>CM042410.1:36517820-36537820 GCA_023634145.1 Thymallus thymallus | reverse complement strand
TAGCCAGTTTTAGCCTTTATTCCCACTGACCTGATTATAGTGCAGTGACAGTTATACAAGAAAATAGAGAAATATATATGATGTGAATATAGACAGTGAGACTGGAGAAAGGCAGATGAAATGCATAGCCACACACAGAGCTAATACAGAATATAGATGGAATGCATAGCCACACACAGAGCTAATACAGAATATAGATGGAATGCATAGCCACACACAGAGCTAATACAGAATATAGATGGAATGCATAGCCACACACAGAGCTAATACAGAATATAGATGGAATGCATAGCCACACACAGAGCTAATACATAATATAGATGGAATGCATAGCCACACACAGAGCTAATACAGAATATAGATGGAATGCATAGCCACACACAGAGCTAATACAGAATATAGATGGAATGCATAGCCACACACAGAGCTAATACAGAATGTAGATGGAATGCATAGCCACACACAGAGCTAATACAGAATGTAGATGGAATGCATAGCCACACACAGAGCTAATACAGAATATTGATGGAATGCATAGCCACACACAGAGCTAATACAGAATGTAGATGGAATGCATAGCCACACACAGAGCTAATACAGAATATAGATGGAATGCATAGCCACACACAGAGCTAATACAGAATATAGATGGAATGCATAGCCACACACAGAGCTAATACAGAATATAGATGTGATGCATAGCCACACACAGAGCTAATACAGAATATAGATGGAATGCATAGCCACACACAGAGCTAATACATAATATAGATGGAATGCATAGCCACACACAGAGCTAATACAGAATATATATGGGTGCTGGTTTAGGAGATGCAGTGTGAGACTCAACTCAGAGAGAGGTCTGTAGCGTGTTGCCAGTGGCTCGACAGAAGCAGATAAATATAAATTGATTGCAACATAAATCCCCATGGTGCCTGTGATGTGTTATGCTGTTTATAGTGGGGAAGAGATGCCAAGTGAAGTGCCATGGGCATCCATGGAAGAAAAAAAAACCCAGCTAGGTCTCTCTGCACTCTGAGACTCAATCATGAATTAGCCTTTTTTCCTTATAGGGCTGTCTTAAAGGACATGGGTATGTGGAAGGGCAACGGTATCTGTTTGATGGGGATTGCTTTTAAAAGAAAACATAGCTGATAGATATATGCTAAGTCTTTCTCCTGAAATGCTTATTTTGTTTGTCACGCTCTACAACTGCTTATTGCTACAAGAAAATCGTTAATCTCAATCATCAAAAGTTTGTTTTGGTAAGGCGTTCTCCATTGAAATAAAATTTGAGCACCAACAATATAATGAAGCATGTTTACTATTCAGTTCATATAACTCCTTCAATGTGACATCAATAGAATGTGAAATTATACTTTAAGATGTCTTTGGACAAAGTCAGTCTCTTGAAAAATATGAAATCTCCACTCCAATTAATGACCGATATTAATCAGAGGTTGAATTGTTATCTTGTAGGTGGTGGCGCTGCCAAAATGGATTGTCTTCTTATGGTCATTTTTAACAGAAAACTATTAAGCTCACAATGTATACTGTCTCCCACCCTAAGGTGGTGGAACTCACAATTTAACCTATGATTTAATATTAGGTTATAATTAATGATGATACATGAGGTGCCATTGAAATCTGCTGACAGTGAACACTTACCTCACTAATGAATGGGCAGGCTCCTTTATACATTTCAACAGCTGGCTTTGTTTTGGTTGTGTAATGAATTATACCTGTGGTGTGGAACATTTGGAAACAGTTTATAGTTTTGTTATGCTTCATTGTTTCGCCAGTCTCCATACAATGAGGGTTCCAAATGTCCCCCTTACGCACTATGAAAGTGTTTCCAATTAGATTTGAAATGCCACAGAAACTGGGTCTACACAGGCATTATATGAATAGGACTCTCCCAGGGCACTAGATGTTATATCTCATTACTAACAGTTCTATTCACCTGGGATTCCGGTCAGAATAGCTGAGCACTTAAGCAATTGGCTTCTCTCTCGTTCCCTTTCTTGGATTGATTGGATTTATTCTCCCCAAGCACCTCTTTAATGTCAAACACATAATGTATTGACCTCTGTTTTCATGGAAAATGTTCAACTAAACTGTGAACATATTGTAGTTAGCAGCATGTGCACTAAACAATGACGTAGATTAAGAGTCCGATTTTTTCAAATGTAAAGTATACTTTGTATTATACTGTCTATTTGATGAGTGATTTAAAAATAGCACTGCATGTTCTATGGGTGTTTCTCAAGCCATTTAGAACTGAGAACACTCACCCCTCCGGCACAGTCGTACAGTATGAGCCCTCTTGGAGTGGTGGTTCAGTAGAATGTACCCCATGGCCAGAGCTCTCAGTAGGCAGTAGTGCTCCAGTCCTCAACTCCTCATGTAGCCAGTTGAAGCAGCACTCCATGGGTTTAAAGTTAAAGACGTTTTCTTTTATCAGAAGTAGTTCCGTTTACTGCTAATGAGCCCCATGCAGCCATGTAAGGAAAATATAACCTGACCTTTACTATCCTGGAGAGACTGTCACACAGCACCGCTGTAAATGGCTAACAGCACACTGCATACTGAGAAGTAGTGAAATATTACCTTTCATTACTATATGCCGTTGTGTTTGTTTGTTTACTGTAGCAATGTGTGCTATCTGAGAGACAAACTGTAACTGCCGCCCAGGTACATGTCCTGATTAAATGCATAAATTATTAACGTCACTACCTTACTCTCTGTACAAAACATCCTCTATGAACAGTGTTGTTTTCTCCAATGTTAGAGATCTTTAGGGGCTGCATTTGTTCTGCCACTGTTGCCATGTGGTAAAGTAAACTGTCATAGAGACGTTATTGAGGTTTGACCAAGGATATTTCACTATACAATATTTGGAAGAATATTAGTTTTGCCACTTTTGAAAAACCTTTCCACAGTATTCTTAAACTTCCACTTTTAATATTACATGCATTATGGATGTATGTGTTCCTGTGTGATTAATGCTCTGTTTATGCTGTGGTCATGTTTTGAATTCAGTATCAAAGGTCCTTTTATTTTCACTGTTCTGGCATCTTGGCAGCCATGAACATTTTCCACATCATTGCTAGTTATGTATTATTGGTGAAGTTTAGGAAAAAGTGACATGTTCCTAATGGGTGTTGTGCTCTCTGTGCTCTCTCTCTCTCGTTTTCTCTTGCTCTCTCTCTCTCTCTCTCTCTCTCTCTCTCTCTCTCTCTCTCTCCCTCCCTCTCTCTCTCTCTCTCTCTCTCTCTCTCTCTCTCTCTCTCTCTCTCTCTCTCTCTCTCTCTCTCTCTCTCTCTGTCAATAATTATTGCTGCAGGGACAACACACAGACATCCTCACAGGAGCTGTGGAAGAGAACACCACTTCAAGCTCATTAAATATGTATTTTCCGTTAATTAGTATAAATCAATTTGCAGGTACAAAATCCCATTTGTTCTGATTTGACAGTGCACCTGCACTTAATTATCCTATGGAGAGAGGTCCTGACCAGATTCATGCAAATCAACTGTCTCTATTCTTCAGAGGACCTCCATTAGGCTGTCTGTTACAGCAGCATGGCGCCCAAGGGCTCTGGAGCATGGTGCTCCTTCACTGCTCTTCTCCTCGGCACGTCTCCACCGTCCATCTGAGGAGACAGCCTCTTTACCTCCATGCCCCCTCCACTCCCTCCTTCCTTCTTTCCTTCCTTCACCCCAGGCAGGGCAGCTCTTCAGCCCACACAGGAGCAGTACAACTTTTCAGACTAGACCAACTACCTCCTGCTTTACAGGGATGCCAAACTCTACCTGTGAACATGCCAAAAAGGCCCTGCTTAAGACAATGGATGATACACTAGCAATGTTAATGTTGTTGTTAGCCTACAGTAATGCAACACATTAAACACTCAAACAGAATTTGATTATACAGCAGTGTATAACGTGGTGCAGTCTTCAGTGTTAATCAAACTGGAAGTGCCAGGGTTGATTATTTAACGTTGTCTCTGTTTGATTCTCTTAACATTGTAAAATGTTACAGAACGGTAATTGAGAGTTATGTAAACAATACATTTAAAAGCTTTTTTTTACGAATGCAAAGCCCTCAGTTTATATAGAAGTGAGTAAATCGAGGACTGAAGCAACAATGCGTTGGTAAAATAAATAAATGTGTTGGTGCTGTATGCTTGATGAGTTACACATTATTGCGTTGTTTACAGTATAATAGTATTATATATTGATGGTACAGGGCAAGATCAATATCTCTTTTTTTTCAGACTGGTGTCTCTCGCTATTTGTAAAGCAATGCATGTCCGTAGAAGGGGTGGTTAAAATCAAAATGACTGCTGAAATCTCCGTCATAGCAAACTACGTCAAAGAGGCTCTTTTAGGCTAATGAAGTTATATGCCGTAGCGAAACCACCAAGGTGCCTGCTAACGTTCTTTAACTTGCTAAGATAATTAGAACAAGGCTCCAATCTATATGTCAACAATGCTGAGATCAAAAAAAATCAACACACGGTAATGCACCGAGGTAATTATTTGACTCATTGATAGGGTTACATGTATGCATGGCCAGCTCACAAGAGACTGATGAAAATGTTCAGATAAATAATCTAAGTATAGGATATTAAGCAGGGTGTTTCACACACGTCATATAGGACCGAAAATATGCATTAACATCCGATTAGTCCTGAAAACTAATGTGTTTCTTTTTTAAATCAAACTCCATAGAGTATTTGGCAAATAGGGAGGAGTGGTGTAAGTTGAGCCATTGTTTACATTCAGCATCAGTCCGTCAAGGGAAATATTGTACACTTTCTTACAGATATGCATATGTACGTACATATATTTCAGGATGTTGTGTGTCCCTGGGAATATTCAGAATTCATGTAAACATTACAGTTTTGGAAACATAATGTGGTCTCTTGGCACTACTTACCCCGTGTATTGCGTAAGTTAAGCCACGGGACAGGGTAAGTTAAGCCGTCTACAAATGTATGTACTGAATGAAATATTACCACTTAAAACAATGTATATCCTTACTTACCAAACACAATTAAACATAATCACAATTTATTTTTTGTCTTTTAATCATGTTGCATCTTTTAACAGGCTTAACACTTAGCAAACACTTTGTAATTTTTTTACACTTTTAACATAGGCCAAGCCCTGTTGTTACCTCATATCCTAGCCATGATGCCTAGCATTACTCCTGGTAAGAAAACACTTCAACATGCTCAGCTTGCCCTTGACTCAACTTTTATATACTGAGTCCCACACAGCTACAAGGATGCACTTTCATGCTAGGTTTAGGAACTCAAATTGAAGCTTATAGAGACATCAACTGATCTATAGAATAAGTGTAAAAGTATCTACTTTGGTTTAGATACAAGTATCATGAAACCTCTAACACAATACAAATATTTTCAGGGGACCTAACAACTTTTTCAATGTGATCCTTCACAGACCATGAAATTAACATCTCTTCCTAAATACAGTATTTGGTCAAATTATACATATTGTGTATGGTTTCCTAGAAACATTTGCATATGATGCTAAAGCCTCCTTTTTAAAGAGAAACTATGTTGGGCTACTACGGTATGTGCCCCAAGACTATACTAGTTCAGCATGTAATTCGTATCATAAAAAGAAGACAAAAATCTCACTATCTATGTTGAGGAGAACTGATTGAGGCTGGGAGATTTAGCAGACGGGGGTGATTTTAAGGACGTACAGTATTCATTATAAAGTAGCTCACAGCATCTCTGGAGGTGGTTCCTGTCAGATTAGTCGTGCTGAGATGGTGCTGGTGCTGAATGTGGAAGCCCATATGGTGTGTCAGTTTGACAGAACTGTGACCTAGAACAGATGTGCTGCTTTTCTCTCCCATGGTGTTATTATACTGCTCAGTCACACCTGTGTTTTCCCTTAAGCCACAAAATAACAACAGCAAACAAGACTGTTAGATGTGCCCTTTGAAATGCTGGAGCATCTTCAACACTTGCTCATCTTGATAATGGTATCAAAAGAGTGTGGACTGAACACCTGGCTCACTGTTATATTGAGAGAATTGGGTGGTATGTAGCTATATTAAAATACCAACAGTAACCCACAGTAAAATCGTTTTTCTTAATGTCACATATTTGCATATTGATACAGGATATTGGATGGCACTCTGCAGTACCATGGATTCCAAAAGAGAGGACATGACTGTTTGGAATGGTTGTCTGGATTTCCAGATGGTTTGCCTTCAAACTGAAATCTCACTTTGTCACTGAGACAAATGATGGAGAGGCTGTGCAGCTAGACTCCATGTCAGTGGTGATTTAGAGGGTTATCTAGTCCAGTCTGTCCTGCACTATACAGCTTATAGCATACACCTGATAAGATCGCAGTTACTCACACTGGATGGAAAAGCAATTTAATAAGAACATACCAGAATGCCAATGATCAGTTTTCAAAAATGGACTTTGCACTCGTGGCAAATGTCAATGTGCTTGCTGGCAGCCTGAGAGACATGGGATTCAGCAGGAGAATGATTCTTCATACAGACAGAAATAAACAATCCGTAAATGGGTTACTTGAATTTCCAACCTGGGTATGGCATCCCTTGAAGGTTGAAGGTATCAGTAGCAACAAGAAGAACATTACTTCCTGTGGAAGTGATGTCACACACCAGGGGTCCTTGAGCAAACAATGAAAGAAGACCTATTTTTTACGTGCAAAAATGTACTGATGAGGGTCTACAATGCATGTCTAATTTTTATGGATAGAACTGTCTATCTACAGCAGCAGCTGTCTACTGTCCCCATAAAGTCTAATCCGTCTCAGTTTGAAGTAAATGTCAATTCCTCCTTTATATATGCACAAGCATAAACCTGGTAGGGTGGAGTGGCCAGTAATCACACCATGGGGGGCATAAGAGAAAAAGAATCTCCTCAGACCCACACTGTGTGCTGCGGCACTAGTCTATCTGCAATAAGAACAAGCTCCATAGAGTTTAATGGGATGTCCCCTGGTGAAATGCCATCTGGAGAGAAGCAGGGGACTATGGATTAATCACCTGAGGAGTAGTGCCTAGCTTCCATTATGCACACTGCATATATTTATTATTCACTGTAACCTTCTGAACAGGTGGGAGGTAAACCGGCCTCTCTGTGGCCCTTTGTCCCTCTGATAAAGCCCTGAACCATCCCCTTTCTCTCTCTGTATAAAAGTGTTACTGCTGAAGCTAAGAGCTATGCCTGTATGATTTCTGAGAGCAGACACAGGAAGGAGGACAGTTAATGGATGACCCAGGGCCCACAGGTAGATGAATAGTCCAACTAAAGATGGGGGGGGGGGTTGTGAAGAAGATGCCACTTTATTGGGTATTGTGTTGCAACAGTGCCAGCAGCTAGAGATTTATGATGGGTTGTTAGAAGCACATAGATAAATGATAGTTGGCCCCTGTATGTGGGCCATAGTTGGGAAAACAAGAGAAACAGAGGTGTTCTCCTATTGTGGAGGAGATACATCTTCTAACCTGTTGGGCTATAGTTGCTATCCAGATACAGGTTCTCTCCCTGCTCTTGTTATCCTCCAACAATCCATCTAAATATGACTTTACAACAAGTAAACAAGTGTCATTACCAGTGCTGTAAAGTACTTAAATAAAATGTATTTAAAGTACTACTTAAGTCGTTTTGGGGGGTATCTGTACTTTTCTTTACTATTTATCTTTTACTACACTACATTCCTGAAGACAATAATATACTTTTTACTCCGTACATTTGACTTTTAGTTTTACTTGAGTCATTTTCTATTAAGGTATCTTTACTTTTACTCAAGTATGACATTAAGCCCATCCCCTTAACCCCCCTTGGGAATCTGCAATACCTAACATTTGTGATATATACAGATGTATAAAGATATATATCTGGTGTTTGGACCGGCAGCTCATCTTAGCAATTGCATAATACCTCAGTTGTGCTTTGAGGATGGCTTCATGTGGCTATTGCATACTTGTGATGGCTATACAATTAAGACCTGCAAACAGAAATGGCTCCCACTAGATCTCTCCGTGTGGAATGTAACAAGGTCATCTGAATGGTTAACTAATGAGTAGAGTACAGTAAGTTATCTGTAATCACAGGATACTAGATGCATGCATCTGAACCATGTGCAAGGCTTATCTACTAATTTAGCAAATTTGCATAAGCTTATGTCTCTACATGGCTGACAAAATGTAGCCTAGCTTCATTATTTAGTTAGGTAGACATAATATCATATATCTCATTGCCTCTCTAATGCCCTCTTCTGGTTAAAACCCCATGGATTCCTCAGAGGAAGGAAAGTCTGGTCTAAATCTTCTAATTAAACTTTGATTAGGTTCCACTAATCAAACTTTGTCCGATTCCTCGTTGATCGGCAAAGTCAATTACGTCGTATCTATGATTTTTTTTTTTCTCATTACATTTTTTTTCTTCCCGTTTTAAATTAAAGTATTGAGTGCATTGAGCCTGGCTTCATCAAGTGGAAACCACCAAAGCGCTCTGACTCTGCAGCAGGCAATCTCACTGAGCCCCTGAGCCTATCACTGTGAGCCAGGCTTCATCAGGCTTATACGCACTGTGTCATATCTGCATTACAGCTGATGGAACTAGCAGCGACTCCATGGAAATAACCTCTGTGTGACTAATGAGCGAGGTGAGGCGGAAGCTACAACCATCCACTCCTTCTGGTGGTGAGAGGAAAGAGGAAAGGAAAGGAAAGGACTCCTTAACATTGTTTGAAAGCACACTAATATCTTAAATGATGACTGGATGTAGCCTTTATGAATGATTTAATGTCTTGTGAAAACTAGCATCTGCGGAGGAACACGGGCTGTCAGCTGTCTGGAGATGAAAGCCTGGGATAGGATTGGCTTGCAGGGCTTGACGAAATGCCACCGTATCTAGGAGCTCTGGGACAGTCAGTGGAAGTATGGGGGAATCAGGACCAGCTGTCACGGTTACCACTACCACCATCACCCCTACCACTGTCCCCCCTACCACCGTCACCCCTACCACCGTCACCCCTACCACCATCACCCCTACCACCATCACCACTACCACCATCACCCCTACCACTGTCCCCCCTACCACCGTCACCCCTACCACCGTCACCCCTACCACCATCACCACTACCACCATCACCACTACCACCGTCACCCCTACCACCATCACCCCTACCACCATCACCACTACCACCGTCACCCCTACCACCATCACCACTACCACCATCACCCCTACCACCATCACCCCTACCACCATCACCCCTCTCACCATCACCACTACCACCATCACCACTACCACCGTCACCCCTACCACCGTCACCCCTACCACCATCACCCCTACCACCATCACCACTACCACCGTCACCCCTACCACCATCACCCCTACCACCATCACCACTACCACCGTCACCACTACCACCATCACCACTACCACCATCACCCCTACCACCATCACCCCTACCACCATCACCCCTCTCACCATCACCACTACCACCATCACCACTACCACCATCACCCCTACCACCGTCACCACTACCACCATCACCACTACCACCATCACCACTACCACCATCAGCCCTACCACCATCACCCCTACCACCGTCACCACTACCACCATCACCCCTACCACCATCACCCCTACCACTGTCCCCCCTACCACCGTCACCCCCTACCACCGTCACCCCTACCACCATCACCCCTACCACCATCACCACTACCACCATCACCCCTACCACCATCACCACTACCACCGTCACCCCTACCACCATCACCACTACCACCATCACCCCTACCACCATCACCCCTACTACCATCACCCCTCTCACCATCACCACTACCACCATCACCACTACCACCGTCACCCCTACCACCGTCACCCCTACCACCATCACCCCTACCACCATCACCCCTACCACCGTCACCCCTACCACCATCACCCCTACCACCATCACCACTACCACCGTCACCACTACCACCATCACCACTACCACCATCACCCCTACCACCATCACCCCTACCACCATCACCCCTCTCACCATCACCACTACCACCATCACCACTACCACCATCACCCCTACCACCGTCACCACTACCACCATCACCACTACCACCATCACCACTACCACCATCAGCCCTACCACCATCACCCCTACCACCGTCACCACTACCACCATCACCCCTACCACCATCACCATCACCACTACCACCATCACCCCTACCACCATCACCACTACACCATCACCACTACCACCATCACCACTACCACCGTCACCACTACCACCATCACCACTACCACCATCACCCCTAACCCATCACCATCACCACTACCACCATCACCACTACCCACCATCACCACTACCACCGTCACCACTACCATCATCACCACTACCACCGCCACCCCTACCACCATCACCACTGCCACCGTCTGCCCTGCTACCGTCACCACTTCCACCGTCACCCCTGTCACCGTCACCACTGCCACCGTCATGACATTTTATCATGATAAGGGGTCCTGGGGCAGTAGAGGTTGTGTGACCTGTATTCTGAGGCATCCAGCCAGTGACTTGAGTGCTCAACATTCCGTCGGTTACTTCTTCCCAGAATCTTTTATATCCTCCCTTGAAAGGCTTAAAATCAATTTTTGAAGGGCAGACCACAGTGCTGCATTTTCTCCCCCTTTTAATGTATGTCAAGAGTCACAACGATAAGGAAGATGCCATACGGAAGAGATATGGTGGCACTCTTCATAAGGAAATAGATTGTATCAAAAGGTGATACTGTAGCCATCCTGCTGAACAACAGAGCTGGGGGGGGAAGTGTGCTGTGCCTGTGCCCTACATTTCTACCCTTGAATCTCATTGGACTGCAAATGCAGAGGCAGTCGCATTACATTATTGAGATGTGTGTACAATACACAGTCCTACACATACAAACAGGAAGACACTCGCTCTCACACACTCGCCCCTACTCTCTCTCTCTCACTTTCTCATTCCGTTGAGTCGGCTGTGCTCGTCTCCCAGACAGTCCCTGAGACTGCACAGATGATTGAGAGGGGTGAGAGTGGTAATGTTCCAGCAACATGGCCCGACTCAGGAGAGGCTCTGTCAAAAGCCCATCTAGGGAGGGAGGAAGAGAGGAAGAGAGGGAGAGAGAGAGAGAGAGAGATTCATTTATTAGTCACATGCACATAGTCGTAGATATATACACCCACCAGCCAGTTTATTAGGTATCAGGTCGGACCCCCCTTTGACAGTCTGAATTCTTTGGGACATTCTACAAGGTGTCGTTCCACAGGGATGTTGGTCGGTGCTGATGTGATGGCATCATGCAGTTTCTGCAGATTTGACGGCGGTACATTCATGCTGCGAACAGCCCGTTCCATCTCATCCCAAAGATGCTTTATTGGGTTGAGGTCTGGGGACTGCGTAGGCCACTCAAGTAAACTGGTCGCTGTCATGTTCCAGGCGATGTTTTTTTTACTCCTCTATTGTCCAGTGTTGGTGGTCTACTTCTTGTTTTTAGCTGATAGGAGTGTAACCCTGTGTGGTTTTCTGCTACAATAGCCCATTCGTAACAAGGATCGACGAGTTGTGCATTCCGCGATGCCGTTCTGCACCACTGTTGTACTGCGCCGTTATTGGTCTGTTTGTGGCCTGCCTGTTAGCTTGCCATTCTTGCCCTTCTCCTTCAACCTCTCTCATCAACAAGCTGTTTTCTCCCACAGGATGGCCACTGACTGGGTTACATTTTTTTTTGTCACACCATTCTCGGTAAACTCTAGACAATGTCGCGCGTGAAAAGCCCAGGAGGGCAGACGTTTCTGAAATATTGGATCTGGCGCGCCTGGCACCAATGATCATACCACGCTCAAAGTCGCTTATGTCACTCGTTTTGCCCATTCTGACAGTCAATCAAATAGTAACTGAATGCCTTCGGTGACTATCTGCCTGCTTTATATAACAAGCCATGGACATGTGACTCACTGTCTGGGGTGCAGGTAGCTGCCTAGTGGTGGTTATTCAGCAGCCTGATGGTCTGGGGTAGAAGCAATTGGCTTTCAGTTTTTGCCATGATGTTCCTATACTGCCCAGGTCTGAGTGATGGAAGCAGGAGGAAAGGTTGTGGCTCGGGTGGCTGATGTCCTTGATGATCGTCTTGGCCTTCATGCGGCACTTGGTGTTGTAGGGTGTCCTGGTGTGTTCGGCTGAGTGTATCACCCTCTTTAGAGCCTTGCGGTCAGAGGCGGTCGAAATTGTCGTACCAGGCTGAGATGTAGCCCGACAGAATGCTCTGGATGGTGCTCCTGTAGAACACTGTGAGGGCCCTCGGGGACAGCCAGAATTTCTTTAGCCCCCTGAGATTGAAGAGTCTCTGTCGTGCCTTCTTGACCATTTCAGCTCCTCAGAGATGTGTATGCCGAGGAACTTTACATTTTTGACCGTCTCCATGGAGGCCCCGTTGGCGAGGATGGGGCCGTGCCCAGACGGGTTCCTCCTGAAGTCCACAATCAGCTCCTTTGTTTTGCTGTCGTTGAGGGAGAGGTTGTTTGTAGGAGCTAGAAACACAAGCATTTCGCAACGACCTGCAATAACATCTGCTAAATACAATTTGATAAGTTTACCTGGCACCATCAGATTGCCTACCTCCTCACAGTAGGCCGTCTCGTTGTTATTGGTAATCAGGTCTACTACTGTCATGACGTCAGCGAACTTGATGATGGAGTTGGAACTGTGTGAGGCCACGCAGTCGTGGGTAGACAGGGAGGGGACTGAGGACGCACCCTTGTGGAGCCCTTGTGTTGAGAATCACCTGGGATGGCCCATCAGGAAGTCCAGGACCCAGTTGCATAGGGAGGATTTCAATCCTAGTGCCATGAGCTTTGTGGTGGGCTTATAGGGCACTATGGTATTGAGGGCCGAGCTGTAGATAAACAGCATTCTCACATATGCATTCCTTTTATCCAGGTGGATGAGGGAGGTGTGCAGTGCAAAGGTGATTGCGCCGTCCGTCGTCCGCGATCTGTCAGTATGGGAATTGGAGACGGTAGAGTGTTTTGGGGGAGAGAGAGAGAGATGAGAGAGAGAGAGAGAGAGAGAGAGAGAGAGAGAGAGAGAGAGAGAGAGAGAGAGAGAGAGAGAGAGAGAGAGAGAGGAGAGAGAGAGAGAGAGAGAGAGAGGAGAGAGAGAGAGAGAGAGAGAGAGGAGAGAGAGAGAGAGAGAGAGAGGAGAGAGAGAGAGAGAGAGAGAGAGAGAGAGAGAGAGAGAGAGAGAGAGAGAGAGAGAGAGAGAGAGAGAGAGAGAGAGAATATCTGTGTGCTTCCTGTGCTGGCTCATGTCTCAGCTGTTCAAAGAGAATTGATAAACTAACATCCTCAGGCCTCAACAAACAGCATGGTGGCTATGTGTTCCAGGCCTGGGTGCTTCTTCTTCACTGTGCACTGCTCTCTCTCTCTTTCTAGCTCTCTCGCTCTCTCTCGCCCCCCTCTCTCCCTCCCTCTCTCTCTCTCCCCTCTCTCTCTCTCTCTCTCTCTCTCTCTCTCTCTCTCTCTTGTTCTCTCTCTCTCTCTCTCTCTCTCTTTCTCTTCTCTCTCTTTCGATCTCTCTCTCTCCCCCCTCTCTCTCTCCCTCTCTCTCTCTCTCCCCCCCCTCTCTCTCTCTCTCTCTCTCTCTCTCTCTTGTTCTCTCTCTCTCTCTCTTTCTATCTCTCTCGCTCTCTCTCTCCCCCTCTCTCTCTCCCTCTCTCTCTCTCTCCATCTCTCTCTCTCTCCCTCTCTCTCTCTCTCTCTCTCTCTCTCTTGTTCTCTCTCTCTCTCTCTCTCTTGTTCTCTCTCTCTCTCTCTCTCCCCCCTCTCTCTCCCTCTCTCTCTCCCTCTCTCTCTCTCTCCCACTCTCTCTCTCTCCCCCCCCCTCTCTCTCTCTCTCCCTCTCTCTCTCTCTCTCTCTCTCTCTCTCTCTATCTCTGTCTCTCATCAGTATGCACAGGCTCAGAAGAGAGGAATTATGTTTGTTTTTCTTTTTCATCAGTGTCCTCTCAAAATAGTCTCAAGGGGTAGTTGGGGGGTGAAGTAGTGAGTGATTTCAAAGATGGCGGCACACTAAAGGAAAACTAGATCATCTCAGTATCAATGATGCGCTGTTTATTAGCCCTGGAATGTTAGTGTATGTTTATGGTTACTTATTTATGTTCTCAGGGATAAGCATGGATTTATGAAGGGAATGAAGCGTCTTCCAAATAACTTCCCAGTTTGTTGTATAGTTCACATTTCCCATATGGCACACTAGTTACTTCTTTAGTGATGTAGTCAGTGTTCGTTGAGAACAAACTTTCATAACTACTAGAATAAAAATAGAACTCTCTGTGAGTGTTGGATCCAATCCATGTTTTCTCCACCATCACTAACAATGGATTTTGGATGGTCTTTGCCTCGAAAGCTTGTAGTGACAAGTTGAACAAAAGACTGTCACATTACTAACCCCTGAGTGGTAATGTCAGAAATACAAAGCTTGGGGTGAGAGGAATATCATGTAAGGACCTGAGAGGGAATTTTCTGCTCCTATCTATCTGAACAGATCAGCTGCTCACAGTCTGTATCTTTCTTCAGTAAATTGGCCCTCAGACATCCTCCTGGCCCCATTGTCAATCTTTTTTTTTTATCTCCTCACCAAGCTAGCACATAATGTTCTGAGAACCATATGTTTCTTAGAGATTGGTGAGAGCATGGTTGTCGTATGGTTATTTTGCATACAACCTTCCCACAACATTTCTGGAAGTGGTGCAGGATAAATGCTTGGCTTTGGAACATTCTCAGCATATTTAAGGAACTTGACAAAAAAAAACATATTTTGTTGGTATTTCATTACTTTAACAGAACCTTTCCTAAAAGTTCAAAATTGGTTACATTTCATGAACGTTTTGGTAATGTTCTATGTTTCTCCAACATTTGACTTACAGCATGACGTTTCCTACAGGTTTTCTCATGGTTCTATTTAAAGTAATGTTCTCAAATTGTTCCAAGAACTTTAAGAAACAATGTCCTTCTGTGGGAATTGCAGTACTTCAGCATAACATTTCCTACAGGTTTCCTCATGGTTCTCTTTAAAGTCATTTTCGTTATACATTATACGGGGAGGGTTTGGCCGGGGTAGGCCGTCATTGTAAATAAGAATTTGTTCTTAACTGACTTGCCTAGTTAAATAAAGGTTAAATAAATAAAATAAACAAAAAAACATTCCTTTCTCAGCATCAACAAAACTCTCTCTATCCTCTATTTTGTTAAGTGTGTTCAGGTGTTTTGGACACGCCCACTAACTCTTAATGAGTGCTTGTTTCCTTTGAAATGGGATCTGTTTGAATAGACTAAAATAAACAGCTTTGTATGGGTAAAACAGCATGGCATGCTAGCTCCATCCTGGTGGACCAATTCCTTGGATACAGAAGATTATAGGGAGTTCCAAAAAGTTAACCCAAAATAAGCTAGCAGTGTTATTAAAAGTTTAAACATTCAGTGAATGTTTTAAGGAACCTATTCAAAAACCTAAAAATAACCTATAATTTTCGTTCTCAGAGTGATAATAAAACCTCCCAGTAAAATATCCCAATTAAAACTTCCAAGGAGCCAGTGTAAACCATTCTCACAACCTCCCTGCAACCTAAAAAATAAACGTTACCAGAACACATTACATTTTTACTTCTGTTCTCAGAAGGTTTTGAAAAGATAATGTTCGGTTTTACAGCTCAGGAAACGTATGGTTCCCTTCATTCCCACAACCATTGTGATACTAAAAACACCTGTTCCCACCACTTCCGAGGTACCAAATGTGCTAGCTGGGCGGGCTCCATGTGATACACACTGCACACCACAGTGTGATATTCTTTGGGTTTTAGGGAAGGAAAATAACACCATTACTACCATTATCTCACATTCAATAAAAAGGCCAATTTCTGCTTTTTTAGATCTGCTAGAAGCAATGAAGAAAGACCATCTTTAACGGAAAGTCTGAGTCCTTGAAACAGTTTGCTTCCCCCTGCCAGGATCATCAGAGGTTGATGTGGGGACAGAAGAGATTTTAGGCTTACAACACCTGAATGGGAGTTTCATTGCCATGGCATCAATAATCCCATCCACTCTACGTGATACATCTGATATTTCACATTTCTCGCCAATCCCATTTTTATGCTGTAATGATGTACATTAGGAAATTGAGAAATGATATTGCTTCTGCTACAGTTATTATGATGATTAGAATGTTACGTAAGTCACACAGCTAGCTAACTCATTTTAAATTGCTTTGCTGCTGCTGCTGCCTTATAACTGTATGTATACAGCTTGGGTTCCCAAGTGGTGCAGTGGTAAGACACTGCATCTCAGTGCTAGAGGTGTCACTACAGACAACCTGGTTCGAATCCAGACTGTATCACAACCGGACATGATTGGGAGGCCCATAGGGCGTTGCACAATTGACCTAGCGTTGTCTGAGTTTGGCCGGTGTAGGTCGTCATTGTAAATAAGAATTTATTCTTAACTGACTTGCCTAGTTAAATAAAGGTTAAACCATTTTTTTTTAAAAATACGGTATACAGGGGGAAAATCCTGCACCTCTGATTTAATCTCTGGAAGTGGACAGTATAATGGTTGCTTAGTGATGCCTCATGCTGGTTTAGAGCTGGCTGACCCTCTGGCCATATGTGTAACCATGTCCACCGGATCCCCTGTATCTCACTACCAATCTGAACAGTACCCAGTACAGTAGAACACTGAAGAGACAGGTGTTTTGAAGGACATCTGGGCTTTATACAATAAACAATAAAATAGATATCCTGTTAGAGACGATCAATGCAAACAGAGTTGAAGGGCAGCAGTGTACAACCACTCAGGGGAAATCTCTGCTGGGGAGAAAGTTGTGATTTAACACTGAAGGGAAGTTGCTCTTTTTGGACGCAGAATGCTGGCAAATCGATGCTGCTATTGGATGAATGATAGGAGGATAAACATTAAGTTATTTTTATCCAAATCCCCCAAATACATCCAGTCCTTTTGGAGTGAAAGTTTTACCTCTGGAAGTTGTGGTTGTTTCAGAACATGACCTTTGAGGCCTGCTATCACGTGACCTGAAAAGAAGAAATGTGTCAGGTACTATGATTTGCACTAAAAAGCTGCTTTTCCTTTTGAAGAGCCAGGTAACAACGTTAATCTTCACTTCCTGAAATCTTTGAAGGTTCAAACATCACCCCAGTCTGCCTCCCCAGTAGCCCGTCGCTCGTGAGCTTCACGTCATGACTCTAAATGGAATTTCATCTCGGCAGCCTTGAATGTTTAATATAAAGGGATGTGTGGAATGCAATTTGCCACTAACTAAAACCCCCTTTCGTCCTTATTTTCAAAGGGCATTGTTTGAGACTAAAAATACTATTTTTCTAATTGAGAAATTCTTGCTAACATACACAGTTTGGAATATTACTCAGTCAAGGGTTTTTCTTTATTTGCACTATTTGCTACATTGTAGAATAATAGTGAAGACATCAAAACTATGACATAACACATATGGAATCATGTAGTAACCAAAAAAGTGTTAAACAAATCAAAATATATATAATATTTATAATATATATATAATATTCGACATTCTTCAAAGTAGCCACCCTTTGCCTTGATTACAGCTTTGCACACTCATGGTATTCTCTCAACCAGCGAGGACCGCCACAGGAATGGAAGACCCAGAAATACCTCTGCTGCAGAGGATACGTTCATTAGAGTTATCAGCCTCAGATTGCAGCCCAAATAAATGCTTCACAGAGTTCAAGTAACAGACACATCTCAACATCAACTGTTCAGAGGAGGCTGTGTGAATCAGACCTGGTCGAATTGCTGCAAAGAAACCACTACTAAAGGACACCAATAATAAGAAGAGACTTACTTGGGCCAAGAAACACGAGCAATGGACATTAGACCAGTGGAAATTTGTCCTTTGAGATTTTTGGTTCCAACCTCAACCAAATTTAGATGGTTTGGGATGAGTCGGACCGCAGTGAAGGAAAAGCAGCCAGTGCTCAGCATATGTGGGAACTCCTTCAAGACTGATGGAAAAGCATTCCAGGTGAAACTGGTTGAGAGTGACAAGAGTGTGCAAAGCTGTCATCAAGGCAAAGGGTGGCTATTTGAAGAATGTCAAATATAAAATATGTTTTGATTTGTTTAACACTTCTTTGGTTAATGCATGATTCCATATGTGTTATGTCATAGTTTTGATGTCTTCACTTTTATTCTACAATGTAAAAATTAGTGCAAATAAAGAAAAACCGTTGAATGAGTAATATTCCAAACTTTTGACCGGGGGTGTATACTTTTTTTCTTCATGCATGGACATTTTAACAGCATGACACTGCCATCTCTTTGATCTTTAGGACATGATTATTGTGACGTTTGCCTGCCTGTGCAGCTGATTTTTTAGTTCATACTCTTAGAGAGGGCAATGGAAATAATGCAATTACCAATGTCTGTTTTGTCTGAATGCAGATCAGCAAGATGTATGTAATGGGGATTATGCTGAAGAGATGGAGTTTGGACAGAAAGGGATACTGCCTTGATAACAGAAATAGTCAACAAGAAGGTTGTGCATGTGCCATATTTCCATTACTCTGTTATTACAATATAGATAATCCATCAGGGTTTGATTACAATACACCATTATCTGGTTTCACTTAAATAAATGTAAAAAAAGAAACAATTGCCTGAGCCACCCTATGGCTGCGTTTAGACAGGCAGCCCAATTCTGCAAATTGGTCTTTTGACCAATCAGATCAGCTCTGAAAAAGATCTGATGTGAAAAGATCTGATGTGATTGGTCAGAAGACCAATTCATGGAAAGAAATATCAGAATTGGGCTGCCTCTCTGAACGCAGCCACTGTAGCACAGACCACACAGCATGACACTTATTTTCTCTGGAACAGTTGGACAAACACGTCACAGACGCTCCCTCTCTTTTTCATTGGAACGAATGAGTGGTTATGCTAGGTTCTATTATTATGTATGAATCTGCAGTGAAGGCAAGATACTAAGTGGTGTAATAAGCCTGGGCTTTGTGAATTTCTGTTGTAAGGTGGCCTGGTCTGTAGGCATATTTGTCTGCTCTCTGTGGGCTTTTAGTGCTCAGATACCATAGGCCTCTACTGAGGTCCCTCTGGGTTCCTAAATCACCCCAGAGATAGTTGCTTGTAGGAATGTGTGTAGATGAAAAAGCCTGGGGAAGGACAAAGAGACTAGTTGTTTGAGTTTCTAGGTCAGTGATGCGTGACCCCTCTTTCATACCCTGCTGATTGTTGACTGGGTCTACATGTACATGTCCAGTAATTACCCATTGAGCTATATAGGGTTCTTTCACTGCCCTCCAGTGGCTGAGAAAATGAATACGGGAGTGTGGTTGATCGTTGAAATACGAGCAGCACTGCTGTACCAGCATTAAATTCTCTGCAAGCTGCTGACACCGTTTTAAAATCAGCTTACAGAATAGAGAAGATCCAAACATGTTTACTCTCTGACACTTTCATCATTACATGTTGATTTCATTTGGTGCCCGTACAGCACTCAATACATTACATTCAATGTCATTAAGGAAGTAACCAATTACAAATCCATGTAATTTAAGAATATGCAACACAAATAAGCAGAATATGATCCTTTTATTATCTGAAACCTATTTGTAAGACGCAATTGAAAGTGGGGAAAGATTCTTGCAAAGCAAAACCAGATGTGGTTTCTTCTGCCTTTCCAAACCAAACCTTGAGGAATGTATGACTCTGACTGACTGCCTCTGAGTGAGAGTATGTGTGGTGAGGAAGAGAGGGTCGTAGGGTTGAGAGGTTCATTATGCTGACTGTCTACATGAAGAGTGGATGAGTCTTGGGGTCACACACCCCCCCTGCTGCAGCCTGCAGCGCAGAGCGACTGAAGGGGCCTGGGAGG
>CM042410.1:36072820-36512820 GCA_023634145.1 Thymallus thymallus | reverse complement strand
GACTGTTTTTGTGTGGTCAGAAATCTGGATTTGTGTGAATGAAACTAGCTGGTATACAGCATTGGATAAAACTGATGCAATTTAGGAACTTTTTTGGTTAACTATGTTTCATAAACCAGTCATGAACCAGCTGTTTCCTTTAGCAATGTATCATGCAAAACATCACCCTGTGGCCTAACATGTCCTCATAAAGTCTGTAATGTTCTGCATATCAATTATACCACTCTATGCCAGCCCTGCAGCCAAAAGAGGAGTGACACCCCAACTGTATGTTTACGGGTGCTGTGTACTGTACACTGGCTTCCTCTCCCTGTTGTTCAGACATGTTTCTAATTCCTGCCTTGGATCTGAATCTATGCATTAACCACATTCCTTTAACTCCAAAAAGTATGGGATTCCAGCATTCCTCACACTCCACAATCCTCCCTTTCCCTCCTGGTCTTTACAAGCTCACCGTCCCTCCTGTTTGGAGTGTTTTCCAGACCAGTCAGTCAGGTCAGAAAGATGGATGTAGTGTAATGAGTGTAACTGTTTGATTACGTTTCCTCTTTCAGGGGCTTACACACTCTGACATGCTGGCTTGCGCAATACACCATTGTTACTTTGGCACAGGCTTGTGAACACCAATACAGATACCGAGGTTAAAAACATTTATCTGAGTAGCTCAAAAGCTACAAACAGAAAAGTATGTAAATCAGGAGAGATAGTTATTCCAGATGTCTATAATTTCTCTATTAAACTTTATTGTAATTTCACTCGCTACTGAACTCCACTGACGAGTCTTGGACATTCAATTGAATGTTAACGTTCAATTATCTGGTGCCTGTATGTCTCAGACTTACTTACAACACATTCCCATTGAACATCCTAGCGGTCAGATGGAATATTAGCTATGTCATTTTGTGGTCTGTGGACTGATGGGTCTGATATCTGATATCTAGGGAGGAGGGAGAAGTTTTCAGGTCAATACATTTTTATTTTGAGACACATCCAGCAGGACAGAGAATGGCTTCTGTCCGAATCAGAGTACATCTGAGTAGGGGAAGATGCTTAACTCTCCGTAATAGATGATGCTAAACTCTCTGTACTAGATGATGATAAACTCTCTGTACTAGATGATGCTAAACTCTCTGTACTAGATGATGCTAAACTCTCTGTACTAGATGATGATAAACTCTCTGTACTAGATGATGATAAACTCTCTATACTAGATGATGATAAACTCTCTGTACTAGATGATGATAAACTCTCTGTACTAGATGATGCTAAACTCTCTGTACTAGACGATGATAAACTCTCTGTACTAGATGATGATAAACTCTCTGTACTAGATGATGATAAACTCTCTATACTAGATGATGATAAACTCTCTGTACTAGATGATGATAAACTCTCTGTACTAGACGATGATAAACTCTCTGTACTAGATGATGATAAACTCTGTGTACTAGATTATGACAAACTCTCTGTTCTAGAAGATGATGAATTCTCTGTACTAGATGATGATAAACTCTCTGTTCTAGATGATGATAAACTCTCTGTACTAGATGATGATAAACTCTCTGTACTAGATGATGATAAACTCTCTGTACTAGATGATGATAAACTCTCTGTACTAGATGATGATAAACTCTCTGTACTAGATGATGATAAACTCTCTGTACTAGATGATGCTAAACTCTCTGTACTAGATGATGATAAACCCCCCCTACTACATTAGTAGTACTTCTCTCTTCAACTCTTCTGATTGAGATTTACAATCTCATCTGATTGTTGGCTCGCTCAGACTTGCACTGATGTTTTCAGTCCGTTCGCTGTCGAGCTTAAACAGCAGCACACTGAAAAAAATCTTTCAGCTTGGTTGATTGTCTGCCTGCCTGCCTGTTCACTCACTGGCTCCAACTGAGGACAGAAATATTTGCGACACGGGGAGGAAGACATTGTGACTCCTGAAGGATATGATTTTGGTCACCATGTGCCTCAGTCAATACCTTGAGTGTAACATCATGAATGGGCAGGATAATGGAGAGGGTGCAGTCGAACCCCCTGCTAGACTCATTATCATCAAAGGAACATTCTTCTCTGGCCATGCTTCCTACTGTACCACTAATTTACTCCATCTGATTCTCTGACTCCTCATTTCCCTGCTGTTGATTCCCAGGGAAAGTCCCTTTTACGCTATCTACAGCATCTAATTAAGCTGTCTGTAGTCCGTCCAATCTCTGTTCGCTAGCATGCTAGTGGCACAGAGGAGGTGGCTGAGTTGACGTAAAAACGGACTTGACCTGGATGTCCAAGTACATACAGGCTTCCGTAGAGGAACACCAAAGCTTCTTTGAATAAGCTTCTCTTGGCTTTATAAGACCACTACAAAGACTTTCTTGACCGGTTTGTTCAGCATGTGATGAATGTTGCTGTTTTCAACCAGACTTTCGATCCCTGTAAGTTCACAGACTCCAGACACATTAAATAGGCTACATGTCATTGAGTACAGATTATAGATGTAGGAACTTAATTTGAACACCCTATTGCAGGAGAACTGTCCTGCAATACAATACATTAAAAACTTGTAGTGTATTTGAGGTTTTAAAGTTTAAGGCTTCTGAAGTTTGTAATTATCACTTTGAAAGGTCAGACTTGATTGTCCCTTGCAAAAAATGTGTCAACTGCTACAAATTATTATCCACATTCCCTGTTGCTGCATAACTTTTTTCCTTCTGTAGCAAACTGGATCAAATTATGATCCTATATCTGTAGGTTCAATCTCATAATGCAGCAGCTTATTTGTAGGTAGATAAGCATGCAGCTAGCAAGGCAGGCTCTTCATCCCTAGCCTTGCTGTGTCCGTGTATGTGGTATAGCCAGAGGCCAGAGTGTCAGTGAGGTCATTGGCCAGGTGGTCAGGGAGAAAGAACAGCAGAGTAGTCACTGCGTTGAGCCTTACCTCCTGAGACTTCTTAGCATGACAGAGTGAATCAACAAGAATAGAAACTCTCAAATGAAGTCCAGAAGATTTTGGAACATTTGAATGGAATAGGTTTATTCATGTCCCTATTCTTTGCCTTTCAGAGTATGACTCGTATGGTCTGGCCTGTGGCATGTTGTGTTAGGTCAGATTAACCTTAAAATATAACTATTTTTGGAAAAGGCCTGTACCTTTTTTAAGACGGCTGTATTCAAGCAGTTATAACAACATGGCAGCAATAACAATATGTCATACAGTCATGTGTTCCCTGTGCCACCCTTTGTTTGGCAGACCTTGTTTGAATTTTACAGTTTTTCTCAGTCGCTTTGGTACATTTCTCAGAACACAATTGACACTCTCAAAACTGCTTGTTCAACCTTCACGTGATCTAGTCACTTGTGCACAAGATAAGAGCAATTTATCATTGTTTTGGTCAAATTGCAATTGCTTTTGTACATGCATGCAATTGATCATGTACAATTGTCTGCTGTTTTTTACATGATCAATTGCTTATGTCATGTTGATCAAAATATAATATACTGGATGTCTTACTCCCCAAAACATCTAGGCATAAGTTCATTGCATATGTCTTTAATTGCAAAATGGTTGAACTCGTTGTCATAATCGGTCAAGCAAGTTTTCCATACAGTACATTCCAACTGTTCTTACAGATTGTTGTTGTGAATTTGTCCAGAATTGATGAATTGCTCTCAGGTGAATCTTGACTTCCACTAACGAAGGGGATTGTGTGAAACATTAGATCAACCGATGATCAACCAGATAAACCTCTATGTAAAATAGCTTGGAGGTGAAACTAATGAACCTTCAATTGGCAAGCATATCTAAACAGAACACAACACAGTGTTACAATTTATGACAATGGAAGAACAACAAGGAAACTAACAGCCGGGAAGAAGAGGACTAAGGATGCGTGGAGGAAGGGTAGGGAGGCAAAACAGAGGAAGAGGTAGAAGAGGGAGAGGAGACAGGCGTATTTCAGATGAAATAAGGGCCACTATTGTGGACCATGTTGTCAATCATGGACTAACAATGGCTGAGGCTGGTCGAAGGGTGCAGCCGAATGTTGGGAGAACAACCGTGTCCTCAATCATTCAAACGTTTCGCAGAGAGAACAGGTTTGTAATCCAAGAATGTGCACTGCACTGTAATACTACATACTTTTTTTACACTGAAATCTTCCTCAATCTTGTGTTTGGCATCACTGTATTTCCCCACATAGGACTGCAAGACTACCTCACAGGGGTGAGAGAGGGCCCCTTCTCACACCTCAACAGCAGGAGGCTATTTGCACCATGGTCAGAGAAAATAATGCCATTAGACAAGGAGATTCAGAGTGTCATTATAGAAGACAACAATGTCTTTGTAAACATCCAATCTGTTAGCATCTCAACTATCGACAGGGTGCTGAAAAGAAACCGTATGAGCATGAAACAGCTGTACCATGTACCATTTGAGAGGAATGGTGACAGAGTGAAGGAGCTACGATACCAGTATGTACAGGTAAAATATGTGCATACAGCAATTACAGTAAGTGTGAGCTGTATACATTTGCTTTGGCTGTAGAAAATAACATGTAATATGTGTATATTTGACGTAACTTTATGTTGTCCAAAATGAAATACATATAATATATATAATTTGGTATTTTCTTGGATATAGCGTATAATGGAACTGGAATCAACCTGGATGAAGCTGGCTTCAACCTGACCAAAATCAGAAGGCGTGGTCGAAATGTCATTGGACACAGAGCTACTGTGGATGTGCCAGGCCAACGGGGAGGGACCATCGCTATGTGTGCTGCTTTGTCAGAGAATGGTGTGGTAACGCGTATCCCCCTTATAGGGCCATACAATACACAGCGTCTCCTCACCTTCTTAGACACCCTATACAGGGATCTCATACCAGCTGATGAGAGAGGTCATGTTTGTGAAGAATTACCAAAGTATGTGGTACTTTGGGATAATGTGAGTTTCCATTGCTCAAACACCATCAGGCAATGGTTTGTGACCCACCACAGGATGATTATGGAATTCCTCCCGCCCTATTCCCCATTCCTTAACCCAATTGAGGAGTTCTTCTCAGCGTGGAGGTGGAAGGTCTACGATCGCCAGCCACATAACCAAATGACCCTGGCGGATGCCATTGATGCAGCATGTGAGGACATCACAGTCGACGCCTGCAGAGGCTGGATAAGACACTCTAAAATATTCTTTCCTCGCTGCATCGCAAGAGAAGATATCCGCTGTGATGTAGATGAGAATCTTTGGCCCAACAGACTGGAACGTCAGGACCCCATACCATTGTGATTGTACAGAAAGAAGCGTTTCCTGTGGTAACCTTTTCTATGTTGACATAGGATTTTTTTCTTTGTGCTATAAAATAGTTTTGTGTTTTTCTTTCTGAATCGCAATTACACTGTAATTTGTTGAAAACCAAAAATAAAAGCATAAATGTGAATCCTGTCCAATCTCTTGCAATCCTAATCTCACATAAAGGAATGTGTAACTTTGTACTGTTGAAATGTATAAATTCCATACAGAAAAAGTGCAGCCTTGTGCATTTTCAATCATTGTCATAAAAAATGTAGCCATAGTGTACATCAGAAAATACCTAGAGTGCAGTTTTATATTGACAACACGACTAAGCTTTTTGACAAAACGAAGCATCTTCTTTGTGAACAATGACACAAGGACTTGACATTCTGATGCCACTGAAATGTTCATTGACATAAAGATTTACTTTTGAGGAATGGA
Organism: Thymallus thymallus; assembly: GCA_023634145.1. NCBI lineage: Eukaryota > Metazoa > Chordata > Actinopteri > Salmoniformes > Salmonidae > Thymallus > Thymallus thymallus. Next base: position 36,507,081 of record CM042410.1, on the reverse strand, counting down.
CTAGAGATTTTGAGCAAGTTACAGGCTTTTGCAGGTCATCCATTGTGTTGTGCTGTTTGTAATAAATGTTTTGAGAAATCGACTTACTGGTTTGTAAATGCTAAGAATGATTCGAGAAATGTACCAAAGCGACTGAGAAAAACCTCCATGCTACTCTATTCTTCCCCCTGCTGAATGTAGCTGGCTGGCTGGCTGGCTGGCTGGCTGGCTGGCTGGCTGGCTGGCTGGCTGGATGGATGGATGGATGGATGGATGGATGGATGGATGGATGGATGGATGGATGGATGGATGGATGGATGGATGGATGGATGGATGGATGGATGGATGGATGGATGGATGGATGGATGGATGGATGGATGGATGGATGGATGGATGGATGGATGGATGGATGGATGGATGGATGGATGGATGGATGGATGGATGGATGGATGGATGGATGGATGGATGGATGGATGGATAGATGGATAGATGGATAGATAGATGGTTTGGGAGGAGAAGTGTAATGCCTTCTGATCCAGCCCCTCAGTTAGAGAGAATATTCAATTTTCACTTGTCAAAGTGTGAACAGAGCGCGCAAAGAGGGAATGTCTTCTAGCTGTGCGATGTGACAAGGTACATCTGTAAGATATTACATAAATGGCACTTTTCAAAGTGAGGGAATGATCAAAAGCCATGGGGAAGCACATGTGTTTATATTTAACCTACGTTGTCCACCTAGTTGAAAGCATGGCCTTCTACTCTCTTACAAGCGATCCAGCTGTTTCTTATCAATCTTTATCACTTGCTCTCTTTTTGCCTTAATGTTGTAAAGCTGTTTTTGTATTTATGTATTGGGAGAGTGGGACCAGTTTAAGAAGATCTGAAATGGAAACTAGTGGAAAACTGTTTGAAATGATTATCAAACTAAGCTGTCAGCCATACATGAAAAGACAACATTGATGATGTAGCTTTATAGCTCTTCAGTGTGGCAGGATTAATTTTTTTACTTTTGAGAATTTATTTTTATAGAGGTTCAAAGTGCTTCCATTCATCTATGATGAATTCTAGCAATTACATTGATTTATGTTTTGTTAACGATAACTTAATGTGTAGGACCTTATTCGTGTGGCAAGGGAGGCTTTCATTATTTACAAAACAAAGATGTCTGTCTCGTGTTCAGTTAACCTCACACGATTAAAAAGATGTAGATCATAAAACCAAGTATAAATCATCATCCCTCAGCGTCGCATAGGCAGACAGTGTGAGAAAAACAACTGAAGGGATATGAGTTTCTACTTGTTGAATAATGATTGTTCTGAGGCAGAATTACTAGTCTTTGTTTACGATTAATTAAATAAAAGTCAATATTCATTTGTCCGTGTGAAACTGTCTGTAATCACAGTCAACAATAATGTGGGACAATAACACCTGTTTAAAGACTGTAGGTTAAAAACCCCATTCAATAAATGACAAAATATATATGCCATTGAATAGGGAAGCCATTATTGGTATTCTGTAGCAAGTGTTATGACCAAAATCTAGTGTGAAATCAGAAAGGTCTCAACAGTAATACTTCTTCAGGTCCACTTTCAGGACAAAGTTCAGGGTTATAGGTGAAGTTCATTGAACTTTGCTCCTCACCTAGCATATGATCATTGACAGAGGAAAAAAATCCCATTAGACAGGTTAGGACCTGACTGACGTTTCCTTGTCTGTTCCATCTCCCAACCTGACGAGCAGCCTTCAGACTGCATGAGCAGACGTGCCCCGCATGCATCCATCCCTCCCTGCAGTTGTGAGGAGGATACCGTGCCGTCAGGTGAGATAAGCGGTTAGGTTTTTCGGAGCTTAGAACAAGCAAGTGTTGATGTTGCTCAAAGCCTTGACTTGATAAGGCCTTGTGATAATGTTGCCGCCGCATTCCCTGGAGCAGCCACGAATTCAAGAGCGACCATGGATTCCTACACCCAACTTGTGTTCATCTTCCTGGGCTAGATGCTAAAAGCGGTCCTCTCATCAGTTGAATATATAACAGGACTATCCCTGTATCCCACAGGAGGACAAGTACACATAGACACATGTACTGTAAGTGGATCTGCAAGAAAGTGTAACGTTTCTCATTGCTGTTGTATTCAACCTCATATAAACAGCTCAGTATAAAAATGTACAGTGTTTTTGACTAAGCATTATGTATTCCACACATACAGTACGTTCAGAAACACTGAATTTTCACTACAATTATCATCTCACTTCTTCAAGCACCTCACTACTGACATTATCAAGTGAGGTCATTAGCTAAAATAAAGAACTAATGACACAAAAAGAAGAACACATTACTGATAATTAAAAATCAAGGCAAATCACAGATTAGAGATGACATATTTTGGTTCAATATACTGTATGTAGTTACTTTATGAATCAAATTACATTAATTCAATCAACATCTACATGAACCTGTCATTTAGATTATGAAATATGAAAACATCACATCAGGTTTTCTGCTGACAGTTCCTTTTAGTGTCTCAGAACTCTAGGCTGCGAGGGCTTTACAAAGAGGAATGCTCTGTTTAAACACAGTTTATACAGTACATAATCTACAAACACAGCAGCATGGGAGGCAATAGGTCACGGCGTAAGAGAGAGAGCCATCAGGGGAAGCCTCACATGTCACTTTAATACACTGTAAGCACGCAACAGGGGAACAAGAATGTGCCCTCAAGAGGACCGCTTCCATTTCCACATAATACAAACCCCCGTAGTGGGGGTATGGACCTCTTGACCAGATTTTCATAGGACAACACACTGCTTTATTGACACATCTCTCTGGACTGTTTACATTCCAGCTCATACTCTCTCTCTCTCTCATACTCTCTCATACTCTCTCTCTCTCTCTCTCTCTCTCTCTCTCTCTCTCTCTCTATCATACTCTCTCTCTCTCTCTCTCTCCCTCATACTCTCTCTCTCTCTCTCTCTCTCTCTCTCTCTCTCTCTCTCTCTCTCTCTCTCTCTATCATACTCTCTCTCTCTCTCTCTCTCTCTCTCCCTCATCCTCTCTCTCTCTCTCTCTCTCTCTCTCTCTCTGTAGCCCTCCCTCCATTCCCTTTCACTCCATTCCCTCTTTTCCCTTCGCAGTGTGATGAAAGTCTTCCCCCTCCTCTTGTTTATGTATTCCATAGTTGTTCCAGATGTTGTAGATGATTGAGAGTCAGTGATATGAGAAATCGCTTGCATTAACAGTCGTATGGGAAGCCTTCATCAATGACACAGATCCTTACAGTTTTACTCGGCTACTGTGTCAACACCAGCGGCGGGATGCTGTGTACCAATAACTGCAAATGTTATGGCAGATGATGATAATTGATATGGATATTTCATTCTAATACCTTATTGCACATATTTCTCAGCCTTGCAAAGTACATGTACCAATCTGATCTGGTGTACATGCATATGGTGAAGTATAACATGTTGGTACATGTTCAAAGGAGTGAATTGTTACCACAACATAGTCATCACAGTACTTTTGTGAATCCTCTGTCACTGAGATTTTTTTCGTCTTTAATGGACCGACTATCAGTATTAGAAACAAAAAGAATCTTCATGGCAATAAATCACGCCTGTGTTGCAAAAATGGAGAAGCTGTCTTGAAACTATGCGAGCTGACGCCACAAACTGAAGAGGGAAAAAAAAAACAAAGCCCTATCTAGTGTGCCTGGCATGTGTGTGGTGTTTAAAAGATTCCAGGCACATGTCTGTTAGACACACTAATAATGACCTCCCTTGGGTTAACACACTCGAACAGGACCAGAAAATGCTTTCTGCTGAGGTGCCTGTCAGTTGAAAGGTTGTTCCTATTGACTGACTACTGATAGCGCTAGAAGAGGGAGAAAGACATGGGACTAGTTTGTAAAGGCAGCTAGCTTTGACTTGAGACTCGACAATTGGAACATATCCCACACAAATTTCTCAAATAAGTTATGAGATATAAATGCATTTTATAACACTTATTATGTTCTTAGTGGTGCTCTAAGTAAAATATTATTTGAGAATGTTCTACAATAAATCTGTATTAACATTCTGCATGCTGTAAATCTCAAAGATTTGGCGTTAGGAAATGATCTAACTTTATAATTTCTTTGGCTCTACTTCAATAAAACAGGGACCAACGTTTGTGCTTTTTAAATATTATATATTTTTTACTTTCCTAAGTATCTCCTACCGAGACATCGTTTCTAAAATAAATTCATTTTTTCACAAAACTCTCCTTTTTGTGGTTAATGTCTACGGTAAAAATATATATATTTCTATGACAACTTTGATGGTCAATTATATTTAATAAACAGTTATGGTGCAGAAATAAATCAAGTTCAGGAGCACCTAATCCTCATCTGAAGCAGACTGTGAAACCACAAGTCCTGGATAAATGGTTGAAACGGGCTGTAATGGAACACACATGTCATGCTACTAAGACCTATGGGAGCCCAGCGATATCCCATACTGCTCTCTGCTAGACGGTGTAAAAGTAAGGAACCTAAGTCAGGGAACTGAGGGGGGAAGAACAGAATGGTACTTCAGCCATTGACTGTTTGTCTATTTTACCAGAGCAGACTTGTGAGGGATGGTTGTCTCCTACTCTGTACGGCAGGCCTTCAGATGAGGCCTTTTCATTATCCTATCACCCATGGGTTTAGGGTTTGCACATGACACAGCCACCATTTCTGCACCCGCCGTTGTGCTCCACATGTGTGGTTGGGCTAATTTACAAACTGTTGGGTCAGAGGTTTAGTCCTCTAACCAGTCTGGTTAGCTTGGAAAACCTTGGGCGGGTCTGGCAGTGGTTCTCATCAACGGTGGTTCTCATCCTATTATTACATATGTGGGATCTTAATTTGAGCTAGTTTGCTACAGCAGGAAAATAATCCTGCAGCAACAGAAAAGGTGAATGATTATGTGGATTATAATTATAATTAATGGTTATTTTTTTGTAGGGGTTGATGAATTTTTCATTAGGGCAAATCAAGTCTGACTTATTAAAGTGGACATTTCAAGCTTTAGAAGCCTTTTTAAGCCTTGAGCACACTACAAGTTTGCATTTCCTGTAATAAGCACTGAAGGCATGCCATGGACTCAAAGCAGTAGGATGTAGAGTTGATTCAGTATATTCAAATTTGTCGTATAGATTGAAGGAAAGAGTGTCATAGATTGAAGGATAAGTTGCTGCGTTTGCTTTGTCCAACTTGCATCCTGGAAGATGCAAGTTCCAATATTGTGCAAACATTGATAATGTAGTGGTTATAAAATGCACTTTCTTTGAAACGGCTGATAGGCCTGTGTATGTCTCAAACGTCTTACAATGCTGTAATGATTTGCATGTCTGTTTTGTCTAGTTGATTGTCCATTGCTAAGCAACAGTGGCCTTGTTCAGTTTGTGCTGGAACAGATCCCGAAGGTTGATGATGAGGCTTTTAGCACAAGCAGATTAAATCAGGAGGGGAAAAAATACATAGGACGCCTTAAAGAGCATTATGTTTTGCAGACGTTTTATTTTTCCTATCTCTCTTCTTAGAAACTGAATTATGCTTCATTAATGTCTCTTGAGATTCTAGGTTCAGAGATAAAAGGATTGGGGTGAAGAGATCTGTTTAGGAATAAAGGTTTTTTTGTAGTGGATTCTATGGAATTTTGGTGATGCTTCAAACTTTTAACAGTCATTTTGTCTCATTTCCGTCAAGAGCCTTTTCACCCTTCACCATACTTTCAACTTATTCAACATTTTCCCAGATGCACTTTTGAAAGACCACTAATGACCTAGTTCATAGAGCTAAATCATTCAGATTTTTTTCAGCACACACTGTTTTGTTACTTATGACTGTGCTGTGGTACAGTGGGTGTATTATCCTACACTGGAGTGGAATGTGGAACAGGTTTTTAAGTCAAGCTCAAATTAATAAATATCATTATATAAGCAGCTTGCTAACAAGAGCTTACTGTGAATTTAGCCTTTTATGCCCAGGAGTAATGTGAGTATCCAGAATTACAGCAGTACTCAATTCGCCTGAGACCGTGGCCACAAGCCTGAACCCATAATTTGAAAAAGATAATCGAAGGGTTCTGGCATTGATCATTTTATCATATAATCTTACCGAAATGTTTGCTTACCGAATGTGCAATCCATCTAAAATACAGACGGTTCTTGTTTGTTTTAGATTTTTGGTCAATTGGTCAGCTACTGTATCATTATGGATACATATCTCTAAAGAATATGTCTGATTGTTTACTTTTTTGCGTGTTCTCGTATGAAAGGGGGCAGTGATGTTCTCCGCAACCCCAAAAGTAAGTGCTGGATCAAATTGATACCATTCAGCGGTTTCAAGTAGACTACATTTATGTGTTGTTGAGATATTGGAGATCAGGGATGGGGTCAAATCCACAAATTCAATTCTAATTCAATTCTCTCTCCCTGTAAATTCCATTGAATTCAATTCAAATTCCAGGTCAGTCTTTGAATTCAGACATAATTTATTTCCTCTGAATTCCCATGTTAGGTAACTATTATCCCCAACAATTCCATGAATTCCAATTCTAATTAAGCCTCTGGCTTTCAGGCTGATCTAGTTACTGTTCAGAGGGCCAATAGCTATACTGGAAATATAGAAATAAAGATGAAATTATTAAAAAGTAAAAAAATAGATTTGCATTAATTCCATTAACTTGGAAATGTAAAAATATAATATGTCAATTAAATTCAGAATATTACATGTTTTTACAATTCCAATTAAATTATAATTTAAAAAATCCAAACACAAATTCCAATTTAAATTTGAAGATTTGTAAAATTCAAATTTAATTCAACACTTCATGAGTGAATTCAATAATTGTGTACCATGTCCCTACACTGTGTACCATGGAGACAGTGTACCATGCCTCTCTCTCTCTGTCTCTCTCTCTCTCTCTCTCTCTCTCTCTCTCTCTGTGTGTGAAAGTAATATCACACCTAAAGACTTGATAAGTGGAAATAAAACCTCTTAATTAGCCTTATTTAACCGTTTGCATCCACTCACAATTTAACATCTGAAGTCTGAACAGTTTGAATCCACCACAGATGCCATGGTTCGGTGAGCAAGCCATATGGTTCTGTGCTGTCACACAAAAAATACTAGGCATGGCAATGGATTGGTGCAGATTTTGTACAGAGCAGATTGAACGGTAGTAAGGAACTGTAGCACTTTGTAAAACCTTGTGTGATGTCAAAGCCGTACCTTACTTGTGGTTTGGGTCTGTTTCAAAGACCATAAGTTCTGATGCATATGCTCCTTGCAACACGGCCATCTGTACTGCTTTCTGTGTTGTCATGTCAAAGCATGACATGATTGTTACTGAGTTCTCTGCTGGAAACTATCAAGACATGTGAATGGGAGAATATGTGATTCACTGGAGTCTGGCCTCAATTGTCTGTGCAGAGGAGTACATTATTTGACCATAAAGGCCTTCTGTGTGTGACATAACACACAAGGACAACGACATGGCTGATCTGAGAAGACTAGCTGGCCAAACCTCTCATCTCTATCACCACTCCCAGGCAACGCCACTCTGATCAGGGCCTGCTGAAGAGAAGCCATGTGGTACTGCAGCACACAGACTCGCAGACAGGTGGAGAGTTCACAGAGACCCAGGGGTTGACGCCCCATGCTGAATATTACAGGATGTAAAGGCATAAAGTAAAGCGTTGTAAATGTTTGTGGTTTGAAAATATGGCAAGACTAGATGTATAGAGAGGGCCTCTACATCTTCATACACACACTCATTCTCTTGCCTATTCTCATCTCAATGTTTACGATTGATTGACAGCCGTATTTAGGTTATGCCATTAGGGTAAAGACAAATATTTTCACTTCAGTCTGTGAGAGACACAACCATTTCTGTGAGAGACACAACCATTTCTGTGAGAGACACAACCATTTCTGTGAGAGGCACAACCATTTCTGTGAGAGACACAACCATTTCTGTGAGAGACACAACCATTTCTGTGAGAGACACAACCATTTGAGGGTGGCAGGTAGGGCCAGTAACTGAAAGGTCGATGTGTCCTTGAGCAAGGCGCTTGACCATCATTTGCTCCAGGGGCGCCATACTACTATGGCTGACCCTGTAGCTAGACCGTCATTGTAAATAAGAATTTGTTCTTAACTGACTTGCAGTTAAAACATTTAAAATGTCTCATGTGTGTCAAACATGTAGGTCAAAGACTGAAACAGTGCAGAGGATCCTCGAGGTTTACACAACGTTAATATGCCTTATCCACCCTAAACTTCACACTTTTGTCAAAGCTGATCATGTTGAAGTGTGTTTAACGTTGTTTCTAGGGTCATTATCCTCTGGCTCTTCTGCCTCCTATTCTTCCTCTTTCTCCTCATCCTCATTTTCATCATCATGCAAAACCTGCATTAGTTTTTTGAAATCCCTAGCAGAGAAAGGAAGGTTTCACACCCGTCCTGAATGTATGAACAAAGGCACTGTCTCCATTCCCATCTGGTCCAGCCAACGAGAGCCTGAGCTTTGGCAGGAGAAGACTCAGGAAGTGTCAGGGACGCAGGGCAGGTATTTTCCTATGAAGCATCATGCTACTGAATGAAAATGCTGCCTTGGATGATATGATTCAGTATGCAGCTCCCCAAACCTCAGGTCTGCTGTGGAAAGAATGGACAACCCATTCATACAACTCAGAAGTCTGAACAGTGTCTCAGATATTACCCAGGCCTTATGCGTTTGGAGTTTATTGTTTATAGAAGCTCATGGTAGGGAACCTAGAGACAGTGTGTTCTCAGCATTTACAGGTAGTCTATCTTTCCTGTGTACAAAATGGTGTACGTTCTGATCAAATAAAACGTTAAGGCATATCTGCTAGATGACACACATAATGAGTGCACTTTGAACTAACTAGAGACTAGAGTCTAAATATATAATTTTAGGTTGAGCTTAAATATAGCATAGCCCAGAGTGGTACTCTCTAGCTCTCTACAAGGGATAGCAATAACTATGACCTCAGTCTGTTATTTTCCTAATGGATAATTAGAGGGGGATTGTTTCCAATTAGCTCCTAATGTTGCTTACACAGGCCCTTGCCTTGTTTCCGTGTATATTCAATTATCCTGCAATGAACCCCTCTCAATGGTGCACTGCTGGGTATTTTACCTGGTACTAACGCGGATTTCAGCTGAGATTCAACGTGGTTGTTTGTTTTTGTACCGGATCACTCAAACATCTATGCCACGTGTCTGGTTCGTTACTTCTTGGAATGTTGGGATCTCAAACCCAGCCAGCTGTTGTGATGAGGCGACGTTTCAGGTAGAACTAAATAATTAGTTAGAACAAATAATTAGACAAACAGCCCTGTCCTAAAGAGTTCCTGTTGCATTACGAAGGCCCATAAATAGGTTACACGGCCACGTCTGGATGGAAAAGTCTAAACACAACCAAGCTATTGGTTGAATGTCTGTGAGCAAAATGGAGGGATACCTCTGTCTCTTTACTTCAAAAGGGTTGCATTGTTTTACTAGCTCCGCCTTCCTTTTTGCACATGTAATGTATTCATCGCCTGCTGTGTTTTAGGGCATGTTGGGTATAAATTCATCAAGAAACTGCAGTTCAATTATCCCTATCCTATAAGTGTGGTTTTGTCATGCCTGATTGTGCCGCACCAGTCTCCTAAATACCCACAGCGTAGCTCTACGGTTGCCAGCGGTTACTTCACACTGCTTTGTTTAAATTGGAATTACTCTGTGAAGGATTGTGCCCAAACATTAAGGATTAGACTGGAATTTATTCATCCGAACCACTGCATTGAACCATCCATATAAAACCAACAGTTTATGTATGCCTTCTCATCCCAGCGGAAAACTGCTGCACACTCTATCCTGTTTCCAAATATTCCTCCAGCTTTGACCTATTTTAAAGAACACTAAATTATACACCTTCTGGAATGGAAAACAATGTCGATAAACCCCAGTGCAGTCTGGGATTACAAAGTGAGGTACAGTAGACTACTTATTAGTAGTCTACTGCACGCATACGATTTTCAATAAATTTACATTTTGTTATTGTTAATTGACTATGATCAATCAGTACTGTACTGCACTCATGCCTGTTTTGCAGATACAGATATGAATTTAAGAATGTTGTATTACATCATAAACGACTTCTGACACACAGTGGCTGTCGTTATAGCAACATTGTCTGTGTGTTTTGATTACGCAGGTCAGACTTTGCCATAATGCTGATGTCTCTCAATCCAGAACCTAATTGCGTTCATTAAGGAGAAACCTTTGAAGAATCCTTTTTGGTTCCAGGTACAGTAGAACCATTTTGGTTCCATGTAGAACTCCATGTAGAACTCTTTCCATAGAGGGTTCTACCTAGAACCAAAAAGGGTTCTACCTGGAACCAAAAATGGTTCTCCTATGATCTATGGGGACAGCCGAAGAACCCTTTTGGGACCCTTTTTTCTAAGAGTGTATGTTGATGTATGATGGACAGACAACAGCTACAAGCCTAAACCTTGTAAACCGTTTAAGACATTTTGTTTCACCAGTTTTGGCTCACCAACAATGACAAATTAACTTTGACATCTTATTACACCGAAGGAAAAATGGGGGACAGCGGAGGTAGCTAACGGCAGTCTGTGTTTCGATTGTGAACACAGCTTATTGCATTGACTGTGAAACAGACTCCCTTCCGGCAAAGGCCCAATGAACAAATGAGAAAATGGGTTCAACCTGAAGTCAACCCGGTTCTGCTGGCCCAGTCTGTGCCAGAAGATAATATTTGTGTGGATTTGTTTTAATCCCCAAAGAAATCGGAGCATTCATGCTGCAGGGTTTTTCGTTGGAGTAAAACCACGGAAAACAAGTGACAGTTTTCCATGAATGGTTTGAGAGGCGTTTTGAGCATTTGTTCCCTGGCTGTACACAAGGACAGGTTCAAGGAATGTAGCCACTTCACACCTGCTTAGAGACTCACTCTGCAGAGAGCTCACCACCTGGCAAGGCTGAGGGGAGGAGTGCTCCATGCTCATAGCCTGTTGGTGCAGCACATGAAGGAAAATCCAAGAGAACATGATGTGTTTTCTGTGCTGTTAAAACCCCATTATTTATGTGTGTAAGCTGTGTACTGTAAATATACACAAAGCACTCAAACCCTTTCTCACTAAACCCACTGGCGTGATTCCATGTCTACAGCACACTCTGATCTGTTTCACCTGTCTTTGTGATTGTCTCCACCCACCTCCAGGTGTCGCCCATCTTCCCCATTATCTCCAGTGTATTTATACCTGGGTTCTGTGTTTGTCTGTTGCCAGTTCGTTTTGTTTCGTCAAGCCTACCAGCAGTTTTCCCTCTGCTCCTGCTTCTTGATTGTTCCTGTTTTCTAGTTTTCCCGGTGTTGACCATTCTGCCTGCCCTGACCCTGACCCTGCCCTAACCCTGAGCCTGCCTGCCATCCTGTACCTTTGCCCCACCTATCTGGATTACTGACCTCTGCCTGCCCTAACCCTGAGCCTGCCTGCCATCCTGTACCTTTGCCCCACCTATCTGGATTACTGACCTCTTCCTGCCCTTGACCTGTCTTTTGCCTGCCCCTGTTGGATTAATAAACTGTTACTTCGACATTGTCTGCATCTGGGTCTTACATGATAGCTACACCATTGAGAGCATCTTGACTGGCCGCATCACTGATTGGTATGGCACCTGCTTGTTATCCAACCGCGAGGCGCTACAGCGGGTAATGCGTACTGCCCAGTACATCAATGGGGCCGAGCTTCCTGCCATCCAGGACCTCTATATTAGCCACCCAAGTCATGGAATGTTCTCGCTGTTACCGCACGGCAAGTGGTACCAGAGCGCCAAGTCTGGGACCAAAAGGTTCCTGAATAGCTTCTACCCCCAAGCCATAAGACTGTTTAACAGTTAGTCAAGTGGCTACCCAGACTACTTGCCTTGACACGTTTTTTTTTTGCACTGACTTTCTTGTACCGGCTCTATACACAGTCCCTGGACCCTACCCACACCTACTACCTACACTGACACTCCAACACACACTCCAACAAACACAAACACACACACTACATACGCTCACACACACACACACACACACACATGCATACTGACGCCACACACACTTTCACACTCTTCAAATGTGCCGCTGCTACTCTGCTGCTGCTACCCTCAATCACCTCAACTACCTCATAGACCGGCACACTGACTCTGTACCAGTACTCCTGTATATCCTTGTTCATCCTGCTAATTGTTCATACTTTTTAACTCTGCATTGTCGTGAATGGGCTCGTAAGTAGGCATTTCACGGTAATGTCGACACCTGTTGTATTTGGCGCATGCGACAAATTTAATTTGATTTGACTTAATAAATACTAAACCTTATGTAAGCCATAATGACTCCAATAAGGACTCGCTCAGATAGCGACGCAGGCAGACTAGTGAGTTCGCTGCAACACCTACTGAGAGCCAAAGCTGTTATTCTGTTTGATCGGCCGTCATCACTGCAGCCACAGCTTGGCCGTTCACTGTTACTACTGTCATTATCAGACACCTCTCAGCGTGGTGGGGTTGGTGTGTGTGTGTGTGTGTGTGTGTGTGTGTATCTGCAGCTCCAGCCTTGTTGTCACATCAGGTGTCACACATTTCCAAAGAACTGTTCCTCCAACAAGACTGACCTACATGCCTTTTACACACTTCAGCAGGTCTCCCTAATCCTCCAGAGACTGTCATTGACTGGTGTGCAGAGGGATAGGACTGCAGTGTTACCATACACCTCCTCACCATCCTGCTTGTTTCATAACTTTGACATGATCACGTTGATAAATATGTTCATGCAACAGTTTTGGTTTGGGAAACACTTTACATTACAAAGTGCATGTGTTTTTAATTTGTGATCAATTACTGATTTGAAACGTTGAAGTCATAAACATGGCATTATCTCTGTGGGTCGACGTCGAAACAAATATTCTCTTTCGCTCTTTGAAGAAGTTATAAGGATAAGAAGTGTGAAGTTTGCTTAAGTATATCATGTATTTACCCTGTGTAGAGAGCTTCTAGAAAATGTGTGGTGACACTTAGGCTTCAACATGGAACTTTTGATTTGTTTTCTCTCCATCTTGTTTTGAACAGTCTCTGAATAATCTGTTTGTAATATTACACACTTCCCACCGGTCACAGACGTCAAGTCAACATCTATTCCACGTAAATGAAATGGCGTGGAAACAACATTGATTCAACCAGTGTGTGCCCAGTGGGTTGTCTTTTGGAAACCTCTCTAACAAATGCATCACGTTAGTCCATTTGACAGAAGGCTGAGAGATTTACACAAGATCTGTAGAAGATCACATTCTGAAGATATTTTTTTTTTTTTTTTTACGTAACCAATGCCATTCATCCCTTCACTTAAAATAGTGTGCCAACACCATAGAAACACTTGAAAGACACTCAGCGAATACCACCTAATATTTTTTGTATTTCTATATTTTTTTCCAGCTGGGCTGACTTAAAGAACTTTGAATCATCAGTTGTCAAAACTGTACATACTGCCTTCCTAAATCTTGTTCCCAAATACATAATGTTTATATATACATTATTTCCTATTCCCAGGCCCACAATTAAACACCTGCACAGATTCAATTAGCTACTGTGTGTGCGGATACAGTTTAAGGTTAGATTTGGTTCATATAAAATGGAGATTGCCCTTTTTGTGTGGTTGTGATTTGGTGCTTGTCCTTCCAGGTTTCTCTCTGACCCATATCCTTTCTCTCCACCTCCCAAAGCGTTTTCCCTCCATTCTTAGGTCTGTTATGTGAGCAACATCTCTGTGAAAAGACATAAACATTGCAATACAGTAGTTTTATATGTTTGTTCGAGGCACTCAAGAATTTCATACCTTGGCAAACACATTTTACTACACTGATTACCAATCCCATTCCCACATGTGTATGCCTCATGATTACATTGTGACGGTTGAGCTGCTGTTCACTGTCATAACACACAGAGAGGAGCTGGGTGGTGGTTTACTTCTTACACTATCTGTCATCAGCATCCTCTGGAAGATGAGTGTGGCCTTGCCAGTTCCCAGTTTGGACCCCTCCCTCCCCATGCAGCTCCAATAAACATGATCACAAGTCACCCTGAGACCGGTACTAACATGTTTGACCCACATTTCCCTAACAGGGAACCCTAGGAACATTCAACCATAGACAGAGGTTTTTTTTTTACTAACCAAAGAGGGAACTGTCAAGCTTAACATGAACAGCGTTATATAGGAATGTAACTAAGACAACTAATATACAGTACATTATGCAATTTCAGCAAGGTTTGCAAGGTTAGCATTATATACACTAGTTGACCATTAATAAAAGCAGTATGAACAAAAGAAACTGAAGCATTGAGATAGATTAGTATTGCTTTTGTAAGTACACCATGTTACAAAGCCACATGAAAACACCTCCCCATAAAGCAATAACTCATCTTCACAGTCTCCCACATGGCCCTTACGTTTCTGACACGTCTAAAGACGCCTAGTGATGATTATTATATGGCCTGCCTTCAAAAACCTCACAGAACAACCTCATCACACTGCTGAAACCCAGATCTCTCTGTAGCTTTACTTCAAGAGAACAGAGCGAGAGGGTTTATTGATGAAGTCCTAGAGCATTCTATCAATATCGCTCACTATATACAATGAAATATGCACTTTGTAAACAAATGAAAAGTACTCAGTTGTATTTTTTTTTTTTTTTTTTACATCTGTGCATTTTGATTAGCCAGGATTGGTTCAACCAATGTTTTAAAACGATTCACACAATTGACCCTACTATGACCCATACAGTGTGTCTTGCCTTTGCCATCGATTAGGGCTCAAATAGAAGTTCACTATATTTTTCTTTGTTATTTATCTCAGTGGATCTAGACGTGTGGGGTGGAGTGACACTGAGCTATGAACAGAGTGGTGGCAGAGGAAAGTCCAGACACAGCCCCAGTCTGTCTGGATCCTTTAATAGCAGTCTGTGGCTGTAGAGCTGGGATCAACTGGGACCCAGTCTGTCTTTGTGCTGGACCCAACATAGAGTTGTCTGAGTCCCTTGTTGCCACCTCATCCCAGTTCATGGAAAGCATTCCTAGACGTCATCTGCAGAGAATTCCAGAGCAGAGTGAATAGCCTAGTGAATAGCCTCTCCTTGTAAAATTGAGATACCATTCCTAACTCTGAGTAATCACTGGACGATATTCTCAAAATGGTTGATGGTCAAATCAAAATTTGCTTATTGCTGGGTATTGTTGATGTTTGTTTTCATGTTTTTATACATTCTGGAAAACAAATATTTATTTTTTTGACGCTAAGAGGGAGACTACACAGATCAGCCCCAGAATAAACAGTTAGAGGGAGCCTGTTATTCTGTGGTAAAAACATAAATAATGATACATCGTTATGAGAAAAATGGGCAAGGAAACACAAACAAACAGTACTGTAAGAATCTAATCATTCTCAGCAACACACTATTGGATATTGGGTTTAATAGAACAATAAGAGATGTGACAATTCAATGTTTCCAGATTTCATCTACTCTGTGTCTAACATGCCTCCGTGGATATTGTACATATATTGCTTTTGCACATTTGAAAGATAAAAGTTGCATTACTTACAACATAGCCAAATAATACCATAAAGGTGTGAAATTACATCACATTTTACTCATGAGATACTTTTTTATCATGTGGAAGAGCCTTGTCTTATGCGTGACGGCCGTCTGCACTGATGACAACTGCGTGTCGGTTGGTATGAAGCCATCTGATGGTAGACAAAGGTGGAAGAGTTTACACATTACCTCAGTCTATAATTCACTGCTAATGTGCTTTCTCTTTCTGTCACTCTGCCCCCAAGAGTCATTGATGAGCCTTTGGTTTAAGTCTTTGATAGTAACACATGTGGAATGGGTTTATGAAGCGCAACATCACATGTAATTGGGTTTCCCAGAGAGTAGTCAGCCAAAAGAAAATGTGTTTCTCGTCAGCAATATTATGGAGTCTGATGAACAAAGATGGACTCTGCTCACAAAAGATAGTTAAGCTGCCAGTGTGCTGGCCATTGTTGTCCTGTCACTGAACACAACTGGTGTTCCCTGTGAGTCTCCCTTCCATCATTTACAATTCAAATGCTTTTATGACTGTAATACTTCCTGCCAAGATTTAAAATGTGCCGAAACATGAGCATTTAAATACTGGTGATACTTTTCTTATTGAGAGAATAGATTGACAGAAACAGCCACATACATGCAAAAACAATCTCACATGCACACACACACACACACACACACTTATTGGCTAATAGAGTTCAGTGCAGACTATCTCTCTGATCCTATAACAATGATTATAATAATTAAATAGCCAAAGGTATATGTTTGACATCTTTTGCATGCTTCACATACATTTAATATTATTGTTCTGTATGATTTAGCTGGTATCTAGGTTACATTTAATATTATTGTTCTGTATGATTTAGCTGGTATCTAGGTTACATTTAATATTATTGTTCTGTATGATCTAGCTGGTATCTAGGTTACATTTAATATTATTGTTCTGTATGATCTAGCTGGTATCTAGGTTACATTTAATATTATTGTTCTGTATGATCTAGCTGGTATCTAGGTTACATTTAATATTATTGTTCTGTATGATTTAGCTGGGATCTAGGTTACATTTAATATTATTGTTCTGTATGATTTAGCTGGTATCTAGGTTACATTTAATATTATTGTTCTGTATGATCTAGCTGGTATCTAGGTTACATTTACATTTTTTGCCATCAGTTCCCTAATGTCCTCACTGCATTGTGTGTTAAAGGAAGTCTATCATCATCGTTGTCAACATGAGTGTAAGAGCTGACAAAACGCAGAGTAGCTTACATACCAGCCGAAACACTTTTAAGAATGTCCTCTTTGCTTGTTCTCTCTCTCGCTCTGTCTTCTGGGATTTTGAGTGTGTTTTTGGGGGGGGGAAATAAAAATACCCCTTGCTATTAAGTGTTCTTCCACACATTTGTTTTCCCAAGTGCTCTGCCTGTCTGAGCCTTCAGCAGTTTGCATATGATGACTCCAACATCCTAGGGACATGTCATGCAGACCATGGTGGTGATCACTAGCTGAGGAACGCTGGAGCAAGTTGACGCTGGAGCAAGTCATCACCAACAAACTATCATGGTCCAAACACATCAAGACAGTCGTGAAGAGAGCACGACAACGCCTATTCCCCCTCAGGAGACTGAAAAGATTTTTGGCATGGGTCCTCAAATCCTCAAAAGGTTCTACAGCTGCAACATCAAGAGCATCCTGACTGGCTGCATCACCGCCTGGTATGGCTAAAATTGCCAAAGACTCCAGCCACCCAAGTCATAGACTGTTCTCTCTGCTACCGCACAGTAAGCGGTACCGGAGCGCCAAGTCTAGGTCCAAAAGGCTCCTTAACAGCTTCTACCCCCAAGCCATAAGACTGCTGAACAGCTAATCAAATGGCTACCCCCCCCCCCCCCCTCCCGATACCCCTGCATATATAGCCCTGTTATGTATTTTTTTTTACTTTAGTTTACTTAGTAAATATTTTCTTAACTCTTATTTTTCTTAAAACTGTTGGTTAAGGGCTTGTAAGTAGGCATTTCACTGTAAGGTGAACTGTTGTATTTGGCGCATGTGAAGAATACAATTTGATTTGAACTATGTTCTCTTATATCGAGGCTAATATAAACTGGTCGCACAATTTGCTTAGCAACTACATTGAGTCACCATCAAACGTCAATTCTGAAAATGCTTAACTGTACCTATGTTTGTCCTGTGCAACCGCGGTCCTTCTGCGAGGTGCTGAAATGCCTCATTTTAGTAACAACTTTTATTGAATACAACCACCAACTTTTTCCTCATTTGTGTTGCTCAACTGTGCCAGTTGAATCTCAACCTTATGCAGTAATTAGTATGAGCAACACAAATGAGGCCAAATTTGGTGGTTGTATTCAGTGGAAACAGACAGCAAAGGGAGCCAAAGTGAGGTACGTTGTTGACATTGTTGAACGGATAAGTGATTAGCAGAAGGAGAACCATGCTGAAGTCAAAGAGAGGACATTGGATAAATCATAACAGTTGGATGGTGGACGAAACTGAATGTGATAAGAGGATGAATTAACCTCTTAAGGATCGGACCCTTTATTTCAATTTTCGCCTAACATTACATACCCAAATCTAACTGCCTGTAGCTCAGGACCTGAAGCAATGATATGCATATTTTTGATACCATTTGAAAGAAAACACTTTGAAGTTTGTGGAAATGTGAAATTAATGTAGGAGAAAATCACACATTAGATCTGGTAAAAGATAACACAAAGAAAAAAAAATGCTGTTTTTTTATATTTTTTATCAAATCATCTTGGAAATGCAAGAGAAAGGACATAATAATACTTAGGAGTCCAGCCGCAATTTAGATTCTGGCCACTAGGTGGCAGCAGCAAAGTTTTAGACATTTCCAATGAACCATTGCAATACTGTTCAAAATGTTGTGTCAAGTCTGCCCAAATCTGCCCATTGGTTTATTAATACATTTTCAAGTACAAAACTGTGCACTCTCCTCAAACAATAGCAAGGTATTATTTCACTGTAATAGCTACTGTAAATTGGACAGTGCAGTTAAATTAACAATAATTTAAGCTTTCTGCCCATATAAGATATGTCTAGGAAATGTCCATGTTACTTAAAACATCATGCTAATCACATTAGCGCACGTTAGCTCAAGCGTCCCAAGGACAGGTTAATTGCTGGCAGGTGTGGTGAAGATGGCTGAGGTCGAGCCACGTCCCAACGATGATAAAGATGATTCTGGCCCAGTGGGAGTGAGATTTTTGGAGATAATGGATGTCTGCCTTCTGGCTTATTCATTTGTGGTGTCAGGTTGGGTGGAGGAGACGTTGGGGCCTGTTGGGTAGGTGAAAGTGACTCGAAGTAGACTTCGGTCATGTTGCAGCAGTGTGTAGGAGGGAGATTCCTAGATGTGAAAAGTGTTCAGGAGGGCATGAGACAAAGGAATGTGTATTATTGGTTGTGTGTGTTACTGTAGGGGTACCCATGGTGCTGGATATCAGAAGTGTCTTGTAAGAGAAAGGCAGTGAAGAGAGTAGTAGAGGAAGGTGGGTACAGGGCGAGGAAACCTGTGAAGATTCCTGTGGTTAGGCCGAGGCCAATATAGAGTGATAGGAATAATATGTGCATTAGTAAGGTTGGTTTCTTAGTGTTCATAGCCATGGATTTTTATGCAAAATGTATGCACAATTGAGAGCCTGGTATGACCGCCTGGTACGGTAACTGCACCGCCCGCCCGCAACGGCAGGGCTCTCCAGAGGGTGGTGCGGTCTGCCCAATGCATCACCGGGGGCAAACTACCTGCCATCCAGGACACCTACAGCACCCGATGTCATAGGAAGGCCAAAATGATGATCAAGGACATCAACCACCCGAGCCACTGCCTGTTCACCCCGCTATCATCCAGAACGCAAGGTCAGTACAGGTGCATCAAAGCTGGGACCGAGAGACTAAAAAACAGTTTCAATCTCAAGGCCATCCAACAGTTATATAGCCATCACTAGCAGATTAGAGGCTGCTGCCCTATATACATATGTAGACTTGAAATCACTGGCCACTTTAAAAACAAAACACTAGGCACTTAATAAAGTTTACATATGTTGTATTATTCATCTCATATGTATATACTGTATTCTATTCTATTCTACTGTATCTTAGTCTATGCCGCTCTGACATTGCTCGTCCAAATATTTATATATTCTTAATTCCATTCCTTTACTTTAGATGTGTGTATTGTTGTGAAACTGTTAGATATTACTTGTTAGATATTACTGCACTGCTGGAGCTAGAAACACAAGCATTTCTCTACACCAGAAATAACATCTGCTAAACACATGTATGTGACCAATACAATTTGATTTGATGTATTAGCATTTCTGAATCTGAGAGTAAATAGAGCCGAATATATTGATAGAAGTCACTTCGTCCGAGGGAGATTTACATGTTTATCAAAACGTCACGCCAGGGTAAGCCCACATGAAACACAGCCCTTATTTTAAGTGTTTCTAAAATCCCCTATGGGAAAAATGAATGGTAGTAAAACGATTGGAACCATTTCCCTGTTCGACCGCTAGGTTTTATGGGTATTATGACACCTCCACTGTGGGGTTCTACTCCGATATAAGAGAACTGAGTTGAACCTTCCTCAGCTAGTGAACACACAGACTTTGTTTATATAGCTCATACAGTAAAGTGTCAGTCACAACTAGTCAGGTAACACATATAGCCATAGCTCTTTATGACAATGTCATGCAGACACTAACACGGTTTGACAAAATTAGAAGTCATCCTCAGAGCACCATCCCTTCCTGCTACGCACATTGTTAAAAGTGCAATATCTGTTTGTGACATTTGCAAATACAATGGAGATAAATTAGTAATTAAAAAAAAAAAATTCCATGGTCCACAATTAATTGGAGTCTGTTGCATAACATTTTCATTTAGTAAGTAGGACTACTATTAGCTACAATCTGCCTACACTTGTAGCCAGCCTACTTGACTTTGTAACTTGTAAGTCACATTAAAAAAGCGTAAAGAATGTCCTCTTTTTGAATGATAAATTATCACAGCAATCGTCTGAAGGTTGCCGTGTACTCCGGTGCGCCGCTCTTATTGCAGTTACGGTATAGAATTACTCCACTTTTTTTTTTCCCGAGGAAGTCTCAGTCAATTAGCTTAGACAGTAAGGAGAGCTTTAAGTCAGTACTCCTCCAATGACAAGCTAAAACACCCACTACTCCTACTTCGATTTGTGGGAATCCCGGCGGAATTTTGGATTTATTTAAAAACATGGGATTTGAGTTGGATCGGTTCAAAGGGGCTGTGGACCCAGATTTTAAATGCAATTTGTGTAATAAAGTTCTAGAAGACCCGCTCACTACTCCGTGTGGTCACGTCTTCTGCGCTGGCTGTGTGCTGCCTTGGGTTGTCCAGCAAAGCAGCTGCCCCGTCAAATGTCAAAGGATCTCAACGAAAGAGCTGAACCACGTTCTCCCTCTGAAAAGTCTGATTATGAAGCTGGACATAAAGTGTGACAATCATGCCAGAGGCTGTGAAAAAGTGGTAAAGCTTCAACATCTGGCAGAGCACGCCGAGATGTGTGATTACTCGCCGGCCAAATGCAGGAATAAAGGATGCAACGAGGTACTCAATCTGAAGGACATGGATGCCCATATGCGCGAATCCTGTGATTGCAGACCGGTCGGTATATGCGAAAATGGATGTGGATTGATGCTCACCCACAAAGAGCAAAAACTAGACACCCATTGCTGTTTGAAAGCTCTGAAAGCACACAATAGTGCGTTGCACGTGAAGGTGGTCACCTTGGACAAAGAGTTCAAGAAGCAATCTTTGAAATCGAGCAAAAGAGAGAAATCACTTCTTGCTCAACTCTCTGCTGTGCATAACGAGCTACAAATGACAGCGCTGAAGTATCAGAAGAAATTCACTGAATACAGTGCAAGGATCGACTCGCTGACTAAGACCCTTGCTCCTCCGTGCAAGGTAAGTTAGTTTCAAATGACTTGTGGCTATGGAATTTCTAATGCTGGTAGTTACTTTGTGATTGTGCACGGTTCTATTGTGTGTTACTTTGTATCTCTTCTGCGCAGGTACTGTCATTCTTTTCACATCTGGTCTTCGAGCGCTACTTTGTTGCATGTTCCGTTACTTATCAGAGGTTTGTGTTATTAACCAATGGGACACTTTAGTGGTCCGACGTCTACAAGACCTTGACCAGACAGACTTTGAGTCTCCTGTGGTCAAACACGGTTTCATTAGGCTATTACTTAATGGCGTTTAATGTGATTTCCAATGACGAAGTACTTGTAGGGGCCAAGTAATGGTCAGAAGTGTTTCTTCTCCTCCACTTACCATACGTGTATGTCTGTCAGCCGCACTTACAGCCAGCTGGCAGTCTGGGGGAGGGGCAAATATTTACTATTGTTCTGTACACACCGAGACTCAGGTCACAAATACCTCCTCACGGACTCTTCAGGGTTGTTTGGAACTTTCTGGCTGCAGATGTTGCAAGAACAACATACTAAAAATGATGTTGAGACAATAATTATCATAATAATTGAATTGATTACGATTAGTATGACTAGGGTTGCATTTTGTCATTAACCCATGAAAACATGTATTAATATATTTCATAGGCTATATTAATTATTAAATATATATCACATATTAATAGTCAGTGCCTAGTTTTTGCCATGTTCTATAGCCAACTCAACACACTGGATAGAAATGGATATAGGCCTCTCTTCTGGTCAGCTAGGGAGTGGTTGAAATGTTTATGATGTTGTGTAAGTCCACATTAACCCATAGTGGAAGAGCAGGCGATGTAAGGTACAGAAGTACAAGGCTACAAGCATTCTGAATTGAAGTTTTTTTGCACTCTTTCAACATGTGTGCTGCACCTCACTACCACACTATTACTAGATCGTTTTTATTCAGCCTGCTACCAGAAAGAGGGAACACTTTCAACACAAACTCAGGATACTTATTTAGTACAATCTATTCAACCCTCTGAAATGACTGCACTGTACAAAACTCAGTTAAAGGGGATGAACAAAGAAAGTAGTTATCCTCCTTGAAGCTCTAAGCCCTGGAAAACATCTCCAAAGGTATCATTTCTCAAATTACCCATGAAATAAAAAGAGGAAGCCAGAATTTTTAAAAAATAATGTGGATGATGTGATTAGTTTTAAAAGGATTTTTCTCTTCAGATTTTTTTTTCTTCAGATTCAGTCAAGCACTCTGAACAGGATTGCTTTGGCGGAGAACTTCAGTGCACATGTGGCAGTATCAAACGGAAAGACACAAGTGGAATTAACTGTTGGAGGCGGACAATTTGGTGACTGACGCTGCATTGCAAGTCTTAGAGAGCCAGTGTCTATGTTTCTTCTTGGGCTAGATCAGGTCACATATTATCAGATCCTGTGAAATGTATGGCTTATATCAGATTCAGGGTGACATATTTGCTCCCCAAGACACTGTCAAATATCAGTGGTGACAGTGACGGGTAGCCTCCTTTGACTGCTGGGTTTGGAGCACGGAATCTCATCCGTTCTCTTTTTTTATTTTTTTACAGTGAAACATGGCATAGCCCAGCTTTCCAGTATTGGTATATGCTTGGCTTCTGATGTACATAATTTAACAGACTGTCTCAGAATGACTGGGCTGGATATGGGAATGTCGTCTTTCTCCTTGGTCCTGTCGTAAATACTGAGAATAACACATTTCACTTTAATCAAACCGTACAACTCTATGCACAAGTACTACTTTTAACAATTTCCACAGAACACTTTCCTAAAACACATTTACTTTAAAGAACAGTGCAGATGCAAAGTTTCTTAACAGAATGACGGCTTGTGCTGTTTGAGCCGTCATTCTGTTACCAAACATTTTGCATCTGCACGGTTCTTTAAAGTAAATGTGGTTTTAGAAAATGTTGAGTCTCAGTGTCACTCTGTTACCGTGGGATTGCCCATATGCCATTATCCATTTATTAAATAGCCCATATTTGCTTTAAATGTGGAAGTGTTCACATGCTCCTACACAACTTGGACCAGCAGCAGTGCACATTCTTCCATGGCGGACATAAGCTAGTACTCTATACCTTATCATGTAGCGTATATGGTACTCAGTCGTGACACTGTACATACCGTTAATATTTGCTTTTATATTTAGTCCCTGTATGCTATGGCATACTCCATACTGGGATGACAGCTGACGTGTTCCCAGTCCCACCCCCTGACTGTCCCCCTAAAAAGGTGGAGAGCTGACTGCACTGGTTTCCCAGCGTTCCACTTGTCACCCCTTCGTTGACATAGAAGTCCACTGGTGTATTAATACACATAGCTAACGTCTTCTGGAGTGAAGGAGCAAGAGAAGGAAAAGGCATTAAGCCTTACTTGAACCAGTCACTTAACAGCTCTTTCTCAGAGAGCTAGCTAAGCCACAATGAATCACGTTGTAGATCCACACCAGTGATGTTTTAATGTGAGAACAGGTGAATCTTTACCCTCTGCTAGCAGCCATGTTGGTTACGGTGATACTTTTTACATAGCCATTTACTATGTATGGAGTAGCCTGGGATTCTATCCTTTTTACCTCATGCTATTTCTATACATAAAATACTCCATTGACTTCTAAGTCAATTTCATAGGTTTGTTCAGTCCTTTCTACCGTGTCGTGCAGAGTTATTTTTGTGTCGTTTTGAAGTGTAAATAAGCTCCAGTTATCTATCGCTCAGGTAGGAGGTATCATTGTTTGTTCAATCATTTATGTCATTCAGTGATATTTGTTGTTTGTCCACAGGGTGGGGAGACTAAAAACATCACAGCCGTCCTTCATCGGGAGGGCGGTTCTCTGGGCTTCAACATCGTGGGAGGAAGACCATGTGCGGTAGGTTACAAGTGGAATCTCTGCGGTTACTGATTTGATCTCGTTGAGCCAAATGTCGTATGGTAAATCAGGGATGGCGGCACATACTTGAACCACAATTAATTATAATTTGGTGTTTTACCCCTTTACTGACATAGACATAGTTTAGACAGGCTCAACCTGCACTGTGTATTACTATGTGGATGGACCACATCAGTCAAGTTTTTATTGTGTTAGTATATTGGTTGGTTTTAGCGGATTTGGTTTTTCAGATAAAAACTATAATTACTTTTTATGAGGGTTAAATTAAGGATTATGACTATGCCTACAGTTTTTTTGTCTTTAATTGAGGGGACTGTGATGACATGGTAAACACAGACCAGGTGTGAAATGGATGCTCTGCCCTGGTCTGATAACCTTTTATGACCTCTGTATTTGCTGTCTCACAGACAATCATTAATGATTCCATGGAGTCCTCTGATAAGAGTGACAGTGTTAAAAATATCACTACTGAACTGGGATCTGAGCGCATAGTCACAAATATTCTTAGAGTAGGAGTGCTGATATGAGGATCAATTTTGCCTTTCTAGATGATAATGAATAGAATTACATGGACAAGAGGGACCTGATCCAAGATCAGCACTCCTGCTCTGAGATACTTCTAAAATTCAGGCTCAGAGCTCAGTTAGAACTGGGTCTCCCATACATGTAGCCTCTCTGTCTCTGTCTCTGTCTCTCTGTGTCTCTCTCTGTCTGTGTGTGTGTGTGTGTGTGTATAAAACTGGTCCCATTGAAATGGTGTTTGCAGTATCTATTTCACTGGGAAGAATGTGTACCAAAGGGTTCCACTCAGGGTAGTTTTTCTGGGTTTCATTACAATCGCTACAGTGACACACTTTACTGTACCGACGTGGATTATTACAGAATGTTTTTTTACAGCAGGAAACCTATAAAAAGGACCAAACATCCGAAGCAGATTTTTCTTCTTAATTCCATGGTCTTGTAGATTTGTAACCTTTCCTGTCCCCTTGACAGAACCATACATCAAGCTCAACCCAAAGAGAGTCCAGAGAATACAGTCAACTTTAGCTTGCAGTGTTTTTAAGGCTCTGGATTAATTCATAAAGAGGACACCAAATCCTCCATGAGAAACTATTGATTCGAACGGAAATAACAAAAAGAGGCCCTGCAGCTTTTGACAAATGGCATTTTCATCCTTGACTGGGGTTGATGCGATGGGGAGGCTGGGTTGGGCTGGGTTAACTATGATTAAGGGCTGGCCTTTTTAGACAATGGAGGGTCTAAGTGCTGTGGACACATGGCAAAGTATCAGGCCTCTCACACTGCCCTGTTGTGACATTGCCTTGGCACTCCGGGCTATTTTTTTGGGGGCGTCGTGTTGGTTTCACAGTAAACACTGCGCTGTGATGAGCTCTGAAAAAAAGAGGAAGTAGACCTGAAATAATTAATCACAGCATTCGCAGCTTGACTTCTGAGGTTTCTTTAAGTATTCTGTTAAAATTTAGCACAGTATCGCACGACTTGGCAGAGGGCGCCGGTTGGTTTGATGTGGTTTTGAGAGAGAGCTGAGAGGGATGTTGGCAGTGGCTTTGTTAAGCCAATCATAGCTTTTGCAGCTCAGGGGTCACAGCCTCACTGATGGACGCAGAGTGTATCCATCCAAAACATCCATTCAACATTTAGCCCCTCTAGGGGGCTAGGTCGCAGTCGCACTCTCCAGCCCTGGGAAACATGTCAACTGGCAAGACATTTTGGAACTGGGGCTGTGTGGAGCACAACATTAAGCACTGTGTAATGTGCACCTGCAACCGCTAGCGAGTCACTTCGGGCTGTTGAGCCCTACGGTTAATCACTGGGTTAACCAGGCTGCGTTGATGACTGCAGTTGTGTTCATATGTGACTGCAGGGTGTCTCTGACCCTGATTGGTGAGCATGGGTAATGGGAAAACAATTTAGAATTGTCTGCATAATATCCTCAGGACTTTTGGAAGTAGGTTAGGCAGTTTTAGCAAGAGACTTGTTAAATAGTTGAAAGATATATTATTTTTGCTCAAGAATTTGAAGTCATTTATCATGCATTGTAGTTTCATATTTTTTTCTTCGATGGTTACAATTATTTCTTGTCCAATTTGATCAATGTGTCACCTGAGATGATCAGAAATTGGGTCGTTAACCAGTTTCTCCCACAGGACGACCATGATGGCACTTCGAATGAAGGGATCTTTGTATCTAAGATCGTTGAGAACGGACCAGCAGACAAGGAGGGAGGCCTTCAGATCCACGACAGAATAATGGAGGTATGTGACCTTCTGTACCGTTTCATGTGAAGGCCAATTCAGTATGCGGCCCTTTAACCATATATTGAGCCTTGGCATTCAGTCACATACATACGTTGTAATGTTAGCACTAGAGAACCAGATACTGTACAACACCCTAGCCCTCAACAGTAAAAAAAGGTTAAATTGACATTTAAAAAATGTTAAAGTAACCACTTCAAGCGGCAGTAACAAGTGACTGAAATCCCACTGTTCATTCAGATTTATCATAATCTCCCTTGACAATAGACAGATTGAGCCACCAAAACCGACAGCAATATACTTGGCGCCTAGTGACTTAAGACCGATGGGGCCTCCAAGTGGCCTAGTCGCCTGGTCTGTAAGGAGAGATTAGTTCACGTGCCGTGTGAATGTGTGTCAGTGTGACTTACTGGGAGAAGGGCTGTGTGGGGGGGTTACAAGGGTGAATCGGTATACTGGGTTATATGAGAAGACACCTCTGTACAGGATGCTGTTATGCTCAGTTAATAGCCATTCATCTTGAATCAAGTTAAAAGAAAGCAAATTTAGCTTAAAGGTGCACTATGAAGAAATCGCTCCACCATTTCCTGGTTGCTAAAATTAGAATAGTTTGCCTAATTTCAGTTTATGTGACAAAACAAGATCAAAACAAGCAATTGAGTCCAATGTGTATAGAGTCATTGTGCCATCTAAACCGTTGTGAAATATATTTTCAATAGCCAAAAATATTGTATTTTCAGCTGTTTGAAGCTGGTGTACAAAACTGAAAGTAAAAGATGCAAAAACGAAACTTAAGAATGGGAAGCATAGAAATAACACACATAGAACAGATCTACCGTTTCTTAGACTTGCTTTCAATTTGAATTTGGTCAGGTCGTCCAGAAAATTACATAGTGCAGCTTTAAAGACGACATTGAACCCGCATTGGTGTTTTTGTCTCTGTATTGTCACAGAGGGGAAGGAGGAGAACGTTAACAGAATGAGGACATTGAGGACGGAACCCTATTCAGTGATGCTTTTTCAAGATGAGTGGGAAGACTAAACAAAAAAGAACAAAATGAAAAGCTTTAGTTGCTGTATCCCTGTGGTCCTTTTCATTTGATAGGGAATCTGATATCAGAGGTGGTTTACATTTCTCAGCAGCCATCTTTGTTACAGCTATGCTGAGAAATAGTACCTTGTCATATACGGATTGTTCCTTGGTTGTAGAGAGATGTGTAATTGAGTCAGCTCAATTGTGTTTCCTACCTAGGGTGATGGAGGTCTCAGTGGGACATAGTGATTAATTGAGGGGGTAAATGAATACCAAGAACCCACAGGCAGTTCCGTGTACTGTACTCCCAACCCTGTGTGGCTATACCAACAGTTGTGTCATCCTGCTCTGCTCGCTATGTGGGGCGCCGTGCACAGAACCCTCCCAGTACTGCCTCGTCTCCCCCCACATCTCTTGGGTTTATTTCTTTAGCTCTGCTCAAATGACCTTTTTTCTACTTTGAGGTTGGATGCACCGTGATGCAGTTTAAATGGTTGTTTGTGGATGTGGCATATTTTATTATGTTCCTGGCGTATTGATATGTAGGCTATGTGAAAGTTGAAGACTGTATTCGTTCAAATCCACGTCATTCTATTTTTGTGGATCACGGTCGTGGTGTGTAGCGGAATGATTGTGCTATGCCCCTTTTTGCTCAGATTCTCAATAAAGGACTGCGTGATGGGACAGCCATCAGGGTATGGGTGTCACACATTATGCTTTAATATTCTGATTTCATTGTCCCTATCCTCGTTACAGTTGGACTTTGTTACAGATGCAACAACTTTAGTGTTTATTCAACACCCCCCCTCCTATTTCATTACCTTTATAGAAATTAAAGCACTTTTTTTTTTTTCAACAAACACCATATGAAAGTAAAAGCAGATAATGTCGATCACCAGTCATTTCATGCGCCACAAAAAAAGTTCCAGTGCCTTACCCAGCTGCGGGGATCAGCTGGCCTATATGGAGCCATTTACATAACATGTGGAACGAAGACATAATAACTCAGGAGGCAAAAGCACTGGGGTCAACTTCTTTCATACACACTAACTAGTGATGGAGGGGAAAAAATCGATACAGTCGATATTATTTTTGATGATGAATCGTTTCGACAATATCGCAATATTGTTTTTGCGCTCGTTGGGTGTACCTGCTTGTTCTCCATCTTCTTTTTAACTAGGGAGACAATTTTGTTTTCAGCACTTTTATTTCTGATCAAAACTAGTTGTCCCTCTGCAGCAGACATGGTGAGCTGTACGTTTGGAACATCGAATCGCAATACAATCACAGTATCGAATCACAATCTATATTGAGTTGTGAGAATCGCAATACATATCGTATCATGATAGTACCGTGTCGTGAGGTCCCTGGCAATTCCCAGTCCTACTACTAACACACATCGAGTGGTGTTCCGTCTTTCCCTTGTGAAGCCGTCAGTTCCAGTAAGTATACATGGATGTAACATGTCCACGATGATCCAGGATTGTTCCTCCTTAACAGACTCTTAGTAGAGGAGTGTGATCGTGGCAGATGTCCCTCCTCTGCAGCGCTGCTAACACTTCAGGACGAATCTGCTCATGAATGAATGCCTCCTTGTTCAGCGCAGACATTTTCTTATAACCCGGAGCTGTGTTTGCTTTCGCTCACTCTCCCTGCAAGCTGAGAATCTCTTCACTCTGGTCCAGAGTGGACGTGTTTGCCTGGGAAGTTGTAACACATAGGTTTGATTCAATTAAACTCAAGAGGTTGGGTATAGGCGACGCGAGCTATGTAATGTACCTTCTCGAAAAGGGGACTTAGTTTTGCTAATTTTTTTCTAACATTTGCTTTGAAATGAGACCTTTGTTGAAGTAAGATTGTATTCAAGCATGTGTTCCTTTTTTTTTATTTTTTGATAGCTAGACAACTGTAAAACGGATATCATCTACCTACATGCACATTTGATTTAGCCCCAGTCTCTCAGGCATTGATAAGTTCTTCACATTAACAAACCACACATTTATTGTGTGTGTGTGTGTGTGTGTGTGTGTGTGTGTGTGTGTGTGTGCGCGCGCGCTTATAAAATGAAAAGACGATGTGTGCTTTGCTGTTTTTGTCTCCAAGAAATGGCTCCGGGTATTTACCACAAATGTAATGCTGAATCTTAGCATCTTTTGTTTGAATGACTAAAACCAATTTCACAATCCTAAAATGACTTATCTCTCAGGGAATGGAGATGTTGTTTTTTCGTAGGCGTCTAAGTGCGAGAACGGGGAAGAGAATGAGGATGCTGAGCCTGAGACTACAGTTGTAAATGTCACCTCTTGTAAATCCTCTGCGAACACTCTGAGGTCTTGGAGCGCGAACAACAACAAATAAACAGACATTGAGTTCTAGTCTTGGGAGGACATGTTATTGACAGCAGGAACAAGTCTCAACTTAAAGTTAAACTCAGCGATATGACGTCGCCACGAGCAGCACCGGAGATATTGATATGAGCGAGATGCAACAATTCGCTCCCACACAGTCACACACAGTATCTGCGCATGTGCACAGGTTCGATCAAAACAGCAGACAAGTCGAGCCTCGCGCTTCAACACTCTTAGTTGTTGCAGAAGTTGACCCGCTATGCTGTATACTTTGGGCATCTACGTCATACCACTGAGTTTACTTTGAATTGTGGCAGCAATGTGAGCTTTATTCAAGAATACTCCCTGGGCTGATGGTGTCATGCTAAAGCCTGTCTCAAGTCTGTCAGAATAATAGTGTTCTGAGTCCAGTTTAGTTGCTTGTTTTCACTTCCCTGTTTCTTCTGTAGCATTTGCAGTGAAGGCTCAAGTCAAGGTTCTGATGGATTAGATTAGCAGGAACAAAACAACGTTGGGCCGCATCTCTTGTGAATGTCCGTTCTATGGTGTCATCAGCTGTGTTTGATTTAGCTCAATGTCGTATGGTACCGATTTTAATGAAAGCGTTTAAGTTGTTTTCTTTCTCCAGAAACAAAATGTGATTTTTCTACTTCAGGGGTAATGTAGTTATTGTTGTTAGAAAAGTGACTTTACAGTTTGGCTCGACAGACGTGCATTGACTAGCCACCCTGAGTCGAACTGAAATAGCATGCAATTTGTTTCTACACAACATCATACAGAGCGTAGCATATGTCAATATTAATTCACTGGCAATTACTTGTGTTTTTCTAATCTGCCTGGAAGTGCATGGGGAAGACTGGGGTGGCTCAGTTTACAACCACGTGTTGTCTGATGCTGAGTAGTGTAGTAACACTATTTTGTCAATGATAATATTATATTTACCTTTTGACTCAATCAACCTCATTGCATTTGACTTACCCTCACCCTTCCCCTCATTTTTAATAACTTTGAAATGTGTATCACAAGTTTGTTGAAATATGTTTAACTGCTACGACTGACAATTGCAAAGACATCAATGTAACATTTAGCTTTGGCTACCTACTGACTGCCATTTTGTACCTCCACAAAATCACACATCAGGATTGGTTGACGGATGGGATACTATTCATATTGTCAATTCTGATCCGGAGAGAAGGGAGGAGGTGACATCCTCGTCCAAGGTCTGGAATTCTACTGGCCACACCAGAGTAGTCCTTCCTTATCTCCCTGTGACCGCTGAGCTGTGAGGTTATCCACAGTGCGCCACTTAACACCCCATACCTCCCCCAAGTTATTTTAGTGACGACTCACCAGCCAGTCCCTCCCGGTGCTAAATGGCAGCCTGGCCAGGAGTTGTGAATGGTAGCAAATAGAAATGTGAAGTGAGTTGAGTGGAGGGGGGACCAAAGCGTGCATGTTGATGAGGCCTAATTCTGTTTGAAGTCTTGGTGTTAGCATTCCTCCCACTTCCCAGGCAGGCCAGGCTAGGGGGACGGAGATGTTTGGACTTCCCAGGCAGGCCAGGCTAGGGGGACGGAGATGTTTGGACTTCCCAGGCAGGCCAGGCTAGGGGGACGGAGATGTTTGGACTTCCCAGGCAGGCCAGGCTAGGGGGACGGAGATGTTTGGACTTCCCAGGCAGGCCAGGCTAGGGGGACGGAGATGTTTGGACTTCCCAGGCAGGCCAGGCTAGGGGGACGGAGATGTTTGGACTTCCCAGGCAGGCCAGGCTAGGGGGACGGAGATGTTTGGACTTCCCAGGCAGGCCAGGCTAGGGGGACGGAGATGTTTGGACTTCCCAGGCAGGCCAGGCTAGGGGGACGGAGATGTTTGGACTTCCCAGGCAGGCCAGGCTAGGGGGACGGAGATGTTTGGACAGTTTGAGATAAAGTAGGGAAACCAGCTCTGCTGTGGCCCTGTCACTACCCTATAGAGAAACATGGTGATCCCCCAAGTTTCTGCAAAAAAATATTCTAAGCTTTTTGTTCAAAGTTTTGCTCAAAGAGAGTACTTTGCTAACTTTATTTTTTAAACCTGCACCGCCTTTGAAATATAACTCGCTCTCAGACAGGATTTGTTTTGTATGTTACCTAAAATTGTATTTAAATCACGAGTGAACCTCTAGAAGTTGGGTTAAAAGGATTTTAGGGATATTTGTCACTTTGTATTACAGCTTAACTGTTTTAATTCAGTATTGAATGTGAACTAATTGACTAGAATTTGATGTACTTACAGTACATGAGTCTGTGATAGATTTAGACCTTTCCCAACAGGGCCCCTCTCCTTCCATTCCCCTCAGAGGGACAGAATGCCAGCATGGCGTTTGCGGTCCGTACCCACTGTCACTGATAAGTTGTCACAGCACATGGCATCTTGGACTGGCTGTGTCACAAGTTCCCATGCGTTATTTCTGACCCGGAGGCTATGAGGAAAAGAAATGGCAGTTATTTCCCTAAGGGGATCACATGTTGTTTGGCATCCCGAGGCAAGAAACAGGCCTTTGTCAGGGCCTTTATTGAATTTAGGCCCCCGTGCAGTCGGCCTCTCTCTCTCTCTCTGTCTGTTTTTCTCTATTTCTCTCTTGCTCTCTCTCGCTCCCTGCTCAGTACTCAGTCTCTGGGGCCCTCCCTACCAGAGAGCTCTAGTATACAGGCCCGGCAGGCAGGCCAGTCTCAGCCCCATGCAGCCCAGCACAGGAAGGCACATTCAGAGGCTCTCTGGCTCAGCTAAGGCTGGGACATTAAATCAAATGTAACTTTTAAAGAGGCCATAATCAGCTTCTGGGGGTGGCCGCTGCACTGTGCAGGGCACACACAGGGACAGAATGGTCGCCTTTGTGGTTTAAGCAGTAAGCGCCACCGACTGGAACAGTCACAAGGTACATCTTTGTTTTCCCTTCTCCATAAGGAAAAGAGAGAGGGCTTTTTGAAGCTGTGAGGGTGTGAGGGGAACTTGCTCCTCGCCGGTGCCGGCCAGCTCTCTTTTTTCTGCACCGCCACTGTACGCCAATGCCACACACCAAAAAATATAGCATTTTCCACTGTGTTTAAACAGCGTCCTTCCTCAAAGGGGAGCCGACGGTTGCTGATTTTCATGGAGACGCGCTGTCTGGCCTACTGTAAATGTGTTTGCTTTGCTCCGACAACAGTCTAGTTAAAGGGTGGCCAGGCTCTCTTTATTCATAGAACCCACTCCCTTTGTTTAATTTATGGCCCCTTAAAGGTTTAGGGGGCAGAAATAGACAGGTGTAATTAAGGATCATTTTCCTGCCAATCAATCATTGGTATTGTGTAAGCGGCTCAGTAACAATAGGCTCAGGTTACCAGCTGCTCTCCCTGTCGGCCCTTGACTCCCCCTCTGGACTGCCCAACCTCTCCCTAATTAACTACCCTCAATTAAACGCTAATAGGCTGATTAACAGAGCTTTGGTTGTGCTGTAATGGCCCGGCATTTCCTCCTGGTGGCCCTCTGAAATGTGTCCTGACTGCAGCACGTTAATCACCGCCCACTCTTGAGTGCTCTCTCTGGGCTCTGCAGGGACCGGTTTGGCCAGCTTCTCTCTCCACTGTTCTCTAGCTTGTTCCACTGTAATTGATATCCTTACAAAAGTCTGAACTACAGTTGTTTCTATGATTTCATTTGTGTATTATGTGAAATAAAAAAAGTCAGGGAGGACTGGCGATTTAAGTAATGCTCCATGCAGTAAAATCAATTATGGGACAGAGGCTGCGAGTGATAACCCACAGCTGTACACTTTAGGATAAATCACACATAATGCTGACATGCATGTGGTTTGGGGTGGAAAGTTTGGGTGTAGGGTTTTTATTTATAAAATAATCATAATTTTATGGGAATGGAGCCTTCCTAATATGGAGTTTAACAAATGGAACAAGAGAAGTAGATTTTCCTCAAGATACTTGGGAGGTTTTTATGACACAGTCTAATGATACATGGAGGTACTTTCCTGGATATTTCCTGGATAATCTTTTCTAAAGTTGGCGTCAGGCACTGTGCGTGTGCGTGTGGCTGTTCCTATCGAAATAGCCGTGCTGTAATTTGAACAAAGTTTATTCAATATTTCAACGGTCACTCCCTTCAGCAGGCTGTATAGACATCCAGCTCTACAGATGTCTCATTTTAGTGTGTTCTCTTCAAATGGAAACTTTATAACCGATCTCCTGTGAGTTGTGGGTGTTGAATTCAAGTTCCATTCTTCACCAGTGCTTTACTCGGGTACATTATGTTGAGCTATACTCTGTATGCTGAAATTGATGGCAGGAAACTCTTCTTGCCGAGTGACATATCACAAACACTCCATAAAGGTATTTGTCTACCTGTACTGAAGTCAGACCTCTGTCTAAAGTGCTTGGTAACTCAAACTCACTTTTCCCTTTGAATACAGTCAAAGCTCTCCCTGGTGCCAGTGGGTGTTGCTGTACAGTTTTTTTTGCTTTGTAAGGGCCTTTGGATTTTATTTATGAGAAGAACATAGTGCTGACATGATTGTACTGCAGGTACTTCTCCTTCTTCTGACTGGCAGATGTTGGGTGATACCTGAGGTAATTTAAAAAAAACATCACCATGCATGTTTCTTTTAGAGAAATAAACTACTGTACAGAAACCATGCTCTCCCATTTACAGTACCTCACAAAGAGACACCTGCTCCAACATCTCAATAGGCTATTGCTGGTCTGGACGGTGGACAGGTCAACAACGTGTCATTGGATGCTGAAACTGCTTTGATTCAAGGCTTCATGGTGACAGCCTGGCATCCATTGTACAACCTCCTCTTCCATTCGCTAATCCTGACAACACGCACCGCTTTAGAATTCTAAGGCTCCCTTCCTCGCAGGGCGTTTTTTTTTTTCAAGAGGGTTTTAGATAGCCGCCCTTTCACTTGCCAACAAAGTGTAACCGTTGGCTGCTGCGCACCTTTCTGATGCAAATGTGCTAATAGAAAAACATTGTTCGTCAGCTTGGTTCATAGTCTGCATTATGCTGGCTTTGCCTTTCTCTCGCTCCCCTGAGAGGGATGTTTCGCTTTCAAGTGGTACCTTTCCGTCTGATTAAAACCTTCCTTTTTCTTTTAAAAAGAAGGAGAAGGAGAACGAGAGAAATTGCCAGAACTTCCACAACTAGGAAGCAGTTGAGGAGCACACACACATGGAGTGGGAGTTAGACTAGGCTGCGGGGAACCTCCCTCAAAATGCCTCCTTCCTACGCTCATGTCTCTTCTGTATGCCTTCACAATCAATGAAGAGGTGAACTATTCAGCTTCTCTCTCGCTCTCTCTCTCTCACTATTTCTCTCTCTCGCCAGAGAAGGATTCGATAAAGAGCGTTACACATACATGCTATATACCCATTGATTCTTAAAGATCTTATAAATGCCTGAGCTTAGTTTAACTGTCGTACCCCGTCAGAACCCAAAATATAAATGTAAACAAACTCTATCGCCTCAACATGATTCAAACTATAATTTTGACATCATGGACGGTCAGTCTTTCTTCATAGCGCTACCTATGAACATGAGAGTGGTTACATTTCTCTAGCCACATCCGTGAGCTTTTTGCCAAAACAGTGGTGGGTTGCCTAGGCTATGTTATTGTTTTGAATTGCAGATTGCCCCGTTTAATCAAGAAACATATCTGTTAGTCATTATAAGATATGGGGGAACATAATTGACGCCAAACCACTGTCATTGCCAATGTTACCACATACACCAGTATGGTATGTGTTTAAATGGTCTGTGTTGTGGGGTTGTGTTACACCAACTGCTAACTATCATAGCTACAGTGTTGGTTAAAAGCTCCAAGGGTGTCACAGATAAGTCTTTCTTGTTGTTTATTATTTGGGTTGTTTCACGAAATGAGTGACTTTTTTTCTGTCCCTTTTTGATATTTTAAGTCGAAATTGTGCACCAATATAGCATTTTAAAAGGGTGTTATATTAAATGAAGACTTTTAATATAGACCACAAGGAGAATTCAATAAATATAATTTTCAAAATGAATAAAGACTTTGGCTAAAGTGCCAAATGTTTAGTCATTTATTTACATCTGTCCCTCATTTTAAGGTCTACCCTGGTACGTGTTTAATATGGTGAAACTATTTGTTTTAAAATATTTTTTTCATAGGAAACATTTAGTGTCTAATAGTCAAATCATAGTGTAAAAACAGGTGAGCTGGTGAGCTGTTTTATGGCCATTTTCTGGTGTTTTGTGGTGGAAAACTGAGCGGGTCGAGCAGAACACATCAACCCTGTTACCCCTAGTTAGATAGGCTAGACATATTTTTTTAACGGTCCAGTGCAGTCAAAAACTAGATTTTCCTGTATTGTGTATATATTTCCACACTATGAGGTTGGAATAATACTGTGACCTTATGAACATGATAATGCCCTTTTAGTGTAAGAGCTGTTTGAAATGACTGACTGAAATTTAAGCCTGTTTTTTTGGGATGGAGTTTTGGCCTGCCTGGTGATATCACCCAGACAGTCTTTTGGACCATTTATACTGAAAACAATCACAGTAAGGTACTTCATTGTTAGCCAGAATTGCCCCTCCCTGTTGCACACAACAAACTTCTATTCACCCTGTCAGAAGGGGATTTATGGCTGATTTTAAAATGAAATTGTCAACCCTGTTACTTTATTTGGAACTTAATAGGAACTTATTATAGTGTAATTTAACCTCTTAAATTGGGAAAACTCTTTATGACAGAATCTTATAATTAGGGGAATCTTACACTTCTCAAAAGGCACCAAATTGGTGAAACGACCCATTTACTGAATCTGTGCTCGGCACAAACACTACTTGGCTCTTTACATTCCTTACTTAACTAGATTTAGTGTTTATAACCATACATCTCTCTCAGAGAATCTATCAGTGTGTCCCATCTCACTTTCTCTCTCCCTACCCATCTATTTCACATGCATATAGACACTCCGCACTCCTGCTCTGCAGTTGAAAAGGTTATAAATTCCTTTAGATTACAACACGATAGCGCTAAGGAAAATAACTCCTGGGCCAGACGGAGAGAAGCAGGAGACCACCGAGCGGAGAGCAGAGCGGTGTGTCAAGGTCAATGTCAGGGTGTCAATAAAGATGCCTTTACCGCCCCTCCTCCGCCAACTGTGAAGCTTTCATTAACCCTCATATCGGGGCACATAGGACCAATCAAAAAAGCATGGGATGCAGACATGCCCATGAACTGTGCGTTCCTTTAGTTCCCATCACAATTTTCCATAAAAACGGATTTTCCCTCCTGTTTGAAAGAGACAGATATGTGACTGATACGTGCAGGTGATTTCCGGATATCCCCATGAGTAAAGTGCTCCCTCCGAAAATTGAAAATTATTATTTTCCCGCTTTGCCATCCTATGAAAACAGTAGTGTAGCGCTGAGAGGCAGGATAGTTCAGGAAATGAAAAAGGAAAAAAAGACGGTATAATTGAAGCACATTTTTTAACGCCATGCCTGCCCTAGCTGGACAATGAGCCATTGTGGACTAAACTCCTACGTTTTGCACTTTCTGTCCATCAGCCAAGACACTGCAAGGCAAGCCTGCTCAGGTTTACTTTAAAAGACGTCTCGTTCTTTTACTGACATTTTCATTAATCTGTTCTCCATTTCCGACCTGCTCTGCTATTTCCTGAGGAGAACGAAGCAGAGGATACACTAGTGAACCTCTATACTGTGTTATTCTCCTGTGGTGAGTAGACCCAGATTACATGGGCTTTGGTGGGAGTCCGAGTGCAATCTGAGCCTATCTGTCTGGGTTCCCACTGTCTAAAGATAGTGGTATCTAATACACTCAGGCCCCATGCCCTACACTCACAGCAGGAAGTTTCAGAGTTGGAGTCTACCTCTGAGCAGAGACAGAGAGCAAGGGTCAGAGATGAAACGGACCTCAGGCAAAGGGGCGTTGTTTATCACCCCGGGAGAGCAGAGGGTAGACTAGGGTGGGCATGTGGAGGGGGCGACAGTCGACAGATTTAGGGAGTGTCCTGTTGTTGGACAAGGTAGGTTATGTTGAATAAACCTCCCCACATCTGCAGAGGGCCTTTGGATACTGACAGCGCCTCTTGCAGTCTGACAACCAAGTGATCCTTTCTGGGCTGCTGAAGGAGTCCGTCTGTGTGCGTGGTGCGTCTCACTCTCGTTTCTTTTCTCTCTATTTCTCTTTTATCTTGCTATTCCTCTCCTCCCTGACTAACTAGCATAGCTAAGCACAAGGTCACAGTCTCTCCAGCGTCATCTGGGTTGATGTCAGATATCTTGTTTTCTTTGTTTTCCTATCTGATGCCATCATCTAGCCGTATTCTGTCAGGACACGTACTCTCAGGGTTAAGAAATATTATAAGCGGGAAGAAACAACAAGGGAAATATGATTTGGCAGGAGAGGAATCCAGCTCATGCAATGCCCACCTGAAGTTGTGGTGTAGATAAAGTGGAACTAGGCCGTGCAAAGTGTACATGTCATCACCTTGACAGGATAAAAAAAATCTTCACTTTATTAAACAGGAAGATTAATTTAGGTCATGAGGAGTGTTACATATACTATGTAGTTCTCTTTGGATTCCAGCAGTTGAATTCAAGGATTGGGAAATCTGGCATTTACGGTATGTTAGAAAACAAGCAAATAAACAATGTAAGTAGAGCATTTGCACCACTGTGTCCATGTTTTCTGCTGTCATAATTGTCAAGTAGAGATAAGGAGAAAAGTTTGAATCCTCATTGTTCCTCTGGCCTTAGGGACATACAGTGCCTTTGGAAAGTATTCAGACCCCTTGACTTTTTCCACATTTTGTTATGTTACAGCCTTATTCTAAAATTAATTGAATAAAACATTTTCCTCATCAATCTACACAGAGTACCCCATAATGACAAAGCGAAACAGGTTTTTTGAAATATTGGCAAATTTATAAAAAATAAAAAACCGTTATACTTATTTACATAAGTATTCAGAACCTTTGCACAGAGACTCAAAATTGAGCTCAGGTGCATCCTGTTTCCATTGATCATCCTTGAGATATTTATACAACTTGATTTGGAGTCTATCTGTGGTAAATTCAATTGATTGGACATGATTTGGAAAGGCACACACCTGTCTATTTAAGGTCACACCATTGACAGTGTATGTCAGAGCAAAAACCAAGCCATGAGGTTGAAGAAATTGTCCGTAGAGCTCTGAGACAGGATTGTGTCGAGGCACACATCTGGGGAAGGGTACCAAAAAATGTCTGCAGCATTGAAGGTCCCCAAGAACACAGTGGCCTCCATCATTCTTAAATGAAAAAACTTTGGAGCCACTAAGACTCTTCCTAGAGCTGGCCGCTTGGCCAAACTGAGAAATCGGGGGAGAAGGGTCTTGGTCAGAGAGGAGACCAAGAACCCGATGGTTACTCTGACTAAGCCACTCCTCAGTAAAAGGCACATGACAGCCTGCTTTGAGTTTTGCCAAAAGGCATCTAAAGACTCTCAGACCATGAAAAACAAGATTCTCTGGTCTGATGAAACCAAGATTGAACTCTTTGGCCTGAATGGTAAGCGTCACGTCTGGAGGAAACTTGGCACCATCCCTACGGTGAAGCATGGTGGTGGCAGAATCATGCTGTGGGGATGTTTTTCAGTGGCAGAGACTGGAAGACTAGTCAGGATAGAGGGAAAGATTAACGTAGCAAAGTACAGAGAGATCCTTGATGAAAACCTGTTCCAGAGCACTCAGGACCTCCGACTGGGGAGAATGTTCACCTTCCAACAGGACCACTGACTAAGCACACAGCCAAGGCAACGCAGGAAAGTCTCTGAATTTCCTTGAGTGGCCCAGCCAGAGCCCGGACTGTGCAGTAACGCTCCCCATCCAACCTGACAGAGCTTGAGAGGATCTGCAGAGAAGAATGGGAGAAACTCCCCAAATACCAGTGTGCCAAGCTTGTAGCGTCATACCCAAGAAGACTCAAGGCTGTAATCGCTGCCAAAGGTGCTTCAACAAAGTACTGAGTAAATGGTCTGAATACTTATGTAAATTGAATATTTAAGTTTTTTAAAATAAATGTGCACAAATGTCTAAAAACCTGTTTTTGCTTTGTCATTATGGGGTATTGTGTGTAGATTGGTGAGGGGGGGGAACTATTTAGAATAAGGCTGTAACCTAGCAAAATGTGGAAAAAGTCAAGGGGTCTGAATACTTTCCGAAGGCACTGTAGTTTGGGCCAGAGTGGGTTGAGTGAGAGAGAGGCTGAAGGAACACAACAGATTTCAACCGTCTGCCTGCCCCCTCTACTCTGCGCTCCTCACTAGCCGTGCTATATCAGGCCAGCAGCTGCTGTCTTCCTGCTAAGGCATGCTGCATGCTTGCCTGGGCTGGGCTTGGCTTCCACGCACACTACACCGGATCTTACACAAGGCCCTTTATTTTGGGGCTTATGACCCTTCTACAATAACAACCAGACCTGGGTCAATGTTTATTAGCTGAGAAATGTTACAACATTTATTTGTGTCTGTCATGAGAGGCCATGGGTGTCTACATAGATGTGGAATAGTTAGCCAAAGTGACTCGGGAGTTGTAGGATTTGAGAAGGAAGGTGTCTCAGGTGAACGTTACAGAATAGGCTGACCAGGCGGCGTACTTTGTGTTCTACGCTCAAATTCCTGGACTCTGAGCCAAAGAAATGTAACCCCCTCCCAGCTGTCCCTTGGCACATCCAGACATGGCCTTTATCTGATTTGGGAGAGTTTGAGTGTGTGCGGCGTGAACAGTGAACAGTGAACAGTACCTCTGTGGCCTTCAGCTTATTCAGCCATCACCCTGCGGCCTGGATAGCTCTGCTCTCCTCAAACAACACAGGCAAACACAATGTAACAGCCATGTGTTTGCTAGCTAGTGACTACAGCCAAGTCAAACTGCCCTGCATGCTCAACAAGCTCAAGTAGTCGCACAAGCCAGAGGGAATCAGAGGTTCTCTCTCTCTCGCTCTGCCTTTTTTAAATTGTTTTTTTAGAACTTGACATTTTTTGTTCAATTTTGAAAGTTGTTGGAATCAATGGCTGCAGTGATATTTTGAAACATGAACACCTTGTGCTAAAGCTAGCTATGACAATAAGAACCAATTGTTTGGCCACATTTTGTACGTAAAGGTATGTTTTAATGAAAAAATGTAAGCTTTTCTCTGTTTCTCCTGGACCTCTTACCAGTCCCTTATCTCCAAGCAGCAGACAAATCCAGCCACAATCACAGGACAGAAATTTCCTGGTGCTCCAGAATGCATTTCATGTTCCTTTAATAAGGAACATTTCCACCTTAGAAAACCCACATAACTCAAATAGGAAATAGGAAATGTTCACATCACCGGCTACCCACACTTTCACATTTCAGGCGTTATGAAAGTCAACGTTATTTTCACTTCATTTAGTAGGAGAGAAGTGGTTCCAGACCGTTAATGTCTATCACAGGAGAAACGGAGCCCCTTAATTATTTTGGTGTAAAAGTCCAAATAAACCTTGTATGGGTCTTGACCCCACTGATCTGAACCAAATGTGCCGTGCTTTCCGATCTAGTTTACCTTTTTCCACAGTTGCCTTTCTTCCCTAAGCTCTTCCTCAGCGAATGTTGCTATAAAACATTCCCTGGGTAAGAACATCGCTGCGCATGTAACAGGGCTTGCTTAATCCACACTGTGTGTTTATTGACACAACTTAATTTGTTAGGTACTCAGCAGGCAAGTTTTAGACAAATATACAGTGCATTCGGAAAGTATTCAGACCCATTCCTTTTTTCCACATTTTGTTACGTTACAGCCTTATTCTAAAATTGATAAAAATAAAAATGTTTACTCATCAATCTACACACAAAATCCCATAATGACAAAGCGGAAACAACAAGTTTTTAGACATTTTTGAAAATGTATTAAAAATAACAAACAGAAATACCGTATTTACATCAGTATTCAGACCTTGCCTATGAGACTCGAAATTGAATGCAGGTGCTTCCTGTATCTTTTGATCGTCCTTGATGTTTCTAAAACTTGATTATAGTCCACCTGTGGTAAATTCAATTGATTGGACATGATTTG
Source organism: Thymallus thymallus (assembly GCA_023634145.1). Lineage (NCBI taxonomy): Eukaryota > Metazoa > Chordata > Actinopteri > Salmoniformes > Salmonidae > Thymallus > Thymallus thymallus. The sequence continues at coordinate 36,464,731 of CM042410.1, read as the reverse complement.
GAAAGGCACACAACTGTCTAAATAAGGTCCCACAGTTGACAGTGCATGTCAGAGTGAAAACCAAGCCATGAGGTTGAAGGAATTTTCCGTAAAGCTCCGAGACAGGATTGTGTCGAGGCACACATCTGGGGAAGGGTCCCCAAGAACACAGTGGCCTCCATCATTCTTAAATGGAAGAAGTTTGAAAGTTTGCCAAAAGGCACCTAAAGGACTCAGACCATGAAAAACATGATTCTCTGGTCTGATAAAACCAAGATTGAACTCTTTGGCCTGAATGGCAAGTGTCACGTCTGGAGGAAACCTGGCACCATCCCTATGGTGAAGCATGGTGGTGGCAGCATCATGCAGTGGGGATGTTTATCACCGGCAGGGACTGGGAGACTAGTCAGGATCAAGACATGGATGAACGGAGCAAAGTACAGAGAGATCCTTGATGAAAACCTGCTCCAGCGCGCTCAGGACCTCAGACAGAGCTTGAGAGGATCTGCAGAGAAGAATGGGAGAAACTCCTCAAATACAGGTGTGCCAAGCTTGTAGTGTCATACCCAAGAAGACTCGAGGCTGTAATCGATGCCAAAGGTGCTTCAACAAAGTGCTGAGTAAAGGGTCTGAATACTTATGTAAATGTGATATTTTTAATACACTTGCAAAAAATCTTAACCTGTTTTTGCTTTGTCATTATGGGGTATTGTGTATAGTTTGGGAGCTATTTAATACATTTAAGAATAAGACTATAATGTAACAAAATGTGGATGAAGTCCAGGGGTCTGAATACTTTCCGAATGCACTGTACACATGCTTACGTGAACCCAGCTTTTGAAAGCAAAACAACTTTAAAATATGTTTTAAAATTAATGGATTGTATTGCCTTGTTCATTAACTCCACGACTTTATTTCATAAGGGCTAATTCAGTTAGTTGTGACTTACATTTCAGCCATTACAGCACTGAAACTGCTGAGAACACAACTATTTACGACAGATCCATAGAACTGGACAAACATTTTCATTATGGACCGATCTCTTTGAAGATCGGGCCATTCATCAAATGGTGATTGTCAACACTTTCAAACATGTTCAAAGACTAAGGGTAGTCCATGTTTCGTCTATCACTCTCCCTTTTCTCCCCCGGAACAACTTACACGGTTCTCAAAAGCTGGTCAATATTTATGTAGGCGTGTACATTAGAGCAAGCTGACGGCCGGAGCCCGGGGCCTTGATCAAATGGCCCTTTTATCTGTGGTGTGAACTTCCTCTGACTCGGCTCCCAGAAGCCCCTAACGAAGCTGGGGGTAATCAGATGTCAGGCTGGGTGTTCGCCAGGGAATTTCACAGGCAGCACCTCACCTCTCTCTCTCTCTTACACACACACACACACACACACACACACACACAGAGTTGTATACAGCACATGTTCATGGGCAGCACTTATAATCTGCTAAGAACTAAAGGAACATTTGTTTGTCAGTTATCAGACCAAAACGTTGCAGTCAGACCCCTTTTTTCACATTTTGTTGTTACAGCCTGAATTTTAAATTGATTACATTGAGATTTTGTGTAACTGACCTACACACAATACCACATAATGTCAAAGTGGAATTTTGTTTGTAGAACATTTTTTTTATTAATAAAAAATTAAAGCTGAAATGTCTTGAGTCAATAAGTATTCAACCCATTTGTTATGGCAAGTCTAAATAAGTTCAGGAGTAAACATGTGCTTAAGAAGTCACATAAGATGCATGGACTCACTCTGTGTTCAATAGTAGTGGTTAACTATGATTTTTGAATGACCCACACACACAATTATCTGTAAGGTCACTACCTCAATCAAGTAGTGGATTTCAAACACAAATTCAACAACAAAGACCAGGGAGATTTTTCAATGCCTCGCAAAAGAAGTGCACCAATTGGTAGATGGGTAAAAAAAATATATAAAAACAGATGCTGAAAAGCCCTTTGAGCATGGTGAAATTATTATTTGGGCTTTGGATGGTGTACTGTATCAATACACCCAGTCACTACAAAAATACAGGCATCCTTTTTGGGGTGATAAAATAAATGGAAAACCTGTCTCTTCTTTCCACCAGACACTGGGAGACAAATTCACCTTTCAGCTGGACAATTACCTAAAACACAAGACCAAATCTACACTGGAGTTGCTTACCAAGACGGCATTGAATATTCCAGAGTGGCCTAGTTACAGTTTTGAAGTAAAATTGCCTTGAAAATCTATGGGAAAACTTGAAAATGGCTTTCTAGCAATGATCAACAACCAACTTCACAGAGCTTGAAGAATTAAAAAAAGAATAATGGGCAAATATCGTACAATCCAGGTGTGCAAAACTCTTAAAAAAAGGTAGTAGCGTGGATCAGAAAACCAGTCAGTATCTGGTGTGACCACCATTTGCCTCATGCAGTGCGACACATCTCCTTTGCATAGAGTTGATCAGGCTGTTGATTTTGGCGTGTGGAATGTTCTCCCACCCCTCTTCAATGGCTGTGCGAAATGGCTGGAACTGGAACATGCTGCCGTACACGTCGATTGAGAGCATCGCAAACATGCTCAATGGGTGCCATGTCTGGTGAGTATGCAGGCCATGGAAGAACTGGGAAATGTTCAGCTTCCAGGAATTGTGTATGGAGCCGTGCATTATTATGCTGAAACATGAGGTGATGGCTGTGGATGAATGGCATGACAATGGGCCTCAGGATCTCATCACTATATCTCTGTGCGTTGCAACAAAAAAAAATGCAATTGTGTTCGTTGTCTGTAGCTTATGCCTGCCCATACCATAACCCCACCGCCACCATGGGACACTCTGTTCCCAAAGTTGACATCAACAAACCGCTCACTCACGTGACGCCATACACACTGTCACACAGACAAATTCTCTAAAACGACGTTGGTGGCGGCTTACGGTAGAGAAATTAACATTCAATTACCTGGCAACAGCTCTGGTGGACATTCCTGCAGTCAGCATGCCAATTGCAAGCTCCCTCAAAACTTGAGATATCTGTGGCAAAGGTGCACCTGTGTAATGATCATGCTGTTTAATCAGCTTCTTGATATGCCACCCCTGTCTGGTGGATGGATTATCTTGGCAAAGGACAAATGCTCTCTAACAGGGATGTAAACAAATGTATGCACAAGATTTGAGAGAAATACACTTTTTTGCTAATGGAAAATGTTTATTTTTCAACAAAAACATTTTTTCTCACACTTTAACATACATACAGAGTATTTTGTGTAGATCGCTGACCAAAAATGACAATTAAATCAATTTTAATCCAACCGTGTAGCACAACAAAATGTGGAAAAGGTCAAGGGGTGTGAGTACTTTCTGAAGACACTGTAAAGGTGTCCGCATGCTTCCCAGCCGAAACATTTCGGAAGAGTTTGTATATGTTATGACATCATTTTGTGATGTTTTTGTTCATTTTGGATTTACATAAGTGTATTTCCGCCTGTTCGTGCACACAAAAATGTTTCTAGAGGCAAGGATAAGTCGGTAGCCAAAGTCTACGCCCCTTCTTCTGTGATTGGTCAACAGTAGCGATTCATCAATAAAGTCTTTTTTTTCATTCAACGAGAGACGACTCGTTTTCATGCACATTTTTTCATTGAGAAGTACTACACCAAATATCTTTAAGATTTTGTGCGACTAAGATCTTCTGGGCAAAAACTTCAAAACTGATAGATTTCTTGACTTATCTTACATTAATTCTGACTATTTGAGGAAGTGTATACTGGCTACTGCGTCTCAAAATGGACAAACGGTACTATTGCCGCTTTTTCTTGTTTTTCAAGCGAAGGTCTTTTAAGGGAGTATGTGAGCATACTTGTTCGGTTTGCCTAGCCTAGTTCGATTAGATCGGCAAGGCGCCAGCACGTAAGCATGCTGACGCCTTAAGACAACATGGTGTACCAGCAGGTATATCTCACTGGTCACCCCCAAAGCCAACACCTCCTTTGGCCGCCATTCCTTCCAGTTCGCTGCTGCCAATGACTGGAACGAATTGCAAAAATCATTGAAGCTAGAGGTTCCTATCTCCCTCAATAACTTTAAGCATCAGCTGTCAAAGCTGCTTATCGATCACTGCACCTGTATATAGCCCTTCTGTAAATAGCCCACCCTACTACCTCATCCCCATATTTATTTTTGTTTATTTTCACTAATCTTGCACTCCAGTATCTCTATTTGCACATCATAATTTGCACATCCTTCATTCCTGTGTTAATGATGATAATTTTCTGTAATTTATTTCTACTCTATAGTCTATTTATTGTCCTACCTCCCAACCTTACTGCATTTTTGCACTACATTTTGCACTCTGTTTATAGATTTTCTATTGTGTTTGTTTAATGTGTAACTCTGTGTTGTTGTTTTTTGTCGCACTGCTTTGCTTTGTCTTGGCCAGGTCGCAGTTGCAAATGAGAACTTGTTCTCAACTGACCTACCTGGTTAAATAAAGGTGAAATAAATTTTTAAAAAAAAAAGACATTGATTTGAGCATTTAGGAAATGTGTCATGGGTTTGCTATGTATAGCGCGTCTCTCTTGTGTTATTCTACAGTATGTCATAATAAATGTGTCTAAGTATACCCATATTAAGACTGCAAGAATAAAAAGCAACGTTGCAATTTCTCAAGTCCTAAAGAACATAAAATTAGTATGAGGTCAAAGCCTCTTAAACAGTCGCCACTGTTCCCGGTGTGGTGAAGACTGACACTAGAACCTTCAGTAAGTGGTTGTCTAAATGGGTAATCCACAAGGCCATGTATTTACACAGTAAACAAAGTGTTAGGACCGTTCACGACCCGAGAGGTGTTTGGCAGCTAAAAGAGCTAACTGCGATTACAATTACTGGAAATGTTTTCTCAGAGGCTTGTGGAAGTCATTTGTCTGGCATGGTAAGTAACCACCACTGTCATCCAGCAATGGGAGCCTTGGTTATGTGTCCTTTGGTTCTGTTTAGCTACTCCTGAGCCAAGTGCTGTCAGCGAGCTCAGTAGGTGGACACTAGCTGTGTTTCGTGGCTCATGAATAAAATTACATGATGCAGAAACTCTAGGGGGGCAGACTCGAGACTCCGGTCTCCAAATGGTGAGCGGCAGTGAAATAATTCCTAGTTTCTTTGTCTAGAAGCTTTTGTGCTCTCAAGCTGAAATGACAAGTAGCAGCTTTTGACTTTGAGACTGCCACTCTTACTTTCTGTCTGAAAGGTCTCCTTTTTACTTTTTACTTCCTGTCTTCCTGTCGCTCTCTCCCTTTCTCTCACTGACTCACTCTCTCTTCTCTACCTCTGATTAATGAGGTATGACTCGCCAAGGAAAACATGCAATTCTGTGGCCCTCCAGTGCTTCATTCCTGGTTGTTGTGTCCAAAAATGCTATTTTGGAGCTTAATATTAAGTCTGGAAGTTGGACGGTCTGGCAACCACCCCATTACAAGTACCATCTGTAGATAAATTGCCTGCTACTTTGTAGTCCTCTGATTTAAATCATTCCTAGGGCCATTCTTGAAAATGAATAACCTTTTAAACCATGGTCCCAAACTAATCAGGATGATGTTTCCAGGCCACTAAAATTACAGGCAGACTGCACAATCTGTGTTACGATGTACCATAGTCAGGACATGGAACATGACACAGCTTGCATAAATACATATTGTTTATGCTAACCGATTGAGGCATACTATGATTCATATTGCATATGCTAATACATGTTTGATGATGGCTCTGATCCAGCACCAGTGGGAGTTGAGGTAGTGTTCATGGCAGGCATTCAGTACAGGCCCGTTTGTTTATTTTATCTTTGGCAAAGTTGTGATGGTTGGAGCTGGGACAGCTAACTGGCCTCTGGGTCCATATGGCTGGAACAGACCCTGCTGCAGGTCAGTTCTGTCAGCTTGGACAGAGACCATTCTCAGATTAGCCTCGGTCCACTCGCTCCACCTTTCTCTTTTCCCCTTCCCTTATTGTTGCAGTCTCTGTGAAAAACAGGTTGCATTGGCTTTCACAGCTGACTGAGTAACACCCCCCACCGCCCCCCAAAAATAATAATTTTCTCCCTGCCTCCATCACCTCACCTCCCTCTCTTCTCCCCTCCACTCCACTCTCCTCATGACAAGAGCAGAACTCATTCAACTAGAACTGAGGAGAAACCCTCGCCTGCAAACACATGATTCTCTTAGTTAATCAGCCTCTTCATTCAAGGCCATGGGCCATAGTAGCCTTGTATAACCACCACCGAGCTGTAGGCCTAAGAGTTACGGTCTTAATACCGTAACTTACCGCTAGAGCAGACTCTGGTACACCTATTTATTTAATGTTGTTTACACTGTTCCAAATGGTTAGAAAAGATAATCAGAATACTCATGCAACGCTTGCTCTTTATATCCTCCTTTTTCTTGTCAGATCCGACTTCTCCTTCCTCTCCTGAGCAACCAGTAAACATTTGCCCGTTTCAAGTTGCTTTTTTACGTCCTCCGCATCCATTTTGTTGTCGACGTTACAGTGTTCGGAGTTTGTTATAACCAATTTATTGATGTGAATTATGATTGGCTATAGGTCAGGACGTCTTGATCACATGCATGCGATGCTTTCATGTTTCATGTAAAGAGAGCAAGGGTTGAGGTAATAAGGAATGTTTTTCGTAAACGTTAAAATTTCGGTAACGTAACGTTTCAGTCAGAAACAAGTAAGAAACTAAATTGCTGAAATGATGTTGCAGCTTCAGCAGAGACAGCGCAATAAACACTTGCCGTGCTGTGGTGTATTATCGCTGCAGTAGGGAGGAGAGGGAGACAACGTGCGCCAGTCACACAGGCTGTCATTTTTTAAAACACAGTGTGACAATCGGGCTCTTTCTTGAGTCATTTGTGTGTCTTAGTTATTTAATCAAACAGTGTGCTTAAAGCATCAGACAAGCTCAGTGCAAATGTAGTTTAATTTTATTCAAACACTTAGGGTGTGTCTGTCTATATATGGAAAAATACATTTAAACATTTCGATTGGTCGAAAGAACAGGACGGCTCTGTCGACCCAAGATTTTTTGGGGGGGTCGGGGACAGCCCTAATGTAGAACCCTCTGTAGAAAGCCGAAGAACCCTTTTAAGGTTCTAGATTGCAACTTTTTTTGTAAGAGTCCCCTGCAACTATATCACAACTACAGAACCCTCCTTAGGGACTTAATAAACAATACAGTAAGTAGTCTGCATTAAACCCCACACACACACACACACTCATTCTGACACACACACTGAAACCAACTCCTTTAAAGTTGCTCCGAGGCACTGTATTTAATGATGCAATGTGCTTTGATGGTGAGGAGTGCGAAATCTACTCTGAGCTCTAAATATGTAATGTGTGTTTTGCTGAGTACATCAAACGTAATCATTAATTTGTTTAGATCTTTCCATAGGCAGTTCGGCATGGAAACGATGTGTAACAAGGCTCAGAGAGACACATCAATTGAATCCTATGGCTGTCCGAAAAATAATAACAAGGAAATGTCTATCAGCTAGTCCAACAGGATTTGTCCGTTTTCACGGAACGTGGTGCACAGTGTTGGGATAGATTAAGATGTGAAAATAATCTTTTGAAGTCCTGTGTCAAATGCCCTCCCTTTCCATAATGTTAGTGACCTGCTTGGTTAATCTAGTCACAGAATGCCCACTGTACTGAATGTTTAAAGAGTTAGTTTTTCATTTTAACAGTTGGATTATGAAGCTGGCCTTGGAGAGACAACATTGGCCTACATGAATTTGAAATAAGAGCAGGCATATTTTTAAGCTTTACTGTGTCAAAACATCCCAGCGGCGTCGATGGGGGGGGGGGGGGGGGGGTGAATCAAGATTTGTATATTCAAACTCATGAACTAGATGAGGGTAAAAAAAAAACGATTTGGATATTCAAACTTCTGGTACTTTTGCTCTTGAATACCAATGGGTTGGCCTGGGACCTTGGGCTATAGTCATCAACACAATCAAGTGTTTGAGATGCAGCGGGTTTTTTCAGTGAGCAGTGGTGCTGCATGGGCAGGTGCCACCCTGAATGTCCACGTCTCCGCCTCACAGAGCACAGAAACAGGCTGATTAGCAAGTGTGAGATCACCAGCGTGTCAAGTCTATACAAAGGTTGTGTGGCCCCTCCTGAAAAAAGCACTGTGTCAGAATCAAGTAAATAGAGAGACGGACAAATAAATACACACTCTACAATGTCTACATTCTGCAGAATAGTTTAAAGACAAAAACCTAGTCCAAGTGTCCTTACTTATACTGCAGAATCCCCATTTTACACATACAAAAATAGGAATTGCTGATTGGAGGCATATCCTACATTTTTGGTCAGAGGGAATGTTCAGGAGAGGGTTAGATGTGGAATGGACACAGGGGTTATGTGCTGGTTGTTTCAATGTGTAGAGGAGGGGACTAATATTTTGTTGACAGTAGGTTTTAGTAACGTCCTTTTTTTTTTTTTCCCCTCTTCGCCTGCGTGCTGTCTACCGGCCTGGGTCTGGTTTGTTGTTCTAGAGGGCAATTTCCACCTGCCTGGTTCTGCTTATCTAAGGACGTCTAGTCTGGTCAAGTTTTGACCCACTGCTCACTTTCAGCTGAGCGTAAGACCTAGTTCCCCCCCATTGAGCTGAATGTGTGGTCTATTGTGAGTGTGACGACAGGCGAACAACATACGGACCACCAAGGTGAATAGAGAAGCAGTAGTGGGAACAGCTACAGGGAACCGGGGAAGGCAGGCAGGCAGACGGCGAGGCCACTCCGGGTCCGAAACAAAACAGCATACTATCTCTATTCCCCACTAAAGTCAACAGAGGCCTCACACCTAATAATCCTAAAGGGCACTTAATGACAACAAAGTGTGTGTCCAGGTATTTATTTGACCGTAACAGTAATGTCTTTTTAACCACCACTGGTAGAACTACAGGCGGCCATGTTGAAATGTGGCTCTCACTCTAGCCTATTTCTCTCCCCGTTTTATATCTGGGATGATTCTCCCTACACATTTTACAGTTGGTAGTATGTTAGTGTAATGAGCTGGCCTAGTTCATCATGCTGTATCGCGGACAGAGCTGTAGAAGCCAGTGAGCAGTGAGCATCCTTCTTTATTAGTGAGCTGAGTTAGCTGACTTTGAGCACAGCCCATAGAAGCCCACACTCTACACTCCTCAGCCAGAGCAGATGTGGGTCTCACATAACACACAGTCATTACTAATGTGTTTTTGCAAGGCACTGCCAATGGAGATCTGACTTACCGCTGGATCTCATATCACTGTTTGATCTGTTTTGCACTTTGAATAATGAGCTTGGAAGGAATGGATACTGAGTCTGAGGTGAAGCTAAGTTCCATCTTGACTATTTGAACATTGGCTTTTTCCATATAAATAACCATGTCTGGAGTGCTCTCCATATTTCAGGGAGGGTTTTGATGTTGAAGCTCGATTCACCTGAAATTGGGTTTGGAATAAGTCAGGAAAAATGAGACCTTGGCTTTTGGTTAAAAGTATTGTGTGTTTGTTGTGCAGAACTGCCGTTAGAAGTGTGTCCCATTTCTCACCACAATTTTATACACCAGTCTGCCTCTCAGTAAGTAAATGTGTGTTTCCTTTTGGCACAGTGTTATAATAAAAACAATAATTTGCCCGCGTAAACAGAACACACACAAAAAGACCCAGCATTTTGCAGTGATTGCAGTACAGGGCTAGTTGATTATGCGTTGCCATGTTGGCAAACGGGGGCCACATCATACACGGCATGGTCTTTGTGCCCTTCCTACAGTACATTAGATTACCGGGCCTCACAATTCACACTAGGGCTGGGCAATATGACGATATATATCGTGTGGCGATAGAAAAACGTCTATTGTTTCATATCGTTTATTTCGTTGTGTCGCAAATCACACTCTTTACGGCAATATTTAGTCAACTGGACGACGCTTTGCATTGAAATTTGCAACACAAGCAAACACGGAGGAGAGTGAACGTGACAGAGAGCACGGCGACACAGAGCTCGTACCTAAAAGAGGGGCTACTTCGGTCGCATGGACGTGGTTTGGGTATGAAAAGTCTGACACTGACCAGAAAACCGTCCTCTGCAAAATATGCCGCAGGCTGGTCCCGACAACAGGCTCAAAACACCACTAACCTCTTTTACCACCTACGCAAGAATCCTGTGAAACAGTACGGACAGAATCTACGGATGAGACTCAAAAAAAGTACAGTCGAGTGCTCAAAACAAACCCCCGACTCCTATTAAAGAGTATTATATGTTTGGTTTGGATATTTTAGACCATAATCACATTTTAGGCCTATTTATTTTGTTTGCAACTATAGTTGAAAAGTGTTTTCTGTTTACCATTTTTATATATAGCGTTGTTGCCAAATATCTACATTTTGTTTGCGGCACTTTGGTTGTTGTCGTATAATGCTATAATTCAAACTTGAGAGTGTGTTTTGTTTACTTGTTATATTTTATATATTTGTTTGTGAGCCTTATTTTGATTATAGTTTAAACTTGAAAGTTTTTCATGTTTACATTTGGTATTTTTATATACCAGTACATGTATTCATTTGTTTGCTGCTACAATTCAAACAGATCTACTGTTAAAGAGTATTATATGTTTGGTTATTACATTTTTGACCGTGTTCACATTTTAGGCCTATATTTATTTTGTTTGCAACTATAGTTGAAGTGTTTTCTATTTACACATTAATATTTAATATTTTGTTACATGTTTAATTGAACATTTGCACAAAGGTTCTAAATAAAAGGAGAAATAATCAAATATGAGCAAGTACCTTTTATTTGTTGAGTATAGTTCAAAATCTAATAAGAAATAGGCCTTTACATGTGGTCATTTTGTATAAACTATTTATTCGTTGAATATACAGAAAATTTGCTATATCGCCCTAGTTCACACTGACAGACAGACGGCTCTGATGAGAGGATGAGATGACACAAGCCCATACGACATGTCCGAAAGAACAAGAGAATGTAATTCTTCACATCCTAACCCAGATCCTCGGTTCGCTCAGGGTGACCTTCAAGTTATCTCTCCATCAGTGAGGGAGTGAAGGAGAGGAGAAAGTAGGGAGAGGGAGAGAGAGAGACCAGTAGTAGATTGGAGTAGCTGTGTTACAAACACGGAGCTGGTGTGGCGTCTTTGAGTAGTGTAGGCCCTCCGCATTGCCCTGTCAGTCTGGCAGGGCTCTTAGGTGTGTACTGCGTTGTAGTGTACAAGGAGGGCCTCCTGGTGTACGTGGAGATTCTAGGATTTGCATGCGCAACACATTGTTGTGATTTATCAAACTGTCACATGCAACATATACACATGTTTTCATTGATAAATCAGAGCCATACTATATTTCTGCTCTCGTCAACGAGTGTTACAACCCTGCCTAGAAAATGCCCTCCATACACCTTTTATGGCAACAAAAATGCCCTCCATTCACCTTTTACGGTAACAAAAACGCCCTCCATCCACCTTTTACGGTAACAAAAATGCCCTCCATCCACCTTGATTGTCTATTCAAAAGTAAGCGCTACAGTCCACACTTTATGCAAAATATTTTGTTTCTCAATACATGATTATGCTTCTATCTCCTGCCTTGGGATCGGCTCTGAGAATTAATAGGCTATGATCTCGTGCTCCTATCGCATAGCAATACTGTAGCTTACCCATAATGTAAAATATTTTAAATAGGCTACTGGTCTAATTACTTTCGAGCATGGTTGGCTTTTGTATGATCAATGGATAAATGGTAGACTAATACTGGTTGTGTAGAAGGAATAAACCAGTCATGTCAAAAAAAGGAGAGACATACTGCAAAATGGTTATGATTTAGGCCAATATAATACAAGTAAAAGAAACACACTACATGACCAAAAGTATATGGACACCTGCTCCTCAAACATCTCATTCCAGAATTATGGGCATTAATATGGAGTTGGACCCCCCCTTTGCTGCTGTAACAGCCTCCACTCTTCTGGGAGGCTTTCCACTTGATGTTGGAACATTGCTGTAGTCGGCGTTCCAATTCAGCCCAAAGGTGTTCGATGGGGTTGAGGTCAGGACTGGCCAGTCAAGTTCTTCCACACCGATCTCGACAAACCATTTCTCTATGGACCTCGCTTTGTGCAGGGGGGCATTGTCATGCTGAAACAGGAAAGGGCCTTCACCAAACTGTTGCCACAAAGTTGGAAACACAGAATTGTCTAGAATGTAATTGTCTGCTGTAGAGTTAAGATTTCCCTTCACTGGAACTACAAGGGGCCTAGCCCGAACCATGAAATACAGACCCAGACCATTATTCCTCCTCCACCAAACTTTACAGTTGTCAAACTTCTTCTGGCATCTGCCAAACCCAGATTTGTTGTCGGACTGCCAGATGGTGAAGTGTGATTCATCACACCAGAGAACGTGTTTCCACTGCTCCAAAGTCCAATGGCGGCGAGCTTTACACCACTCCAGCTGACGCTTGGCATTGCGCATGTTATTCTTAGGCTTGTGTGCTGCTGCACGGCCATGGAAACGCATTTCATGAAGCTTCCGACGAACAGTTATTGTGCAGAGGTTGCTTCCAGAGGCAGTTTGTAACTCTGTAGTGAGTGTTGCAACCGAGGACAGACGATTTACGTGCTTCCTATTCTGTCAGCTTATGTGGCCTACTACTACGTGGCTGAGCCGTTGTTGCTCCTAGACGTTTCCACTTCACAATAACAGCACTTACAGTTGACCGGGGCAGCTCTAGCAGGGCAGAAATTTGACAAACTGACTTGTTGGAAAGGTGGCATCCTATGATGATGCCACGTTGAATGTCACTGAGCTCTTCAGTAAGGCCATTCTACTGCCTATGTTTGTCTATGGAGATTGCATGGCAGTGTGCTCGATTTTATACACCTGTCAGCAGTTGGTGTGGCTGAAATAGTCGATTCCACAAATTTGAAGGGGTGTCCACATACTTTTGTGTATATATAGTGTATTAGCCTACATGCTGCTATGCAATCTCCTTACCAACGGCAAATGCATCTGTTTTATTATTAGGCCTTCCTAATTCCATTTCCCCCAAAAGTACAATATTTACTTCCAATGCAATTGATCAACTACTAGAAGTTGTGCGCACACTTTGCCGTCAAGTTCAAAATGGATAAATACCAACATTTGCTAGAAAACTGTCACGTGCAAGGTTTAGTCTTTTTTTTTGTGCGTACGCACATTTGATAAATGAGGCCCCAGGCTAATACTGCTATGTTGTGTGAACCCTTCCCATGGTTCCCTTGGGAACAGTGTGCTCCAGACAGGCCAGGCCAGAGAGGAAGTGGACCAAGCCCAGGGCGAGGAGACAGCGGGGACGGCCCACTTGGGCGGGGTCACCGAGGTTGTCTCCACGGACACACTAGCGCGAGACAAGCAGCAGATGTAGTTTGATGCGCTGCCATAACCCAGGTTCTCATGGTCCCAGCTGCTAACACGCGGGCACACGCACACAAACCTACAGTACAGTACAGCTGGATAGGAAACTATACTCTGTCAGTTAGTAACGCTTCAAGCTCTCCAAAAGTAAAACTTCCACCTTAGCACTCAAAATGTCAGCTCCGGTTTATTATGTCATTTTAGGCCCATAGCATCTAAATAGAGCACTAAATCTCTCCAATGCCGGCCAAAAAGTATTGAGCCCTCCTGCAAGCATATTGCCCCACGTCACCAAAATGCAGTCATGCTGCGGGAGTGAGTTAAGGCACAGAGACTGCACACCGGATCTCTGTGAGTCACTCCTAAGATCTGATTACCGTCTCTCTGCTAGCTGTAACCTAGCATCATTCAGATGTGGCCTGAATCTGCATTGTCCTGGTCTGGCTATCAGTTAACTGCATCTGACTGTTAGGGAACAGAGTCGTGTGTTAGTGCCACAGCAGGATAGACGTGTGTAGTCACTAACCAACCATAAGTAAGTCACTATCCATAACTAAGGCTCAACCTGACCAGGATAAACTCTGGGCCCCTAGTTATAGGCTATAACATAAAGTTATTCCTGGTCAGGTCACCCAAAACACAGGACTTCAGCCATATAAGCGTTTAGATTTCTCACACCAGCCAATTCAGATTTTTTTTCCCCCCACTAATTGGTCGTTTGACCAATCACATCAGATCTTTCCACATCAGATATTTATCAGAGCTCATCTGATTGGTCAAAAGAAAAAAAAAAAGATCTGAATTGGGCTGCCTGTGTAAACGCAGCCTAAATGTATCTGATAGTCAAACAGGCCAAGCCTAATTGGTGGATGTGTGTCCATTTGCTGAGACAGCTGAGGTCCAAGGCTGCCATGCCCTGCTTAATCACCCTCAACTGCCTGCAAATTACCAACACATGCTGCCTTGTTAGAGCAGAAGGCCTCAGCAGAAACACTCAGCGCTTATTGGGAAACGGTATGTCAATGCGATGCTGCTCACCAATGGCATAGAACGACAAGAGTTGGTTTCAGGGTGTGAGCATTTGGCCTAGAATGAAATGATTACTTACGTAGTTATTTCTGTGTCATGACTCATGCCTTTATAAAATACAACATGCTCGTTTTAAGCTAACATGATGTTGGCTGAAGTGTTAAAAAAAATAAAAAGAAACGTTCCAGTTTTATACACCTGTTTGGAAGTCACACCAACATGTCTTGCATTGCCTAATTTCTCACCATTTACTGTACAAAAAATACAATTTCAAAGACTTTGATCGCCCTGAACTTTAACCTTTTTAGAGTTGTTTGGTCAATTCACCGCATTGCACATCAATACCTAATACAAGTCTCTGCTGTAGAGAAGAGAGCCGAGGGAGGCGCAGAGCCGACCATTATGCAACCCAGGGTACACTCGTCGAGTCCCAGAGAACGCATTAAACACACCCCAAAACCACCAACTTCTGAACTTCACTTCCCATCAGCTCTCAGGCTAAATTCATAATGGCTCTTTGCCCAGACGGCCACTGTACCTCCACCTTTCTCCCTGTGTGGTGACTGAGGCTCTACTGTGCCATTCAGCACTCAGTAGGAGTCTATGCATGCATACCGTAGCTAGCTACCATGTTTGGTAGTACAGTAGTGAGGCCCTAGAGAACATGGCATGGTGTCCTGGAAACCATTTACCACACACTCCCCAGGCAGGCTGCTGCTCTGCACCGCTCCTCATCTCACTCTGCTCTCCTAATTAGTCCTTCCTAGGAACAGTCATGATTTAGGTCTACACACAAATCCCCCTATGCACTGGAGTCCATAAATCTCCTGTAGGGCAGCCAAGGAATGCACCGCAGCAGGCCAAAGTGCTGTACTGTACAGTACCCGTGTTCACGTACACACAGATCATTTCTAATTTCATTAGCAGACCAGCTAGGCTAATCGCTGTCTCTGCGGCTCCGCCGACTTGGCTGGGAACGTGACACTCAAATGAAATATAATATTTCCTCTTGAGTGGCTGATTTAGTAATGTGTTGATTTGTGTTCTGATGTAGCCAGGCTACGCTGTGGGCTGAGCTGTGGGCTGAGCTGTGGGCTGAGCTGTGGGCTGAGCTGAGCTGTGGGCTGAGCTGAACTGAGCTGGAGTGCTGTGGGCTGAGCTGAGATGGGCTGGGCTGGGCTGAGCTGTGCTGAGCTGGGCTTTTTAAAATGTTCCTTTATTTAACGAGGCAAGTCAGTTAAGAACAAATTCTTATGTAGGCCGTCATTGTAGTGACGCCTGTAGCACTGAGATGCAGTGCCTTAGACCGCTGCGGTCTGCAGGGAGACTGACTAACTGACTGGCTGGCTGACTGAATTAGAGCCTGGGGTCTGGCTCCATGTCCAGCTGGAGTTGACCTCTATCTCTCTGGACCGACTGACTCAGACAAAATGACTTACTGTAATGGGAGAAGCAGATGATATGTGGGGGAGTTAGGGAGAGGTGCATTAGCAGACATAATTTATTTCTCTGTGTGACCTGGGTGGTCACATGGTCAGAGTGAGACATCAGAGCTCCGATCAGGGAGGCAGCGCTGGATGAGGTGCTTAGTGAACTCTACAGTTATGACCTAAATCTCTAGCTAGCTAAAACATAAAACACCGAAATTTGTAGCTTAGACCATTGCATCGATGGGATTTGAGGTCAACATGCACTTTTAGCTTTTGGAGGTTATCGGTGAAATCCTCTTAGCCTGTTGTTTACATCTCTCTCTATTGTACCATCTTCTCACCTAAATTGAAAAGTCTTACGTAGGTAGGTATTCTCCTTGATCTGAGTCAGGGCCTAAAAAAGATGTCTATTTCACCAGCGACGTTGGCCTCGCATTTCACTCTCATTTGTGAATAAAAAGTCAAGTATAATCACATTTATAGCAAAATAAATGCTGCAGTAGCTGTTTTCAAAGTATTTCTGCGTCACACTGCAACACTGCATGGCTGGGGGCTGTACGCATGTGAAGAGCTGAGTGACAGATTCATTTTTAGAAGCGCTGCGCACAGGCATAGCTAGGTTGTTTTTCAATGTTTGAGTTTCAACTGCTTGGGAAGAGAAGCAACGCGGATACTAGTCAGACTCTCAATCTCACAGGCACAAACATGACTGGAGTCACGTTACCATGGTGACCTCCCGCCCTTTTAAAGGGGCAGGTGATTTTTTGGGGGGGGTCTTATCATGTGATATTTTGGTTAAAAGATCAATTTTTTTAAATTAAATGTATGATTTTATAACATAATAAAAAATTGTTAAATTAAACAATATAACACATGACTTCTTTCTAGTAATACATTTGTTTTAGAAATATTACAAAGTATGCTCATCTGTTTTTTTGGTTTTGCTGATGTAATTTTAGCTACAACAAAAAACATTTGGCTGGTAAAAAATCTGAGTGACTAGCAGATTTTTTTTTATCTACCTGCCACAGTGGCTGGTGGACCAAAAAGTACATTTTTAGCCCCTGATCTGAGTGACATTGACTGTAGTTCGGTCCTATATGCAGATTTATGTCTGTGTATATACAGTCGTGGCCAAAAGTTTTGAGAAGGACACAAGTATTGGTCCCCACAAAGTTTGCTGCCTCAGTGTTGATGATGGCAATTTGCATATCTTCCAGAATGTCATGAAGAGTGATCAGATGAATTGCAATTAATTGCAAAGTCCCTCTTTGCCTTGAAAATGAACTTAATCCCCCCCCAAAAATGTCCACTGCATTTCAGCCCTGCTAAAACGACCAGCTGCCATCATGTCAGTGGTTATCTCGTTAACACAGGTGAGAGTGTTGACGAGGACAAGGCTGGAGATCACTCTGTCATGCTGATTGAGTCAGAATAACAGACTGGAAGCTTTAAAAGGAGGGTAGTGCTTGAAATCATTGTTCTTCAACCATGTTTACCTGCAAGGAAACATGTGCCATCATCATTGCTTTGCACAAAAAGGGCTTCACAGGCAAGGATATTGCTGCTGGTAAGATTGCACCTAAATCAGCCATTTATCGGATCATCAAGAACTTCAAGGAGAGAGATTCAATTGTTGTGAAGAAGGGGTCAGGGCGCCCAAGAAAGTCCAGCAAGTGCCAGGACCGTCTCCTAAAGTTGATTCAGCTGCGGTATCGGGGCACCACAGTGCAGAGCTTGCTCAGGAATGGCAGCAGGCATGTGCCGGAGAAGACAAGGTGAGCGCTACCATCAGTCCTGTGTCATGCCAACAGTAAAGCATCCTGAGACCATTCATGTGTGGGGTTGCATCTCAGCCAAGGGAGTGGGCTCACTCACAATTTTGCCTAAGAACACAGCCATGAATAAAGAATGGTACCAACACATCCTCCGAGAGCAACTTCTCCCAACCATCCAAGAACAGTTTGGTGACGACCAATGCCTTTTCCAGCATAATGGAGCACCTTGCCATAAGGCAAAAGTGATAACTAAGTGGCTCGAGGAACAAAACATTGACACTTTGGGTCCATGGCCAGGAAACTACCCAGACCTTAATCCCATTGAGAACTTGTGGTCGATCCTCAAGAGGCGGCCCAGAAGTTAATTGACAGCATGCCAGGGCGGAATGCAGAGGTCTTGAAAAAGAAGGGTCAACACTTCAAATATTGACTCTTTGCATAAACTGAATGTCATTGTCAATGAAAGCCTTTGACACTTATGGAATACTTGTAATTATACTTCAGTGTACTGTATTAACTACTGACATAAAGATCTAAGAACACTGAAGCAGCAAACTTTGTGGAGACCAATACTTGTGTCATTCTCGACTTTTGGCCAGGACTGTAGACTGTGTTGTTTATTGGATAACCAGAACTGTATAAGGAGTTTAAAGACACTCTCTACACTTTAGCATACCTTCATTATATTGCATCTGTATTCTTCACCTCTAACCTTCATCCTTCTTTCACTGACTGTGTGTGTGTGTGTGTGTGTGTGTGTGTGTGTGCGCGCACTAACAGGTTTCACCTGTATTCTTAGTATGTGGCCTACTCTTCCATCTTGATGGGCTTTATACATAGTTTGGCATAACACATGATTCATCCTTCTGTGCGTTTGGTAGTTCTCCCTTGTGTCTAGATTTTATTGGCTCTCGAAATCACAATTCTGCGGCTTGTTTGCACGCTCTTCTGATCGCATCAACATTTCTAGGTCTAACGTTGGGTAATATATCAGCCTTTGATTTGACATGGGAAGCTGATCTGTTTTACCAGCATGCCTGGATGGTAGGAAGTGTAACAGCAATCAGCGGAGCTGGAAACTAATAGCATTGAAGAGGGCACACCGGTACGTAATGCAATCTGGGCCGAGCTCATGCCTCCGAGGTGGATAACCAGCAACATACAGTGTGGTGTTGAGTGCATAGAAATCACATATACAAGAAGCACGATGACTACTCATAAAGAGATTTTATTAATAGTGGTGCTCAGGTGTTGGAATTCTGTTTTGCATGTGAGCCAGCCAGCCAGCCAGGAGGCCCCTGGGTGGCTATAGCCAGGCTGCCAACACATGACTGTGATTTTCATATCCCAGACATTGAGACCTGGGCCACTGCAGGCTGCACAGTCCTATGTTTAACTTGGCTCAGATAATTTCCTTACACCTATTGAGGTACGTTCATGTTAGAGTACAGGTGAGCTGAGGAGAGTAAAGTGTTTTTACTGTGATGGACAGTGTGTGTGGTTGTGTTCCCCGGGTTTGGTTCAGGGTGCGTTTGTTTACAGCGTATGTTCCTCATGAGTGGCTTGCTGCTGGAGTCCAAACATCCTGCATGTGACATGGGGTTTTAATTATGTGTGTCTGTGTGCATGCATAAGCACTCTTAAAGGTCCACATTCATTCATCCTGCGGGGCCCAGCGGATTCCAGCGAGCCCAGCTCCCTGCAACAGAGTGGCTGTTGTGCGGCCCGGCTGGAACTGCGTCAGCTCCTATGGGAAAAATGTGAGAAATGCCTTCAGAGAAACTGCTAAGGACATTTCTGTAAAGAACATTATGCGAGGAGAACGGCTGGATTCCGGCTGTGTAAAAAAAATCTGGGAGAATATGAATGGCGGGGAGATTAGGGGCTGGATATGATCTTTATTCCAGTCAAATGGCTTTCAATCTCTGTGAACTGGATAAGGGTTTATAAAAAAGCGCTGATGCACACTGGCTCTTCCTCCTGTCTGTCCTCTCCTCATGAAGTACACCTTCAGGCTGACCAGACACCATTACTCACAGACCCAGCGGTGGAGTCTGTGACCCCATCTCCTCCATCAACCTTGGGCAAGTCATAGGTCATAGAGGAGATATCTCCATGTCTTAAAGCCCAAACCTCTCTCTCCTCCAACAGAACATATTAACAGTCTCACCCACCAATACCCCCTCATGACTAGTGTCCCCTTTACCTCATCGCTGTATGATTCTAATGGGAATAGAGCACCTAAAGTGATGCATTGTGGGCAGATTCAAATCACACTTACAGGCTCTACTCCAGGCCTCCATCACAGTTCTTCACAGTTTTACGATGCATTTTTGTTTCCCAGGTTCGTTTTATATATGATTTGTATTTTTCTCGCAAACCTCAACTGGCCTGAATGACATAACTCATGGTGATGGCTGGATTTGGGCTAAACCTGCTGTCAGAATGTGATATTTTGTTAATGTGTTGAGCAGACTTGTGTTGAGCTCAGGGGAAGGAGAATGATGGAGAGAGAGAGGAGAAAGAGAGAGCAGTGGAGAAGCATACTGGCCAAGGTTATACTGGGAGGGAGGGAGGGAGGGAGATAGGTAGGACTGAGCCCAGGCAGGCAGGGTTGAAGGAGTGCACAGCTGCAACCACAGCTGTGTGTTGGGCCACAGCAGACCCCTCTCTTTATCAGCCTGATTGGTCACATCTGGCATCATTACTTCCACCTTTGAGTCATCCAGTGTGGAGGGGGCACGGAGGGGGCTGGGGTGGACAGAGGGGGCTGGGTGGTGGGTAAGACTTGGATGTGAGCTAAAGGAAACATGGCCGTGTTTACGTTCACTGGCCAAGTGGCCAGGCTCTGCTGCTGTCTTTCATGTTCTAATGGTGAGGCGATCGCATCTTACAAACACTGAGTCTGGAGTACAACATGGCTCCTTTAATCAGAGTTGTTTTCCTCTTCAGGTATCCAGTTTCTCTATTTCCCTTTTGCTACATCAGAGATTGGCTCGAGACAAAAGCATCAACAGATTGCTACCATTTCTTATCGCCCAGTCCACAGAGCACCCTAGCAGTTGCTGTCATTACAATTGTACTGCTCCACTGTATTCAAATCACGCCAATGAAAAATAGGATGTTAAGTACTTTACATATCAATACTACTGTGTGTCATATTGTAAGTTAAAGAAAGTACGTTTAAGACTGAAAACAGCCTATCCAGCACTAATTACCAGCACATGTGGTGAGTAATGTCCCTCTGGCTCTGTTGTGGAGGAGTTGTGATCCAGATGCAATTATTGGCCTTGCTAGTGGAGAGAGAGGCAGCCTGAACTGAGCTGGACAGTTTTTTTTTGTTTGTTTGTTTTCTTACATCAAGTTTTTACTATTTAAATTCATAGGATTCATACAATACATTTATAATATATATCCCCAAACCCCCACACCCACCACCGGCAATCTGATAGCATGTGAAATAAATAATGAGATAAAAACAAATAAATTAATATTACATAGTAAATCTACTGAACAATGTATCATATAGTCAAAGAAATAGTGATACATAATTGATCCACATTCATGGATGTAAAGGCCCGTTGATTAAGAGACAATCACAACCGGCCGTGATTGGGAGTCCCATAGACCGTCATTGTAAGTAATAATTTGCTCTTAACTGACTTGCCTAGTTAAATAAAGGTTACATTTAAAATGTATATATATATATTTTTAATGTCAACTGCTGCTTTTTTCCATGAGTCCATAGTGGACACCTTGGCCCTGTGGACCCTGGCCGTGGAGAGCTCCATAACTACAATTCCCTTAAATGTGAGCAGCCATTGTTGCAATGGTAACTGATGAGATGGAATTCACCTTTGTATAATAATTTTCTTAGCAGCTGTGGTTCTTGTCAAACACAGTCTCCGATGGCAATCTGACAAGTGCAAATCAGAGTCATCACAAAGCAACATCACTATTGGATCTAATGGCAGTATTTCATCACAAAGCAACATCACTATTGTATCTAATGGCAGTGTTTTATCTACAGAGATGACACAAAGATTGCATTGTTGACTTTCCCCCAGAATTCAACCACCCCCGGGCATTTCCACAGCACATAATGAAAGTACCAAGGTCCCTGTGGTGCAGAATTCGACCACCCCCGGGCATTTCCACAGCACATAATGAAAAGTACCAAGGTCTCCTGTGGTGCAGAATTCGACCACCCCCGGGCATTTCCACAGCACATAATGAAAAGTACCAAGGTCTCCTGTGGTGCAGAACTTGACCACCCCCGGGCATTTCCACAGCACATAATGAAAAGTACCAAGGTCCCTGTGGTGCAGAATTCGACCACCCCTGGGCATTTCCACAGCACATAATGAAAAGTACCAAGGTCCCTGTGGTGCAGAATTCGACCACCCCCGGGCATTTCCACAGCACATAATGAAAAGTACCAAGGTCTCCTGTGGTGCAGAATTCGACCACCCCCGGGCATTTCCACAGCACATAATGAAAAGTACCAAGGTCTCCTGTGGTGCAGAATTCGACCACCCCCGGGCATTTCCACAGCACATAATGAAAAGTACCAAGGTCTCCTGTGGTGCAGAATTCGACCACCCCCGGGCATTTCCACAGCACATAATGAAAAGTACCAAGGTCTCCTGTGGTGCAGAACTCACATAATGCCAATGGACTAATACCCATGTGATGTCTTTTTTGAGGTGTTAGATATTTTTAGATTGGGGTTTCTAGATGATCCCACTTTATTTTTCAATACTGTCTCCCAATTTATTTGTCTGTCAGCAAATAAATAAAATCCTCTTCCTGAGCTGACCTTCCTGAGCTGAGATCTGCTTGGCGCCCAAATCTGTGTTGATGGTTCAGTGTGTGCCATCATCTGCACATTAAGAGTATGGTGAAGAGTGTCATGTCTCGTGAGGATTGGAGAGATGTGATGTCATCTTTTTCTCTCTTTCTTTTTCTTTCTCTCTCTGTTTCTCTCTCTTTGTTTCTCTCTAACTCTCTGTTTCTCTCTTTCTCTCTCTCTCTGTCTCTCTGTTTCTCTCTCTCTGTTTCTCTCTCTCTCTCTGTCTCTTCCTCTTTCTCTCACTCTCTCTCTCTCTGCATGGCTGTGGACCCCCACCCCTCCCCAGAGGAGGCCATTTCCTGCCATGCCTCTTGCACAGGCCTTGTTTTTCTTGGCACGGGCCGCACACAGACACTCGCAGAGTTCTCTGAGTCTTCCGTGGGTTTCTTCCCCCTCTTTTTCTCGTCTTTCCACCTCCTCTCTCTTCACTCTTTACTGTCACGTACATTTGTGAGTCCTTGTCACCTCACTCCCCCAAAAACACTAAAGGAGAGCAAAATGGGGACTGATAAAGATGTGTGAGGTGTCTCCATCAGAGGCTCTGTGCAGTGAAGCTCAATAGCTCATAATTCATCCATGGTTCTCCAGCCATTTTTGGCAGTAATTTGAGCCCCACCAGATCGCCCAGCACATATTTTAATGACATTTAAACATCTCCAGATGCAATTTGAAAGAACACAAAAACAGCCAAACAAAGTAGCAAACAAGGCTTTTTGCTAGACTTTTTGCATTGTTACACTACAGGCTGGAAAATCATTCAGAATGTTTACGCGATTCCTTCTCATTCAACGTGATGAATTGTATCATAAGAAAGTGCATGACAATATTATTTGAGTGAATGAGACATTATTCTTGTGATTTCAAGTATTTATTGTGCTGTAGGGCCTTATACTATCCGCCTGGCTGTACTGAGCTGAGGTTCACTGAATTTGAGTGATGCCATGCCATTGTTTCCCAGCACTGCTCTGTGGCTTGTGGGAACAGGGTTGTAAAGAGCTTTGAATGACAGAAGCGTGCACTCTGGTCAGTCTGTGCATTGTAGTCTAGTGTTTACATGCCTCTGGCCCTCACACCACTGCCATGGCCCAGAGCAGTTAAACTGCTAGTCTGATTTAGTACCGTGAAAAGGTGCTCTGTCTCAAGGGCTATCAGTGACGAGGAACACTGGGGATGTGTGCTTTTCTTAGATGAGCACACAGTCCCTGCATTCTCGTGTGTGTGTGTGTGTGTGGGGGGGGGGGGGTCGGGGGGGTCGGGGGGGCTGAGGGTTCGACCAGACTGAGCTCATCAGAGACTTTAAACAGTCCCACATTTCAAAAAGAAAGAAAACACGACTGTTGCTCAGCATTTTACCCTGTAAGAGAGTGTGTATGCAGGCAACAGACTGTCAAACACTTAATGAAAGTGTCTTATCTCCACACCGCAAAGACATTAAATCTAAGTCATGATTTTGAGTTTGTTTATTTGATTCTGGTTACTGTGCATCTCCTTTCTCCAGCCTCGTACCTACAGCAGAGCTCAAATCAAACCCACATGACTATCTACCAGGCTTTACTCAATCGAAAAATAACCCTACAATTGGCTTTCCATCTCCTCCTCATGCAATGTTTTCCATTGAAGTGCAGGCCATACCCCAGAGATGGAGGGAGAGGAGGGAGGGAGGTAACGGAGAGGTTGAGGCCCACTGTTACGTCACGTCGGTCTCTACACAGCCCCCTGACTGAGTTATCACATAATTACTGCTATTTTAAATAACTAGACAGGCCTTAAACACCCAGCATAGATAATCCCATCCTATCCTATCCTGCTCCAACCAGCAACAGCCATCACTCATCACTCCAGAGTACAACTGTGTACACTACACACACATCCATTACATTTCCATGTACTGTACTACCCCTTAATGTGATGGCAGTCGTTCAAAACTAGCAGATATCTTTGAACGTGACAATGATTTGTTGTTGTTGTTTTCCCCAGCATTCCCACGGCTAGTAATTAGAGGTGTGTGATGTGTGGGGTGAGGGGGCGAGGCAAGGGGTTTTGGATGAGACCGGAGCTGCCCCTCCTCCCCCACTGAGGGCCCAGTGCATATCTCTGTAGCCAGGGCCAAATTAAAAGCCTCTGCATTCACATTCAATTAAAAGCTCCCCTCTGTGGCTACAGAGAAAAAGCTGCATCGCCTGTTCACTGTCTGTGGTGTTGTGTCTCGCTCTAAGACAAGACCAAGGCCGCTCTGCTCTCACACACACACACACACACACTCACACACACACTGAGAAGCAGCAAGGTTAGATAAAAGCCAAATCACATGGAAATGTTTACATGAGAAGCGGCGTCCCAACTTCACTCATCCTTATCTGGCCTGTATAATAAGGCACAATTATAGAATAGATAAGACGACATGGACAACAGGCTTGTAAGAAAGGAAGTGAGTAATGGCTTGTAAACAGATATGTTATCCCCTATTCTTTGATGCAGAAGACAGAGTATCTCCAAGAATGAACCCGTACGTACTGATCTGTAATCATGTGGTATTTGTTGATTTGAGGCTAGTCCGAATTTCCACATTGGAAACATTGTCAAGGGTATCTCACTATAATATTGTTGTTTTTACATTTAATGACTGAATACAGTCAAATGTATCGGAATATGAACTTTGGATGGATATAGGTTGTGCTCCTGGCTTCTGAGTTTACTATATGGTCTAAAAAATGATATAGGGTCTAAGTCTGTTCAGGGTGGATACATATATACTTCCAGTAAATAGCTGAAACACTCCTTGAACCACAGTCTTTAAATCACAGGGCAAAAGTGCACAACGTTAGTGAGCTTCAGCTCTTCTCCAGTATATGTTCTGTATAGTAGCAGTGTCTTCCTTGGTGAGACTGCTCCGACAGACTGGCTGTGAGAGGAGGACTGGGGACTGGGATCCAGTCTAAATTTAAACCCGTGGACAGATGAGGGCTGCCTCATTCAATTAAAAAAAATGGCTTATTTTTATTTATTTATTTTTGTTATTTAGCAGACGTTCTTATCCAGAGCGACTTACAGTAGTGAGTGCATACATTCGTCCAGGCTGTCCACTCATGTCTCTCCCTCTCTCCCTCCCCTTCCTCCTTCCACCCCTCCTATAACGCCTACGACGGGGTTGTAATCAAATAGCTTGTTGATTTACACCTAAAATAATCTCATTCTACGTGTAGTTGGCTCTCTGTACCTGAAGCACTGTACCATAGTTCATCCTTATCTGACATATGCGCTGTTCACCTTATGTAAATCAGGCGTTGGATTGGACAGGGTGTCTTTTCACCTGTCATTAAAAGGTAGTTAGTAGGGCTGTTACGATACCAGTATTGCAATGTTTTTTCCATGGCAAAAATGAAAACACGAAGCAGACCAAACTCTCTGGTCCTTTTAAAAACCTGCAGTATGTAAAATATTGTGTGCTATAGTTTGGTAAATAAATAAGTGTGACAACAATGTTTATTTCCAACACCATATTTTGTTTTCTTACCATGATACTAACGAGTTTCGCGATACTGGTATCGTCCCGGCCCTAGTAGGTATTTATCCCTATTCTATGTTAGTGAAGAGTCTGAGGGCCAGATTCAGCCAAACCAGCCAAACCAGTATATGCAGTACCATTTGTGTCATATTCTGATAGCAGGATACACACAGACACACACTCGCTCACGTTTGCGGACATGACCTCACCACCAGTCTGTCTACTGCTGATTTCAGGAGTGATCTTTTCGGATCTGCTGTCTCCCACAGCCTCACACAAGTCTAAGATCACAATGCACAATGTGCAATACCAAGCATCGTCTGGAGTGGTGTAAAGCCCACCACCATTAGACTCTGGAGCAGTGGAAACGCGTTTTCTGGAGTGATAAATCCCGCTTCACCATCTGGCAGTCCGACGGACAAATCTGGGTTTTGCAGATGCCAGGAAAACACTACCTGCCCGAATGCATAGTGCCAACTGTAAAGTTTGGTGGAGGAGGAATAAAGGTCTGGGGCTGTTTTTCATGGTTCGGGCTAGGCTCCTTAGTTCCAGTGAAGGGAAATCTTAACGCTACACCATACATTGACATTCTAGACGATTCTGTGCTTCCAACTTTGTGGCTAGAGTTGGGAGAAGGCCCTTTCCTGTTTCAACATGACAATGCCCCTGTGCACAAAGCGAGGTCCATACAGAAATGGTTTGTCGAGATCGGTGTGGAAGAACTTGACTGGCCTTCACAGATCCCTGACCTCAACCCCATCGAGCACCTTTGGGAGGAATTGGAACGCCATCTGTGAGCCATGCCTAACCGCCCAACATCAGTGCCTGACCTCACCAATGCTCTTGTGGCTGAATGGAAGCAAGTCCCTGCAGCAATGTTCCAACATCTAGTGGAAAGCCTTCCCAGAAGAGTTGAGGATGTTATAGCTGAAAAGGGCAGACCAACTCCATATTAATGCCCATGATTTTAAAATGAGATGTTGGCCATGTAGTGTATATGTCTGTGTATGTATGTAAAGTGTATGTTGTCTGTTGTTAGAATGTATGCCTGTGTGTGGGATGACGAGTAGCCTGTAGATAATCGTGAACTCTGCTGCCTGTCAGGCTGCCTGACCAGCTGAGACCAGCCCAGGCACTATGTTATTAAACAGAGACAGACTCTGGGAGCACCCACACTCAGCACCAAATAAGGCCATCAGCTCACCCTCTTACCTCAGGCCTCACCACTCTAAATAATGAACAAAACCTACAGCCTGTCCTGACACACTCCAATTACTGTACATGCCTCACTGTCAAATAACGTGCAAAGTATTAACATATTCCTCCCTCTATTTTATTTATTTCAACCGCAGGTAAGAAAGACTGCCCTCTCTTAAAGCCTTTGTGATCTGCCATGTACTGTAAGTAGAGTGTCAAAGTGTGGATTCCCCCATCCTCTTTCTCTCCCCTGTGCAGGTATGTGTGTGTGATATCCTTTTTGGCTACTTGTTGTTTTGACAGCCCCTTGAGTCGGGCTGCTTTTAAGAATTGTTAGTGGTGAGTTCGCATTCCCCAACCTCTCTATCATGGAGTAATCCAGTGTGTCAGTCAAACCATGCCCCTGATTGCTGGTGCAATGCGATGCTATCTCTTCTCTCCTCTCCATTATGCTGCCATGGAAAAAGGAGACATTTTCTGCCCACTATTTAGCGCTCACAGTATTGGCTTACTGATAATAGAGACTTAACCTGTATTGACTTACTCCTTTGCATAATCCTGGCTAAAGAGTAACTTCCAGTGTGTCTGTGATTACTACAAGGGTAATAGCACCTGGGAAACGGGCTGGCTGGCTGCCCTAATCCTGCTGTGGGGGATACTTTGGGCTTCAGAAGGGAGAGAGAGGGAGGGAGGGAGGTAAACCTTCGAGAGGACTTCAAAAGAGAGGAGTGAGGCTGGGCCATGACGGCAGTGTTTGGTGTGAAACCAGTAGCCGTGTTGATCAGAGGGGCCCGGGGCCACTAGGTCACTGGGAGGAGTGGGCTTGGACAGACAGACCCCTCAAAAACATGAAGACGGACAACACCCCCCATCCCCACCCCACGCCAATCTCCTCTAAGCCCCCCCCCCCCTGCTTACGTAACCCAGCCTCCTCCTGGGAGTGTAAAGAAGCAGCAGGAGTTTGGGGAGCTGTTGATAGGAGCACTCCTTCTGTTCCAGGCCTGGCAGAGGAAGAAAATAGGACCTCCATCATGACAAGGACTCAGTTGGACTGAAGAGCCTGAGGTACAGGACAAAGATTCCCAGAGTGCACCTCTGATTTACCACTCAAGGGAGTCTGGGCTTTCTATCTCTGCTCTGGTTGTTTTGCTTGATGTCAACAGTGTTCAACCGCACATTAGATTTGCTCTTACTGAATGTCCTAAGAAGAAACAGCTGCATCACTCAGAGACTGGGAGAGAGAACATGGTTGGAGGGTTTATTTAGGCCGTAGTATTAAACTGATCTGCGTTCTTTATAGGGGTCGGCCAGACACCCAGCAGTTCTGGGGAGTAGCACACATTGTGAAGTATAGAGCCTCACTTTCAACTTTGTTACTGCTCCAAAACCTTTATCCACTTTGCCCAGACCACACATCCTTTAGGGCCAGTATTTCTGAAGTTGGTTTGATTCTCTCGCTCTCTTCTCGCTCTTTTCTCTCTCACTCGCTCTTGCTCACTCTCTCTCACTCCATGCACAACTAGAGAGAGAGAGAGAGAGAGAGAGATCATATTCATGTTCACTAGCCTGTTAACTGAACACTCAATTTCATCAATGTACAGCAGAGCAGAATACTGCAGCTGAGACTCCACTAGTATTTATAAACATCTCGAATGATATTTGTTTAACTAAATGTTCTTTAATGTGTATTTTTCTACAAGGTCTCGCCTGACAAGTAAACATACTTGTCAAGCAAACAAAATTTACAGAGCGTCTCCTAACCTAATTTTGTTTATGCGAACCTGGCTAGGCTGCCATTGCAGGGACTGCTGAGTAGGAGTAGGGCGTAAGGCTACGGAGCCCGCTGGCTGCCATGTTAAAACAAACTGTGGTAGTGTTGCTGTAGCCTGGCTGGGACTGGAACAGCTCTTATAAATATAGGGCCTGTCTGTGCTTGTTTGTTCTAGGGGTGATGGGTGAGGTCATATTTAGCACAGACAGAACAGAGGCAACTCTATAGTGTTTGAGCCCATTGTGTCGTCTGGACCTCATATTGGGGCTTTAGTCATGTTTAGGAAAAATGTATCTGCATCCACTTTAGTCACTGCACAGCTAGCACATTTAGTGGCTTAGAAGTTGCGGGAACTTATGTTTTTGGTTTTGACGGGTATCCCTTCTTTCTTTTTTTCCCAAAACACTTGAGCGTGCTGTCTCTGAGCAACTCTCTCGCTATCTCTCTCTGAATGATTTTCTTGACCCTAACCAGTCAGGGTTCTAGACGGGTCACTCAGCCGAGACTGGTGTTCTCTGTGTCACGGAGGCTCTCCTGCCAAAGGTGACTCTTGCTCTTCTGTTCTCATTCTCCTAGATCTATCCACTGCCTTTGACACCGTGAACCATCAGATCCTCCTCTCCACCCTCCCAGGGCTGGGTGTCTCAGGCTTTGCACGCTGTTGGATTGCATCCTACCTGGCAGGCCGCTCCTACCAGGTGACGTGGAGAGGATCTGTGTCTGCACCACGTACTCTCGCTACTGGTTAAATCAAATCAAAGTTTATTTGTCACGTGTGCCGAATACAACAGGTGTAGACCTTACAGTGAAATGCTTACTTACAAGCCCTAACCAACAGTGCAGTTTTAAATTAAAATAGTATTAGGTAAACAATAGATAAGTAAAGAAATAAAAAACAGGAAAATGACTGTTGAAATGAATGAAAAAATAATGTACAGAATATGTACCAAATAAGTGAAAAAAACACATAACAGCAAAATTGGTTAGGCACCTGTAAAACGGCTGTCCTTTCCTCCGGCGCCATCTTGTGACAAGTGTCCCCCAGGGCTCTGTACTAGGCCCTCTACTCTTCTCTCTATACACCAAGTCACTTGGCTCCGCCATATCCGTCATATGGTCTCTCATATCATTGCTATGCGGATGACATTCAACTATTTTTCACATTCCCCCTTCTGACACCAAGGTGGTGACACGCCTGGCAGATATCTCATCTTGGATGTTCGTCCCACCACCTCAAGCTGAACCTTGACAAGACAGAGCTCCTCTTCTCCCTGGGAAGGGCTGCCCACTCCATGACCTCTCCATCACGGTTGAAGAACCTTGGTGTGTCCCTGTACAACACCCTGGCGTTCTCTGCAAACATCAAAACAATGACTCGCTTGTGCAGGTTCATGCTCTACAACATCCGTAGAGTACGAACCTACCTCACACAGGAAGAAGCGCAGGTCCTAATCCAGGCACTTGTCATCTTCTGTCTGGACTACTGCGGCTCGCTGTTGCCAGGGTTCCCCGCTTGTTCCATCAAACCCCTGCAACTTATCCAGAACGCTGCAGCCCGCCTGGTGTTCAACCTCCCCAAATTCTCACGCTCCTCCGCACACACTACTGGCTTCCAGTCGAAGCTCGCATCCACTACAAGACCATGGTACTTGCCTACGAAGCAGCAAGAGGAACCGCTCCACCCTACCTTCAGGCTCTGCTCAAACCCTACACCCCAACCCGAGTATGCCACCTCTGATTTCTTGACCCTCTCACCCATACTGGAGGACAGCTTCCGCTCAGCCCTGTCCAAGCTCTTCTTTGTCCTGGCAGCCCAATGGTGGAACCAGCTTCCCCTTGAAGCTAGAACAGCAGAGTCCCTGCCCATCTTCCGAAAACATTTGAGAAAGTAGATCAGAGGGAGAGAAGTCTCATGCTGTTCTCAGTCTGCTGTACCAGAGGCCAGTGAGGAGGAGCAGTGGTCTGTTAACAAGAGGAGAGGAGGAGGACGAGGTGGATAATGTGCCAAGCGATGCTGATAGTGAAGATAATGAGCCCCCACCCCTCACCCAGACAATGCCATCTGCTGCCCTCGTGGGCACAGTTTATCCTGAGCAAACCTCCCTATCTGACTCTCTCACACTCCAACTCTCTCTCTCTCTCTCTCTCTCTCTCTCTCTCTCTCTCTCTCTCTCTCTCTCTCTCTCTCTCTCTGATTCCCTCCAGCAGCAGGGAGGGAAAAGTGCCGAGTTTATGAGGGGTTAGGGTTAGTCAGGGCTATCTAGCTCCCACTGTTGATTAGTAAGGTCCCGTTGATGGAGGCAATACAGGGACTTGAACCATGGCTGTCCAAGCACTAGATTCTGGATGGGATAGGAAGTGATGGACAAGGAGTATTTTAAGAGTCACTGACAGCTGCTTGGAAGCAATAAATCTTCTCCAGAATATTATCTATCCCCCCAGAGACTACACTGTGACTCAGATACCAGAGGGCATTCATTTTACATAGTGTTGTTTTTTTTTGTTGTAACAATTGCTTGAAATCAGGTGGGAGTTGCGTTACAAGAGGAAGGGAAAGTGATGGAAGGGTTAGGAGTGGCAGGGTCTACAGACAGTCACGGATTACAAAGGGAAAACCAGCCACGTCGCGGACACCGACGTCTTGCACTAGGACAAGCTAAACACCTTCTTCACCCGCATATCACAGTGCCACCGACGCAGCCCGCTCCTAAGGACTGTGGGCTCTTGTTCTCCATGGTCGACGTTAGTAAGACATTTAAGCGTGTTAACCCTCGCAGGGCTGCCAGCCCAGATGGCATCCCTAGCCGTGTCACCAGAGCATGCGCAGACTAGCTGGTTGGAGTGTTTACGGACATTTTCAATCTCTCCTTATCCCAGTCTGCTGTCGCCACTTCCTTCAAGATGTCCACCATTGTTCCTGTACCCAAGAAAGCAAAGGTAACTGAATAAAATGACTATCGCCCCGTAGCACTCACTTCTGTCATCATGAAGTGCTTTGAGAGACTAGTCAAGAATCATATCACCTCTACCTTACCTGTCACCCTAGACCCACTTCAATTTGCTTACTGCACGCTGCCCAAAAGGAATACCTACTTAAGAATGCTGTTCAATGACTATAGCTCAGCCTTCAACATCATAGTACCCTCCAAGATCATCATTAAGCTGGAGGCCCTGGGTCTGAAACCCACCCTGTGCAACTGGGTCCTGGACTTCCTGACGGGCCGCCCCCACTTAGCTGATCCTCAACACTGGGGCCCCACATGGGTACATGCTCAGCCCCCTCCTGTACTCCCTGTTCACCCATGACTGCGTGGCCACGCACACCTCCAACTCAATCATCAAGTTTGCAGCCGACACAACTGTAGTAGGCCTGATTACCAACAATGACGAGTGAACAGGGAGTACAGGAGGTGAGGGCCCTGGCGAAGTTGTCCAAGGAAAATAACCTTTCCCTCAACTTCAACAAAACGAAGGAGCTGATCGTGGGACCGCAGTGGAGAAGGTGGAAAGCTTCCTCGGCGTACACATCACTGACGATCTGAAATGGTCCACCCACAGAGACAGTGGGGTGAAGAAGGCGTAACAGTGCTTCTTCAACCTTCAAGAAATTTGGCTTGGCCCCTAAGACCCTCACAAATGTTTACAGATGTACAATTGAGAGCATCCCGTCGGGCTGTGTCGCCGCCTGGTACGGCAACTGCACTGGCCGCAACCGCAGGGCTCTCCAGAGGGGTGGTACTGTCTGCCCAAGTGTGTGAACATGCATGCACAATGTCTCAATCCTTCTTGTTAGTGCGACGTCAGATGTGTCCATCAGTGACAAGCTTCCAAACTTGGCTCTGACATGGAGTGGAATTCACCTCGCTATCTCTAGTTATTACTGCTGCTAACTTTAGCTCTCTCTGTTTTTCTCTGCTTCAGGCTTTTCAATTACGTTTGAGTTTCATCACTTCTGAGTTCAGATTTTTTCCCCTCGCTTGTCCTTAGCTTGTTCTTTCAACAGCCACACGGAAAACCAGAATTTCTGTGGGGGGGCGTATTACGGTTTTCGACACAGTTTCATTTAAAACCTTATTTAATGTCCGTGAGCGTTGCAGGGAGAACTATTTCTGATGCATTTCTCCATGCCAAGTTATCCCTCTCAGGGGAAGAAAAGCTCTGCTCTCCCGCGTGTGTCTGTATAATACATCCAGAACCCTGCCCCCCTCCCCATGTATGCGCCTCCATGTTTCTCAACCAGGGCCCAGTCTTACCTTATAGAATCACTGGACTACTTCCAGAGGAGGCAGTTCCATTAGATTAGGGACACCTCTGGCTCTGTCCTCCTCCCCACTTCTGCCCCACCTGTCTGTCTGGGAGGCTGTAACTCCTTTCTACTTTTCAATTAAAAGGTGTGAGAGAAAGTAGGGTGAAAGTGTAAGCGAGTGAAGCAAAAAATAGTGTACTTTAACTATTAGCACATCGTTACAACACTGTATATAGTATATGATCTAATTCACTTGCTTTGGCAATGTAAACATATGTTTCCCATGCCAATAAAACTATGAATTGAATTGAAGAGAGAGGGAGTAAGAAAAGAGAGAAAGTCAAGAGGAGGAGAGTGAGGGAGAGGGGTGCGGGCCAGGTTGGGCTAATCTCAGCATGGCCTTATCTACTGGACTCTGGGAGTCTGGCTCCAGCTCCTCTGGGGCTCCTCCCATCCTGGGGAGGAGAGGGAAAGGGAGGGGAATGCCTTTTATTCAGCCTGACTGGTCTGACTTCAAAGACGCCAGAGGCAGCAACGGGTATCCTTTCTTTCATTACCAGGAGCTTTGTGCTAATCTGCGGGGACACACCTGACGTCCCCTCAGCTCAGGGAGTAAGTGCTATGTAATCTGCACATAAAGGAGACTTAATCCCTGCGTCAGGGTCACATACTCCTGTACCTCTACCTGATCCAGGATCAGCTGAAGAGCTTGTTAATTTGTTAATCAGAGCCGGGTTGCAGACAGGGCCATGTGTGGATCAGAGGAAGAGAGGGGTCAGGGACTGGCATCCTAACTAACAACAAGGGAGATGGAGGCCATGTAAGGCGACCATTGAAGTAGTAGTTGGCCAGTGTTGGGGAGTAGTGAACTACATGCAGTTCAACTTTTAATTTAACTACATTTTGCAGCAGCTTAGTTGTACACATTCTGATAACATCTGACTCCAGAGTGCTCTGTTCTTGCAATTTGGAGTCTATGACATTTCAGATTTAGATCAAATAATTTTTCACAAAGTAGTTTGGATGTAGTGAACTATAGTAACTTTATTTAAGAAAACTATATTTTCTTAAGGGTATATTTAGTGTAGCTTAACTTATTTGGTATCTTGGTAAACTATCTTTTCAGAGTAGCTTCCCCAACACAGTAGTTGACCTACCCTTTTGACTTCCACAGGGTAATGCACAGTAAAAGCCAGTTTGGGAGTTTGCTAAGACTGTTGAAAGTTAAGTCCATGTCCATAGCTCTATAAAGACAATGATGTGACTACAAAGCCATGTGGAACATAAATAAAGTATTTAGTACAGCAGAGCTATAGCTAAAATTGTTCATTATTTATTCACTGTGGAGCTCCTGTGGCCTGACAATTGATCCCTACTTACTACTGTAGCTCAAGTCCTGGCATGCTCATTGGGTGGCTAATGATGCAAATAACCCATCAGCAGTCAATCAGCATGCCTCCAGAGATGGGGATTCAGAATAGAATCATCTCGTCCCCTCCCTCAACATACAGTGCATTCTGAAAAAATTCAGACCCCTTGACTTTTTCCACATTTTGTTACGATACAGCCTTGTTATAAAATGTATTAAAAAAAACATTTTCCTCATCAATCAATCTGTGGTCCAACTCATCCCAAACCATCTCAATTTGGTTGAGGTTGGGTGATTGTGGAGGCCAGGTCAGAGGAGAACAAATTCTTATATACAATGACAGCCTACCTACAGGGTCAGCCCCTGGAGCAAATTAGGGTTAAGGGCCTCGCTCAAGGACACATCGACAGGTTTTTCACATTGCCGGCTCGGGTAATCGAACCAGCGACCTTTCGGTTACTGGCCCAACGCTCATTAGTGTTTGAGTTTGAGATGATATGCCAAGGGCCTCTGGAAGTGAACCAAAAATGTTCCAAAAACTTTTGGCTTGAGAGTCCCCTCCTTCCCTCCTCCTCTTGGTCTTATTTGTCTTCTCATGACCACCAGTATAATTACAGCAGCTAGCTCCTCAGCTCCGCCGTCCCCAGAATGAGCTGTTTACTTTGGGCCGCTTGCCTCTGGCTACTGTGGCTGTGCGCTGATCCCCATAGTACTCAGTGGGGGCAGCCACACTGTCACCAAACTCAACCAAGACCTGCTCATCCAGGCTCCCACACGGCCGCCTGCGCTTCTCCCAATGCATGACCGACATAACCACGCAGTCCATATTACCATCCTACCCTTGCTTTTTCTTTTCTCTCTGTAGTAGTGGTAGCTAGTACAGTAAGACATCAAATCTTGTTGAGGAAAATCATAATTCATTTTAGTAATGGGTTTGGATGTATGACGAGGCATTAAGCTGGCTCTGGATGGGCATAGCTACCACATTTTGTTTTTTTTAAATGTAACCTTTATTTAACTAGGCAAGTCAGTTAAGAACAAATTATTATTTACAGCCTACCTACAGGGTCAGCCCCTGGAGCAAATTAGGGTTAAGTGCCTTGCTCAAGGACACATCGACAGGTTTTTTTTTCACCTTGTCGGCTCGGGTATTCGAACCAGCGACCTTTCGGTTACTGGCCCAACGCTCTAATCTCTAGGCTACGTGCCGCCATAAAGGGGAGGAATGAAGTGGCACTTTTCCATTGAGGCTTTCCCCACACTAATGGGTCTCCAGTGTTTTATGTCAAAACAAGCTTTACTGTTTTAAGGTTTAATGTTACGTGCACAAGTACAGTGAAATGCCTTTCTTGCAAGCTCAAGTGTAATTGTGTGTCCTTCTGGAGAGTGACACTAAGACTTGGAGCGAGCTTTGTGAAAGTGTTCAGGTTCACAGTTAGCCATTGTTATGTAAATGCATGCTGAAAACGTACCCAGGGCCTGGGCTTGGCCCCATGTCAGGGCAGGTCCGCCAGAGCCACGTCCCAGTGAGACAGGGGTTTGCCGCTCCGCATAGATGTAAACAGAAAAGTCTGAGTCTTTTGGGTAAAACACTGGGGAGGGAGTATTTGTTTCCCCACAGCCCACAGAGCCACATAATATATTCCTTCCAGTTGGGCTGATGATTTGTAGTGTCGGTTGGGTGAAAGGCCTGCCTGCCTGCCTGCCAATCTCAGGCCCCTGGGCCCAGGTGCTTCCTGTGTACATTTTGGAAAAGCGTGAGTGAGCTTATGATGGGCCAACTCAACCATGAGCATTACACCCTCCCTGATCCTAGCCCCATGGGATCGGCAATAAGGCTTTAAATATCCAACTCTATTTTCTCTCTCTCTCTCTCTCTCTCTCTCTCTCTCTGTCGTTCTACCTCTTCTTCTCTTTTGCAATCAGTGATGACAGATACATTTTGTCACTAACGTCTGTGCAGGGAGTGAGCTGAAACGTTAAGTGGAGATCCTTGTAGCTCCTCTCCGTCTATTTGTTTGGCCGTTTCCTACTTCTGAGGCGTTGCTTGTGATGCTGGTAAGACACGCTGATTTTACACATGGATCCTTTCTAGTGCTATCCTGTCTGTGTGTTGTTCTGTTGCTGGTCCCTTTGCCTTTCTGCTCCCTGTGAGTTCTCAAGTTCTTCCATGCGTGTGTACAGAGCACACATAATGTGCAAGTTGTGGCCAGAGAGCACGTTCGAGGTGAAGCCGAGGCGTAGAATATTCTAGCACATATTTTCAGTGAGAGGGGATTTGTGCCAGCTGTGGCAGTACCGTAAAATATTTATATGCTCCCTGAAAAATGCATTTTATGTGTAACTGAAGCTGTCGCCTGTTAAACAGAGCCTCAGTCGACCTGTTAGAGCTGTGTGTTTTTCCACAGGAATGGTTTTTATCAAAGGGAAAAGATGGGAGACTCTGGGCTCTTATGTGTGAGGATCATTCTTGACATCA
Organism: Thymallus thymallus; assembly: GCA_023634145.1. NCBI lineage: Eukaryota > Metazoa > Chordata > Actinopteri > Salmoniformes > Salmonidae > Thymallus > Thymallus thymallus. Next base: position 36,427,650 of record CM042410.1, on the reverse strand, counting down.
GTCCAGCAAGTCTGGAACAACATCAGTGGCAGAGGGGTAGAGAGCCTCCTACTGGCCACAGTCTGAACTCACAGCCTCAAACTCAGCTCTGCTTCTAAAAGTACTACTTCTATATCGACTCTAAAAAGTAAATCAGTTATAGCCAAGCTTTTGGATGGTTTCTTTCTGTACCGGTTTTACATACATACATTTTTGTGTTGTTTATGAGACAACCGCATACTCACTCTCCTCGCACGTACATAGTTCATTTAACACGCTTATATTTTATCTCTTGACATGAGCATTTAACATAACAAGGTATGATTTAGCACCACCATGAAAGGTATTATTTTCGGTCTCCAGTAGAGGCTTGAGAAATAAGTGAGCCACTCAGCTGTCAAATCATGTAGGAAACAACAGAAGGCTTTTGATTTGCCTCCCCAGAAGGACCCTTTCTCCTTGGCTGGTTCTGGTGTAAAGAAGGGGGCGGAACACAGAATAGCATGACTTATCTGACAGACAGCAGGCAGGACTTGTTTGTTTCAGGGCTAGGTCATTCAGGAGGCCTGGTGCTGTGTAGAGGACTAGCTAGCTAGCTGGGGCAGGCTAGACAGACGCGTCGGTACATTAACTGCTCATAAAATAGCTGATGTCACTCATTCACAGCCTGGCCCCAGTTGTCTCGTGTTTTGATTGGTCCTGACGGGGTATCTCCATGGTGATGGGGGCAGTTAAGGTGGTGTTGTTTACTTCAGTCTGCAGCATACCCAGCTAGTCTGCCTAGCCTGACGCCAGCCAGAGCAGCGTCTGCGTGTGCTGCTGATAAGAGACCGCATGCCACCGCCGCACGGTGACTGTTGAACTCCTGAAGGTTGGGTTAGGCCAAGGCCTGTCTCAGTCCAACAGAGATGGCTGTTTGCTCCAACCAGGCTGTACCATGTAGAGGGTATAATAACTAAACTGAAAGGACAACTGAACCACTAAATTCAGGCCAGTTCCCTACAGGATTTTGCCCACCTATCTGTTGACCTGCTTTGAGAAGGAAAATTGAAGATTGAAGCCCGGAGATGGACTGTGCTTGTTTGATTGCACTCTTCCACTTAAAAGTAGAGTGGTTCTACTTAACGTCCTGCTCTCCTCTCTGTGAAAAGCTGAGTGAAAAATAAAAGACCCGAGTTCAACCACAGTTCACGTGATGTCACTGTCCTCTGGGGTGACTTTTAAACGATTAAACGAAAGAAATATTTTCATTCATTTTATACGTTTATTTTATAAATTTGCGTGATCACCCTCTTCAACTTTTCTATTCAGCTCTGTGTTGGCTCCAGATATCCAGATAGCTGGCCAAGGAACAGCTGTGGAAACAGCAGACAGTGAGCTGCAGTGACTAGCGAGGGGGATTTGGTGTGCTGGATCCATGCAGCTCTGTGGAGATGGAAGTTTTAATTTCCTCAGGATAGCGTTGGCTGTTTGAACAGGTGGTGGAAGAATCCCCCTGGGACACCGGCTCCACTCATGTCGTCCAGTTTGGACTCCTCGCTTTCCCCAGTCAGCAGCACAGACGAGGAAAGCAGAGTAGGCCCTTCACAGAGCCCACTCTCCCCCTTCTGCTCTGCAAGTCCTCTCATGATAGAGAGGCGTCCCGCTCCCAGCCCACTCCCATCCCAACCCGTCCCACACGACAGGCTTCAGAAGAAAAAGCCCAACGAGATGCGTCTCCTAATGCGTTTCCAGTCCCCCCCTGTCATTGGGGTTATTACTGCTGTGTGCAGCTGGGACTGGGGACCTGGGAGCGCCTGTTAGTGGGGAAAGTGAGCATCTGAATGCTCTAATTACAAGAGTAGGGGATGTGTGGGACTGGCTGTGTGTTTATGTTCTTACCCCCAGGGGCAGGGATGCACACTGCCTGAGTCATACTAGACTGGAGCCATTGCATCGTGTCTCTTCCTCCCTCTCCCTCTCCTCCCACTGCTTACACAACCAGCTGGGCTACAGAGATACACAAACACACAAACACAGAGAGACATAGATTTACTCGATGGGAGGATGGAGAGAGGAGTGTAATGCGGAGGACGAGAAGGTAGGAGGAGGAAGAAGAAGGGGAGGAGGAGGAAGAGGGGAGCGTGCAAGGCCCTGGGTAGATTTATGGCTTGCTGTAGAATCTAGCAGGTAAATACCAAGGAGCCCCTCCTCCCCCCACCTCCCCCGGAGGACAAGGCTCTGGGATTAGGACACTTGTTGAAGCTGTTTGCACAGATTCTCAGTTCGGTACAAAATCCTGCAGGGCAGGACCTGTCTCTCCACCACTCCCACTTCCACTCTCACTTCTTTTCAGTCTGTCCGCCTGTCCGCCTGTCTGCTTGTCTGTCTGTCTGTATGTGGTTTTCCTCCCCCCCTCTCTCCCTCCTATATTTTGATATCACGGTGTCATTTGAAATGTCAAGATCAAGAGCAAGACCAAATGCTTTGAACACATTATGCTTAAAGAATTGCGTTGAACTCTTATTTTGTTTTCTATTCCATGTGTATTACCATTCAGCCTTTGACCAAGTGAGCACACTAACACACATGGCCAGTAGGTGGCGGTATGACCCTATAGAATCTGAGCTGCTTCTATTAGTTCCCAGAATCGTTTCTCCTTGCCCTTATTTCATATGACTCCCCTCAGCCAAATGGTATCTCGTTAGTGCAGTACACATTTAAATAGACCATTGGGTGCTGTAGAGCATTTGCCAGACAGTTTTTTTTCCTGCTGTCTAAAAGACATTAGTATTTATTTACTGGTAGAACGCAAGGCTTCGTTGCTTTAGATCATTTGTGTCCAGGACGTCTGTGGCATAATAAATAGGCCTAGGTTAGCATAATAGACTGACTGAACACGCCCTCATTGACTAAAAACAGGTGTCCATTGGTCACAGGCGCTGGCTGTCTTATGATTATCTAATGGAAAACACAACGGAAAACGAGTTCCTCTAATAGGGGAGAACACAATCAACGTGTAAATAAAGACCTCCAGACTAACTGATAACTTGTATAGCGCTATTGCACATACCGTAGATGTAATCCAATACGTTTATGGAACTGTGTCCATATTGTAGTGTTGAGGCATTGTCAGAACAGCAGCTCTGCTCCAGTTCTCTTCAGAGAATGGGAGCGGCATCCATAAAGCACTTTTAACCCCAAATTAATACTTTTTAGTGTGGATCGTGACGCCTCAACATTCGTTCTAGTATTTCTCAACGGGACTTCTCTAAATGGGCTGACCTGGTAGGTGGAACTCTGGAAGGCCAGGCATCTACCCCCCTCACATGACAAGGCCTTCTATGATATAAAGTGGGGGGTAGCTCAGAGCAAATGTAGCATTGTCAGGGCAGAAGGCAGTCTGGGATTTTCTAATACTTGAAAGGTATATGAACTCTCAATAGCTTTTCTCGCCATCAAAGTTTGTTTGAATGTATATGTTTGCCTGTCCAAGTGTGCATAGCCGTGGGAAGTAGGGGTGCTGAGTGGTGCTGCAGCAACCCCTAAAAAATCGGAATTAAAATACGGTAGGTAGGTAGGTAGGTAGGTAGGTACTTTATTGATCCCCCAGGGGGGGAAATTTCATTGTCAAGCAGCTACAACAAAACAAATAATAAAAAAAATGTTTTTTTTTTTTTTTACAAAAGTAGTGTACTGGGCCTTTATTAGTCCTGTATTTGACCAATATGGCCGTCTGTAGAGCCGGCCAAAATAAATAATTGGTGAGCCAATGTACATGTGTGTCAGTGTACATGGGTTGGTGGATGCAGATGTGTTTTTCAAGTGTGGGCTAAAGTTCAGAGTGCGTATTGGTTTGTGTGACAGTAGTAGTGTATGTACAGTACGTGTGAGTTTTGGCATGAGGGAGAAAGGCTCACCATGCAGAGTTACCATGTCATCAGGAGTTAATCTATGCCCTGATACTTGCTGACTGGCTTCAGTGCCACAGCACAGCCACCTTTTCTGCGGGAGTTGACCTAGCCCTATGCTCAACCCTCGCCCTCAGCCCTCTGAGCCCATTAGAACTGATCATCTCGTCAGGAGAGTGAGGGCACTGAGAGAACAAAAGCTCTACTTCACCTGAGCCCTCCCACTCAAGAGCTTCATTAGACCCCACTGGATGAACGGGTGGATGGATGGATAGATGGACTAATCACGTTGCATAACAGAGCCCAGCAGAGCGGCTGGACTGGTTTAGCAGGAACCACTACTGTGCTGGGGCTGCATACAGGGGTGAACAGACTGGCCATGGCTCACTCATTTCTTATAGACAGACAGAGTGTCTATACAGACATTTGGAGCTTATGTTGAATATTTGGCTGAAAGTTGCAGCATTTTGATGAAATTCACAGCTTGTTCATTCCTCTTAGAATGTCTGCCCTCCCTCCATCTCCATATGCCTTTATCTGAGAATAAAAGACCCGAAACCCCCACCAAGACAGCATGATCTTAAGATGAACATCTTCATTGGACCATCGTCCCCTTCACAAGAGCCCCGGAACACTTTTAGGATCCGGGTTGCCGTAGTGACGGACAATAACAGTGCATGTTTCCTAGGCAACTATCCCTGGTTCTGCCATGCAGGGTACATTACTGTTATTGTTAGGTCTTCTCAGACTCGGTCTACCCTTAGGTCCCGGTCTGGTCTTTAGGAACTCACAAGCCCAGAAACACACACAGAAAGCTGCCTGAGAGGAAAGTTCTTCATTTGAGTGTGAACAGGAGATCAGCGATTGTGGTTGTTTGGAGCACCACGAGCACCTTTATAAAACTGGCCCTTTCTAGCCATCAGTTTTGGAGTCCCATCTAAGCCCTAGCCTTGTAGCCAGATCCGTTTCCAACTCTGTCGTGTTTGTGCGGCCTGACAATGAAAGTCTGCGGAAGTTGGCCAAACTGCACGTACAGTTCTGGCAACTATCTCTGAGACTACACTCGTTCCAAAAGGAAGATTTCAAATCCATTCACTTTGTCACCTCTCTGCTGCAGTGGAGTAGTCATGTTGAGTTATGGTAAGGTTTGGTCATGGTTTTCTGTGCTCACCTGTTTGCCTCATTAGGGCTCAGTGTCTGATGGAACATGAAGCAGCAGCAGCAGCAGCATCAAAGCAGACTGGCCTGGCAGTAATGAGAGGCCTTGTCATCCTGTGCTACTCAATTAGCCCAGACTGGCCAGTCCCTCAGGAAGACTAATCACACCCCACTGGGACCACAGACCCCTGCAGGGAGAAAGAGGGTGGGTTTAGGGAGGCAGGGGTAGGGGGGTGGGGGGGGGGTTGACAGGTACCAAATAGTGGCGTCTTCACTCTGGACTTCTGAAATAACTAACCTCAGTACTTAACACAGAGCACCATATCCACATTGGAGTTCACACATTGGAAAACGCAAGGCCCTACAACACAGTGGGCTCTTTAAAGACATAGCACTGGCTCTCATGCTCGAGTATCGATAATTCACGTTATCCCTTATGATCTCTTCGACAGTAAGTCAGAGACTACACCTCTCATCGGTGGTCTGTGTATTCCTAGGCTATCCTGTAGTTAAACTGTGCACCTTCATTACTGTTATCTTGGCTAGTGATGGCGGTGGCCGCTCAGGCTCTGTGGCCCTGCTGTCTACAGCCTTCACTCACCAGCCAGCACACTGAGCTGTGATTGGCACATAATAGAGCCTCCCTTCTAGCATTCGTCAGGAAACATTGATATTTTTCAGTCCATTGGCTTTTCAGATGAGTTTGAGTCAGTGTGAATGGTTTAGCGGTAGCTGACAGTGGAAGATAAGGAGGTACTCTGAGTGTGAGTGGACTGATGGAGTGGACTTGGTAGTGTGCTGTTCCTGCTATGAGGGTGACAGATGGCGGTGGAATAGCCTGTATGACCCCTCACAGAACACCAAGCCAAGCTTCTGTTGTTTATTCGACCTTTCAACCTGTACTCAGAAATAATATAAATATCTGCTTGTGTAGATATACGTTTTTCATTTTGATTTAGTTAATTATCCAGGATGTACAAAGTGTGGTTTGCCGCCAATAGTATGACTTCCGTTGTGGTGTAGCGGTTGATGGCAGAGTGTGTGGAATTGTATGAGCAGCACTGTAGCATCTCATGCCATCTTTATAAGTCCATGCGGCTTGTCCATCCAACCATTGTGTCCCAAGGAGCCAGCTGCTGGAGGTCTCTCATTGTTTTAAAGGGAGGGTTGGGGTATCCTGCTGGCAGAGACGGGGCAGTGGCCTGGGGACCCCTCACCTTACCTCACCCCATCCCAGGGACACCGCACCACGAGCCCACGGGACCTCTGTGTCAGGGGCCACAGCTTGAGTGACAGGTACAAAGTAACCATTCTCTGCAGTGGGGTCCCGGAGTGAGGCGCAGACGCGCCCCTGTCACTCACCCGTCCCGGGACAATGATGTGGGCGGGAAAGGCGATACCCTTGCCTCTTTGTCTCCTCATTGAATTACAGCACAGGTTGTCTTTGTGTGCTCCGAGAGTAATTGAAAACGTGACATAAAGGAGAGTGTAAAATAGAGGATGTGCTCCAGCACACGCAGTCAGTCAGTGAAAGGAGCAAATGAAAGTTAATATCAGGGCATGGCACTCGGTGCTGAACGAAGGGCTCAAGTGATCCTTTTGTAGGTGTTAAGTCTGAATGGAACCAGGCTTTTAGGTGATCGGAGGGATTGTGCCGTTCTCTAGTGAAGTGAAGTCCTGTTCAATGCAGTTTGCTGCATGCAGAACTTAACCTCATGGTGGGCCTGGAATATAGTCTGCCGGTGGTCAGTTGGGATATAGGAGAGTATTTACGCCCACCCCCTCTCCTCATTGCTTGGGGTGAGTGGACAGTCAGCGATCACTTGGGGAAAGCATTTACAATGCTCTCACATAAACACACAGTCTTTTGCTTTGAGCTTCAAGTAACCCTAGGCAAACACGTGTACCAAATCATTTTTCTGTCTGTCACCAGATTTCTCGTCTTAAAGCAGCAATATGTAACTTTTTGGGCGACCTGACAAAATTGACATAGAAATGTGAGTTATAAATCTGTCATTCATTATACATTTTTCTAAGAAGCGGTAGATCTGTTCTATGTTAGATATTTCTATGCTTCCCGTACTTAAGTTTCGTTTTGGCGTCTTTCGTCTCAGTTTTCTAAACCAGCTTCAAACAGCTGAAAATACAATATTTTTGGTTATGGAAAATATATTTCACAGCGGTTTAGATGGTACAATGACTCTCTACACTATACTTGCTTTTTTTGTCACATAAACTGAAATTAGGCAAACTATTAGAATTTTAGCAACCAGGAAATGGCAGAGCGATTTCTTCATAGTGCATCTTTAACTTTTTTGGCTCAAATGTCTCATTCCAGCCGTATTATATGATAGAACTCCATCCCAAACGTATTTTAAAAGAGTTTATCCTAGTAAAACACGGAGAGAGCTATCCTAGGGCTGTATTCCACCTTCCTCTATCAGTCTGTAATGCCCCACTTCTGTCATGAAAACCCTATTACAAATTAGGTGTGTAGAGCACAGGTGAATGAACCACAAAGCCCCACAGAAAATGGCCCACTGCCACAGGAAAGGAAAAGGGTGTGATTACATGACCATAACATGGAGCCAGACAAACATGCATGCACAAAGAGAGTGGGGTGCATAATGGTTTCTCTCTGTGGCTACACAAGCACATCAACGTGCCCTTTTCACATTACTCCCTTGATTACCTTAATCCTGCCTCTGAACTAGGACCTGTCATATGCACCAAGGGATCTGAGGGTCATAGGTCAAACTATCCCCGTGATCGCTCTCTGCTCTCTTCCAAAATCACAGACTGCTCATTATACAACAGGAGTTTCTCTCTCTACCCCCTCTCCTTCACTACTTCCTCCTACACCCCTCTTTATCTTTCTCTGTCTCTCTCTATCTCTCTTTCTCGCTCACCTTTGTAAATTAAAAAGATAAACACGAGCAGTCCCTCATCTCTCCGTTTAACGGAGCCAACAGGTCCTCTTCACTGTGCCATAGCATTGTGTTCTTCAGTGCAAAATTAAGTCGGAATTGAATGAAAATGATAGGGCTAGGCTCTTTAAAACCAGACATGTATTTTTCCCCTATCCGTTTGGAGAGAACAGGGGAAAGCAGAGGTGTTTGGGGCTTACACTTTTTTCTAAGGGTCTGTGGTGCAAATCACACGTAGGGAATTACAGTTTTACTAATAACACGGGGCTCATGAAAGTGTACCGGACTTCAACGGGGAAAACTGAACTTTATGCCCCAACCTGAAGTGAAATGCTCTCAGAGATACAGGGGATTGGAAATGGAATGGCTTCAACCAGCATCTTGTAATGATTTAAATACCATCTCTTCTTGGTTTGTCCAATCTCTGGAACATAACCAGCTAATGGTCACTCATTATGCGAAAGACTGAAAGACACATAGCAAAATTACTTCCTGTGAAAGACTGAATAGCAAAAGTAGCTGTGTTGTAAAAGCGTTCCGATTTATAATGGTATGCGAGAAATTAACAAGACCATTGCAAGCATTCACCTGTTTCCTATTAGCATTTATTATGGATTATAAACCCCCCACACAGTATTTGCATACATTAACGATTGTATGCGAACATTATTGTTTAACAGTTCACCAGGGCATTAACAGTTGAGTCGTTACACATTGACAAACTAAGTGCATTAGCCTACACTGTAAGTGAAAGAGTTTTCAATGTATTCAGTAATTAATTTTCTATTTCCTCTAAAAGGATTAGTCGATTCCCTCTAAAAGCAGTAACCTTTCTGTTATCTGGGGATCAGGGGGAGAGGGAGGAAGTAGACTCATGATAAATTGGACTTTGATTCTCTGGGAGTTGCTTATTGAATTCACTTATCGGCCAAACGATGTTAGCATTGTGCTGAACAGATGTGTCAGGGATGTCTGGGCTTCGAGAGAGGTTCAGGGATGGGAAGGAGGAGTGGAGGGACTGGATTAGATAGGCCAGTCTGTTACTGTTTGTCCCAGAACTCCATTCTTACACTATATGATTATCACTGGCAAAGGAGAACACGTGAAGTATCATTTCTTATTATAACAAGTAAGCGTTATGCAAAAAGGTTTACAAAATAACCCTATGAAGTCTAGCCAGCTACAGTGTGTGTTACGGTAGAAGGTTTGTGTCCTGCTACTGTACAGTAGTTTAATCTAATGCCTTATGGGAGTAATCAGTGGCATTGCAAAACCAGATCGCCATGGGTCTGGTCTACAGAAAGCTCCGGGTCACTGGATATACTTTATTCAATACATTTGTGTTGATTTCCCATCCTCAGGGAAAGCTATGGAGAATAAAACAATGACTTTTCTCTACATGTACACTGGGGGCAAAAAGTTTGGAATATTACTCATTCAAGGGTTTTTCTTTATTTCTTTATTTTCTATTTTTTACATTGTAGAATAAAAGACATCAGCTGGGCTGATGACATAACACATATGGAATCATGTAGTAACCAAACAAATATATTAATATATATTTTATATTTGAGATTCAAAGTATCCACCCTCTGCCTTGATGACAGCTTTGCACACTCTTGGCATTCTCTCAACCAGCTTCACCTGGAATGCTTTTCCATCAGTCGTGAAGGAGTTCCCACATATGCTGAGCACTTGTTGGCTGCTTTTCCTTCACTGCGGCCCGACTCATCCCAAACTATCTAAATTTGGTTGAGGTTGGAACCAAAAATCTCAAATTTGTACTCCAGACCAAAGGACAAATTTCCACTGGTCTAATGTCCATTGCTCGTGTTTCTTGGCCCAAGCAAGTATCTTCTTCTTATTGGTGTCCTTCAGTAGTGGTTTCTTTGCAGCAATTCGACCATGAAGGCCTGATTCAAACAGTCTCCTCTGAACAGTTGATGTTGAGATGTGTCTGTTACTTGAACTCTGTGAAGCATTTATTTGGGCTGCAATCTGAGGTGCAGTTAACTCTAATAAACTTATCCTCTGCAGCAGCGGTATTTCTGGGTCTTCCATTCCTGTGGCAGTCCTCATGAAGCTGGTTGAGAGAATGCCATTATAGTCTAAAGCTGTCATCAAGGCAAAGGGTGGATACTTTGAATCTCAAATATAAAATATATTTTGATTTGATTTGTTTAACCCCTTTTTGGTTACTATGTGATTCCATATGTGTTATGTCATAGTTTTGATGTCTTCACTTTTATTCTACAATGTAAAAAATAAAGAAAAACCCTTGAATGAGTAATATTCCAAACTTTTGGCCCCCACTGTATGACTGCCCTGAAGATGACAAGATTAAGGATTAACTTCTCTGCCTTCAAATGTTCCATCTGGTCTTAGTTGCTTTTCCTGAATCATTCTGCATAATAATATAGAAACTAGGATTGTCTGTAGAGAGACCAAGCAGAAACTGTCTAAGTTGTTTGTTGTATGTTTGGTTAGCGGTGGAGTGTTCAGCCTGTCTAAAGTAAAGGTATCATTCATGGTGATGTTCAAATGTGTCTGTAGGTCAGGTATGACACATTTCAGGCCGTTATTAGAAATAATATATTTTTCTCAACTGACTCGCCTGAATAAATAAAGGTTCAATAAAAAAACATTCAAAAAATCTAAAGAGAGAGGACCTCTACCTCACTTTGAAACCGCTCAGTGACTCTGTAAAACCAACAGGGAGGATGGGAAATCCCCCTCTACTACTAGCCAGGCCACACAGAGGTCACTGTCTGTCTGCTGGCTGAGTGACTAACAGTAAGAGGGGTCGTTAATTTAAAGATTTACTGACTGTCCCAGTCTTTGAGTTAGCCCAGTTAATATGTTTCAATATCATTCAATCTTGTGAAGTAACAGACAGGCAGCTTTGCACGTAGAAAAATATTGTTTCGCTGCTCCTTCGGCAGCAGTTCTCGTTCGTCATGGTTGACTTGTTGGTCATTAGCCTAACTCTCTGTCCTAGTATAGAAGCCTGTGATGTCACCCTCATGTCAGTTACTCACCTGTCGATGAGGTCACCCCTTAATCAGACCTTTCGTTTGGGAGAGCACTGTAGTGTAATGAGATGGTCTCCTGAACATGGACCTGTCCAATAACTCTCCATCACAGCCCCTGAGACAGATTTACAGACATCATGGGACGCATGCCTACCGATTCAGCCCCTCAGTGGTCCTGTCTCATTCCACACCCAACAGATAGAGCTCTGTCCACTCCACGGCCTTGGCTGTAAACACAGCAACACAGCCAGGAGTGCTGATGGGTCTGGGACTGAGCTTGTGACATTAGTCAGTGTCCAGGCCAGAACTGAAAGAGAGCAAGAGAGTCCCTGTGGTTATGGAGGCTGCGAGGTGCCCCAACTGCCCACCTAGCTGTAGGAGTAGCACCAGGCCTCTACTCTGCGCTTAGTACAGGAGAGGGGTGACCGACGCAACGGGGGATGAAGTATGAACTCCTTTAATATCGCGTCTTATAACTGTGTTGACAAGCTGCATGAGTTACCTTCGGAAGGAATGTCGTGACATTTGGATAATTAGCTGTAAATAGTGTTTTATGATACCTTGCTGTGGACAATCGGCAGCCCAGCTTTTTATTTGTATCAAAGGTTAGGTGGTGATTTTAGTGGCCGTATTATGGCCGTTAATTATTCTGGGACCAGAGGTCTTGTGCTAGAGTTGGAGGGTTGGAGTCCTGCCAGGGCTGGAGACATATTGGATCTGTCAGCCCCCTGGCCAGGGAGAATCCATTACCTCGGAGTCAGTCGCTCACCGTCATCACCACAACCAATTTATTTACATTCAAATCCATCTTGATCCCCTGTGTGAACGCCCAGCTCTCTCTCTCCCTCTCTCTCTCTCTCTCTCTCTCTCTCTCTCTCTGACAGACAGACTGCAGCTTATAGGCAAGTCACTCTATTAGAAGGCGCTTGGAGACTTGTACTCTCCAGTGTGGATTTGTTGTTTTCCTGTCTGGCAGTGAATGTGATATTTTCGTATCAGATATGACATTTGGTGGTTGTGTGCTTTTGTTGAGTGGCTTTGTTTTGTTTTCCCATATCCCACAAGACGCCAAATATAGAGGTTGAGGTAGACCCTGCTGAATACATAATGAAAGACAAACAGTGATGTGGTGAGATGGAGAAGAGCTGAGACTTAAATGCTATCTGTTGCTGTTTGGTTTTCTAACTCCTCTGGGAGTGGGAAGGTATCTCAAAAACATGTCTTCTGTTTTTTCACATTACGAGATACGGCTTAGTTTGTGTAATTGATATTGAGACAGTTATCATATGCATGGTTTGCTCCCAGGCCAACTAAACGACCATACAGTACAGCAGTAGTCACCAACCGGTTGATCCTGATCGACTGGTCGATCTCCAAGACATTCCTAGTCGATCACCAAACCTTTCTGTAAAAAAAACAACAATGTAGTCAACCTTGCATTCCTATTTTTTAAATCATTTTGGGTGTTGGAGGTAGGTACACTTGATGCAGCATCCCTAGCGCCGGGAAGGCAAAGTGTCCCCATTTTGAACCATTTAATGTGTCTGAAGGTAGAACGCCGCCTACCTGGCATGCCCAGAGAGCAAATCAAGTGCACCTATAGGCCTACCGCTGGCCAATCAGAGCTCAAATCACCGTGTCTGCACAGTTTCCTATAGCCATAGACTGTGAAAAGGTATCTATGGAAAACATGATAGCCATATCTTTGTTTCATTTTCCTTTCCACTATCTGGCCTCCAGATGTTTTCTCCTCTATACTGTGCTCCATCAGCTTAATCATACACACAAGTCCCATTACTCCCCCTCCAAACTAGAGGTCTTCTCGGGTCCCTCAGCCAGAGAACCCCCTCCACACTAGAGGTCTTCTCGGGTCCCTCAGCCACAGAACCCCCTCCACACTAGAGGTCTTCTCGGGTCCCTCAGCCACAGAACCCCCTCCACACTAGAGGTCTTCTCGGGTCCCTCAGCCACAGAATGTGAAATAGCTGGCTAATAAAGTCAGACAGCTAACGTTATCTAGCTAACCAATTCGCTATAGTATTAACTGGTAATGTTATACGTTCGGGGCTCCCAAGTGGCGCAGTGGTCTAAAACACTGCATCTCAGTGCTAGAGGCGTCACTACAGTGGGGTTAGAGGCGTCACTACAGACAACCTGGTTCAAATCCAGACTGTATCACAACCGGACGTGATTGGGAGTCCCATAGGGCGGCGCACAATTGGCCCAGGGTCGTCCGAGTATGGCCGGTGTAGGCCGTCATTGTAAATAAGAATATGTTCTTAACTGACTTGCCTAGTTAAATAAAGGTTCAATTTAAAAAATAATTATAATTATTTAAATACGACTCCTTGTCGTTCCTGAAGTTATAACGCGTTAGTTGCTCACTGGACCCTGGCAATCTGTGTTAATGTTAACTAGTTAACTAGCTAACAATCTACTATCTGTGAACTAATGTTTTCCCTCTACAGTATGTGGTAAATTTTTAGAATGAGAAAATTAGGTGAAAATGAGGCGTTGCTTGTTAAACAAGTGGATTCAGGGATCAAGTGTAGCTGGAGCTGGGCCTGGCTTAAGATGGATGCCACCATAGAGGTCAAAGGAACGCCACACACTTTCCCTCTATCTCACTTTTTCAATACAGTGGATAAAAGGGGGTATGCCAGGTATACTCTGCCTGAAAGAGATCAATTATGCCAACAAAGGGTATCTTGCTCTGCTGGCACATTGTAGAACAGATGTCCACAGGCAGAACGTTTACTATGTAATAATGTGCAGTGTAGCCCAAAGATATTGCTCTTGTTGTGTTGAACTTGACAGTAACACTTGTGTGTGAGTGAGGGGGGATTATTACATTTTTTTACTCTATGAACGTTATTTTTGTACACATGTAGCCTTGTGCACTTGATCGATGTCTACTATAGTGGTCAATATAATAGAGCAAAAATTAAATGCCAGTTTGTTTCATTCTATTTTTTCTTCTACTTTCTTCCCCCAAATGATGAAGCAAGTTAGGGTTTGTTCTTGAGTGTCTGAGGATTGCATACAAACTGAACTTGACTGGATAAAAGCTGTTTTGGGGCCCTAACATTTTTTTAGAACATTAGGTAAAAAATTGTCAATATTAAATTTTTAACCTATCATCATTAATATAATATTTTATTTAAAATGTACTAATAAAACTAACGATTTATTTTCTTGTTTTTGGCAAAACATTTACATCCAGAGAGCCTCTGTAGAGCCTCATGTCGCAAATTGAGCAAGCACTGTCCCGCATACAGGACACGATCCCGAAGTTAAATAAAGGTAAAAAAAAAAAAAACATTAACCACTTTATTTTACACACAGAGACTGATCATGTAGATCCTATTCTTTGTTGTTTAATTAGTTAAAACCTGCATTTCCCCCTAGCAGGGATTTATTTTACATGTTTCGGTGCCCCAAAAAAAAGTGTCACGTTTTTGGGCCCTCACCAGTTTGCATCCCTGATCTGTACCCCACTCATACAATTATCTGTAAGGTCCGTCAGTCAAAGGGAGGGTTTCCAGTAGTTCGCAAAGAAGGGCACCTATTGGTAGATGGGTGAGCATGGTACACTTATTAATTACACTTTGGATGGTGTGTCAATACACCCAGACACTACAAAGATACATGCGTCCTTCCTAACTCAGTTGCCGGAGAGGAAGGAAACCGCTCAGGGATTTCAACATAAGGCCTATGGTCATTTTAAAACAGTTACAGAGTTTAATGGCTGTGATAGGAGATAACAGGGTGGATCAAAACATTGTAGTTACACCACAATACTAACATAATTGATAGGGTGAAAAGAAGGAAACCTGTAGAGAATACAAATTACCAAACATGCATCCTGTTTGCGAAAGGGCACTAACGTAATACTACAACAAATGTGGCAAAGGAATTTGTCCTGAATACAAAGTGTTATGTTTGGGGCAAATCCAATATTTTTAGAAATAGATAGATATGCTTTATAGAATTTGCCTATACAGCCTTGAGTTTGGTTTTGATGGGGTTGATAGAAAAGTAATCCAAACCTCGCAGGACCGACTCCTATAGAGTCACATGCAGGTAAGATCTCTATATACTATCGGAAAGAGCAGATTCTGAGGTTTCTACATCAGCTACCTTTGCCAAACAACTCTTAAAAAAGGAATGGATAAGCTCTGTTTTAAAATAAAACTTTTGTGCAGAATGGCCGCCATTCCATGCGTTCCATGCGTTCCACACGTGGGCGCTCGACACTCAAAAATGAGACATTTTAGTTAGTTTTTTTATGAACTAAACCCTTCTAATCTAATTTCAGGGTTTAGTCAGTATTTCACATATTTTCAGGTCGGGACTAAACGGGACACGACCCAGATCCAAGGGTCAACTACAGAATTTCGGACCCAACCTGGTCAGGTCCCGGGTTATCGGGTTCGGGTGGACCCGTGAAAACCTCTACTCCACACACAGAATGACTCCAGTCAAATGACAGAAAGATGGCATTATTAGTTGATCTCCCCTCTAATTAAACGGTTGTGGTGACTGTGATTCCTGGTGCTGGTCTCTGTTGGTGGGGGATGTGTGGATCACAGTCACCAGTAACATGGAGCTGACAGCTGTCTGATTAATTAATAACAGAGTAGGGTTCCAGGGGTGGACACACACACACACACACACACACACACATGCACACACACATGCCCTGGCTTTTAGGGTTAATCTGTAGTTGCTACATCACTTTTTAGATTTCTAAATTAATTATTTGTACCCGTTGATTCTTGAAGAGTATAACTTATAAATGCCTCATGAGTTTAGTTGACTGGTCATACCAAAATATAAGCTTCTTTTATGCCAAAGTCAATATAAACAAACACTATTATAGTGACAATATAGCTTCAAAACATGGTTAAAACTATAATGTTTATATCATGGAAGTCCTTGCATCCATAGCTCTGTCTATGAATATGCGAGTGGCTACATTTCTCCATCCCCATCCCTCAGCTTTTTACTGACACTGGGGAGGAGTCCGCCTTGTTATTGTTTCAACTGCTGATTTTCCTTTTTGAGAAACGTATTAAAGGACCCCCTCTTCTCACTCTTCTTGACATTCCTTGTACACTCTTCTTCTTCTTCTTCTTCTGAGGCACTGCATCTCAGTGCAAGAGGCGTCACTAGTCCCTGGTTCGAATCCAGGCTTCATCACATCCGGATGTGATTGGGCGGCGCACAGTTGGCCCAGCGTCATCCAGGTTTGGCCGGTGTAGGCCGTCATTGTTAATAAGAATTTGTTCTTAACTGACTTGCCTCCTCTGCTTCTCACGCATCCTCTACAGATAAAGGGGATGATGTGTAGAGCCCAGACCCCATGGCCAATGTCAACTCAGGGAAGACGCCATTAATCTCTCCCCATCACGGGCCACACCACTGTGGGAACCTGTGGGATTATCATCCCTCTCGCCTTTCGACTGCAACAGACTAGTCTCAGCCTGGTCTGTCATGCCTTGTCTGCACGGAGGTGACACAATACATCAGCCATTTATTAATTAATTTATTTAGATGTCCCCCCCCCCCTCTCTCTCTTCCTAGCACCTCTGCAGGCATCTGGACAGAGTATTATGGCGTGTGAGAAGGACTGGACTCTTATCACCATCTGCCATCGTCTCCTGTTACCTTCTTTACATGTTGCCACGTCGTCACTTCCACAGAGCCAGTCTCAACATTCTGCTAAACCCCCTCTTTCTCCCTGATCTCCTCACGTCATAAAAACCTCATCCAGATTGGAAGACGTTCACAAAACTTTTTTTGGGGGGGGACCAGACGGTTCGTCAGATAGACAAGGAGGCTGATAGCTTGGCATTTTCCAGCGCTGCAGTACTAAAACGCAGAGGTCGTCTCCCATTAACTCAGTGGCATTGGTAAATAGACCCTGGTAGATCTATTGGGATGCCGCTTTGCCCTGCAAGCAGACAGGCAGTAAAAACACAGTCAAAGCTCCACAACAGACCAGCACTGAGACTGTGGAGGGGGTCAGCCATACCCTGTTAACCCTGGTGCACTTGTAGTAAACCTTCAATTAGTCTGAGCTGAGCGGGTTTTAAGCGGCTGGCGCTTGTAAATACACGCCACCTGTATCCGTGTGGATCAAAATAGCATGGAGATATTGTCAAACTTTCGCCAACAGCACATAGGCTAAGGAGGGACACAACCAATCAGGGTGAGCCTAACAGGATATCTCCTAATAGGAGATACTGTACATACATATTAGGTGATCTCTGGCCTATTCAAACCAAATGTATCTTGAAAGAGAGCTTTACAGAGAATGCGGAAGACAGAGACAGAATGTGTGGAAGACATAGAGTGACTCTGAACCAGACCCAGTCAGTGAGTGTCGCAGGCAAGCAGCAGTGCTCCACTGCTGGGTTCCCTCTGTTACAGTAGTTAAGAACACAACTGTTTAACTGGCCCCAGTGGGAGCCCAGCAGAGCAGAGCGCTACAGAGCCTTCCGACAGAGACACCATGAATATGAATGACCCAGTCAAGCATGGAGCTACACAGCACAAGAGACCCACACTTTTAAAGGACCCCATAGCTAGTGAGAGAGGGGACATGGGTAACCCCTGCCCCCTTCCTCTATCCAATCCCCCGATGTTTACAGTGACAAGCCACATGACATCATTACTTCTTGGTCCTACATGTTTAGCGTCTCCATGCACTGTTGGGGGGGGGGGTATAATGTTGTCACAACAACTAGAAATTAATTGGTCATTTGATTCATGCAGTGCTCTGACATGTGGCTATTATTTGTATTGTCACAATCCCTAATTTATTATTGTTTGAGATTGATTAATAACACAAAATCTACATGTTCCTTTGTCCCATTAATATTGTTTCTATATCAGTCTATGTGGTTCATTCTCCAGAGAAAAATACCTAGTCCTGGATAGGGGACTGGGCTTTCAGCGCCGCTGCCCCTTAAACTCTGGAACCCCCCCCCCCCCAATCCATTCACAACTCTGACTCTAATCACCACCATAAACAGACAAAAAACCGACCTGTTCAGTCTGCCTTTCCCCTAGCTTAGGTTAGTTCACTAGGATCCCCATTAGCTACTGCACATCCAGCAGCTACTCTTCCTGGGGTCCACAGCTTAAGCTATGTAGCTTCTATTGCTTTTTGTTTTACACTTGTTTTGTTTTTAACTCTCTTGCTGTACAGTGTCCTTGGGTTTCTTGAAAGGCTCTTTCAATCCCATGTAGCATCCACCCTAGTACAGGCTGTTTATCAGCACACTGACCACTGGGACTATACAAGTTGTTGGACTCCACACAACAAGACTCATTATAATAACAGTTCCTGCTAAAATAACTTTCCCTTCACTTTGCCTGTGGCAGGTTTTCCTTATTATACGACTGTAATCTGCTCTGTAATATTATCATATAGTTTATATGATGCAGGGAGTTTTGAAACCAAAGTGGTGGGAGAGATTATTATTATTATTATTAAGACGTTATCCATAGCCATTCCCCTGCATATAGATGAGGAGCCAGGCTGGATCCTATAGAATTAGAACGGGAGGGGTTTGTCTTGCTCTGAAGGAGGATCCCATTGGAGCGGTGTCATTGCCCATGGTGGAGCAGGCCCGGGAGGCAGTGGTGAGGGAAGCAGATGGGGATAGGGATATGGAAGCAGCATTGACAGATAGATAGGGATCAGTGGAAACATCTGGCCTGAGGAAACACCCTGCGCTGTGCTCATGTACCACTATCAACACCAGCCACCACCCAGGGACCCAATCAGCGGTGTAATGTAGACAGGTACGAATCTAACAAAAAAAAATTCTATGAATGAGAGCAGAGCAGACATGGGATATGGGCCGGGGCTCCGTTGACCAATGTCTGAAATAATATTTCCTTTCATGATAACCCCCACATCTGACAGGCGCAGGAATGACGGCCCTGGGTAAGTCGGAGCATGGGTAAATATCAAGAATAAGTAGATCTTTGTGATTTTATGGTTCACTTCTCACACCATCTGCCATTTCATCACATAATTTTCCTCGATGTCTTATTAACCTTTTGCCAGTGTACTGACGTGAGCATAGTGGTGCCATTTTCCCAGCACTCCCCGGCACAGGCCTGGATGATTGCTGACTGCCAAGTGACATCAGGCTGGATGGGCCAATGTGTCACTAATTGCGTGAGCAGAGCAGGGGAGGAGAGGAGGAGAGGAAGAGGGGCTATAGCAGCGCCGCTCAGACAGGGGCATTCTGTTTCTGGGAGGTCCGTGCCACCCCTCATTGTCAAAATAAACAGGGCCACCGGCACCCCGCTATCTAACTCTAATTGGCATTACGGTTTGGTTGGCTGCGTGGCACCAGAGCGGGCACCAGAGCCCATGCCAGGTCTGCCACACTGGAGACGTAGCCTTTGTCAGCTCAGGCAATGGGAAGGGCAGCCTTTGACTTAGCATGGGGACGCCACCGAGGACCCAGAGAATGGCATGTCACTTGCCATCAGTCGCTCCTTTGGCTGAAGCTTTCCTCTAAGTTTTAGGAAGCTAGGGTAAACATTTGTTTGGCCGTCGGCCCACCCATTAAGATATTTAAATGGGAAGGAATAATTTGCCTTTATCCTGAGAAAGCATGGTGAGAAAAAATGATTGACCCCCAGGACCTCCTTTGTTTTATGTCCACCTCTTCTATGAGAAAGCCATAGAGCATATCTGTGGACTTTGTGTGTCTAATCCAACATTGAAGATGGATGCCTCTTTGTGGCTCTGTGTACACGGGACCCGGGTCATTGTCACCACACTGAATGATCCAGATAATGTCTGGAACGGTTAAGAAGGACGAACTCTCCTGGCCTCATGAGAGGAAGTCATGTTTGTTTGCAGCGACTACAAAAAGCCTCCATGTCACTCACTTTGTCCCCGCACAATAGACGTAATGATTGTTAATTAATGAAACTTCAGCTGGCATAGTCTGTGGTTACCCCCACTCCTCCCCCCTTTTAACCCCCCCCCCATCGTATTGGGGCAGTACCTCATGAATATTCAGTGAGTGGCTGCTTAATTTGCATGAGGGGGTGTATATAGGCTGAGCAGTGCTGGCCTCGAGGCTGAGCACAGAGCAGAAGAGACGGGAGGAGGGAGTGTGTGTGAGAGTTAGTGAGAGACTGACGGAGCAGAGAGACACGCGCAAGGCTAGCTGCGCAGCCTTCATATAAATCCTGTCAGCTAAACCTATTTCCTTGGAGAGTGAGAGACAGAGCAGACTGGTCAGTGGCTCATCAGCTCCATGTGAGCCAGTATCCCATAGAGAGACAACCTGCCTGGCTGACTGGAGGGGAAGACTGGATGGTGAGATTCCTCCACCATGGGATGCAGCCTCTGTACCCTGCAGAAGCCTGAGGAGCAATACAAACTACTCTATGAAGTCTGCCAGGTACTGTAACCTCTTCTGCCGTCTCCTGAACGGCTGAACTTTCAGGGCTGTTCAATCACTGCAGAAGTCAACTAAGAAAGTGTAGAGGTTCTGTAAAGAGACGTAGGATGAAGACGTTTTTTAAGTGTATTGAATGTGGGGATTCAAAGTCTTTTGCATTACGTCTGTGTAAGTACTGATTTATTCACAAGCTTTTTCTGTTTGGTGTGGTTGTACTGTTTCTATAGTGATTTGGTTTCTTTGTGTTGGCATTGTGTTGTTGTTTGTTGTTTATTCTCTGCATTGGGTGGGAGTAGAGTTGTTGCTGCCTGGCCAGATAGTTGGATCCCCTCTAGTGCTGCAGTAGTGTGAACTCTGGGTGCGGGGTCAGGGAGCGGTGATGAGGAGGTGTAGTTAAAGGAGGGCTGATGATGAAGTTGACAGCTCTCTGAATGCGGCTGTTAGTGTGTGCTGATCACAACCCACCTCCTCATAGTCAACGGTCTGCTGACTCAGCCACTTCTGACTTTAACCCCTGGTTGACTCTTATTTTAGGTTTATGTTTAACACTATAGTGCTTAGTCTGCACATGTTTTACTGAGATAATAGACAGTGTGTTGTATAGGTATTTGATTAAGGACAATGTTTTTGTTGTTTTGAACAAAGTTTATTTAACAATGAGGAATTTATCATCCCATGTCCCAATGTTTATATTTTTAGCAGCCTTAATTTGTTTGAAAAAGTTAAAGCCTACAGAAAATACATGTTAGTACCCATCAAGCACACAGGGATTTCCTGTTATATGATGAAAGGCGGTTCTGTTTCAGTATATATAATACCAACGTTGAAAAAGATCACTTGGACATTGTACAGCCTGGGATAAAACCAGGATTAAAGGGGAATGGTAGAGTGGGGAACCAGGATTAAAGGGAATGGTAGAGTGGGGAACCAGGATTAAAGGGGAATGGTAGAGTGGGGAACCAGGAATAAAGGGGAATGGTAGAGTGGGGAACCAGGAATAAAGGGGAATGGTAGAGTGGGGAACCAGGAATAAAGGGGAATGGTAGAGTGGGGAACCAGGAATAAAGGGGAATGGTAGAGTTGGGAACCAGGAATAAAGGGGAATGGTAGAGTGGGGAACCAGGATTAAAGGGAATGGTAGAGTGGGGAACCAGGAATAAAGGGGAATGGTAGAGTGGGGAACCAGGATTAAAGGGGAATGGTAGAGTGGGGAACCAGGATTAAAGGGAATGGTAGAGTGGGGAACCAGGATTTAGGGGGAATGGTAGAGTGGGGAACCAGGATTAAAGGGGAATGGTAGAGTTGGGAACCAGGATTAAAGGGAATGGTAGAGTGGGGAACCAGGATTAAAGGGGAATGGTAGAGTGGGGAACCAGGAATAAAGGGGAATGGTAGAGTGGGGAACCAGGAATAAAGGGGAATGGTAGAGTGGGGAACCAGGATTAAAGGGAAATGGTAGAGTGGGGAACCAGGATTAAAGGGGAATGGTAGAGTGGGGAACCAGGAATAAAGGGGAATGGTAGAGTGGGGAACCAGGAATAAAGGGGAATGGTAGAGTGGGGAACCAGGATTAAAGGGAATGGTAGAGTGGGGAACCAGGAATAAAGGGGAATGGTAGAGTGGGGAACCAGGATTAAAGGGAATGGTAGAGTGGGGAACCAGGATTAAAGGGGAATGGTAGAGTGGGGAACCAGGATTAAAGGGGAATGGTAGAGTGGGGAACCAGGAATAAAGGGGAATGGTAGAGTGGGGAACCAGGATTAAAGGGAATGGTAGAGTGGGGAACCAGGAATAAAGGGGAATGGTAGAGTGGGGAACCAGGAATAAAGGGGAATGGTAGAGTTGGGAACCAGGAATAAAGGGGAATGGTAGAGTGGGGAACCAGGATTAAAGGGAATGGTAGAGTGGGGAACCAGGAATAAAGGGGAATGGTAGAGTGGGGAACCAGGATTAAAGGGGAACGGTAGAGTTGGGAACCAGGAATAAAGGGGAATGGTAGCGTTGGGAACCAGGATTAAAGGGGAATGGTAGAGTGGGGAACCAGGATTAAAGGGAATGGTAGAGTGGGGAACCAGGATTAAAGGGGAATGGTAGAGTGGGGAACCAGGATTAAAGGGGAATGGTAGAGTTGGGAACCAGGATTAAAGGGGAATGGTAGAGTGGGGAACCAGGATTAAAGGGGAATGGTAGAGTGGGGAACCAGGATTAAAGGGGAATGGTAGAGTTGGGAACCAGGAATAAAGGGGAATGGTAGAGTGGGGAACCATATGGCTCTTCAAAGTCCTCAAGTACCTTACAGTCCTGTCTACTACATCACTTCTGTCCTCAATAGCCTAATAGGAACAAGCTTCCTCTTTTACAGTAGCTGCTGCTACTATGCTAATTAACAGTAGTTACTCTGTCTGGAAGGAAGAGAAGAGCTTCATTTATTACATGTTGATCGAGTCAGCAATGAGGGACTATAATTCAGTTGAATGTCATTTTAAAATGTTTCTTATGATGGCAAAGAGAAGGAATGGCGATGACAGATGTGTCTGTCACCGGGGTGCTTCAGATCAAACACATGACCATTCCCTCTAGTCTTCTCATTCTTTTCATTGTCTTTCTTCAATTACAGTAGGCGTACTCTATTGCCCTTGAAGCAGGTCTGCTCCACCACTGAACGTGTTTGAATAAGAACACAACTAGAGATTGTGTCAGCAGACAAAGCTTAACCTCCAAGCGTCTCACTCTGACAGACTGGGTTTTAGTCTTTGGAGCAGAAACAAAGTAATGTTTTCTAGCTTTTTGTTTTTTCCTCTGTTATTTTCTGAAAGAGTGTTGTTAGCGTATTACAGTCAATTGAAAGGCCATTTAGTGAGCAGGGTGCTGCAGTGTGGCAGGCTACATGGTGGCTGGTTTTAAATTAAGCTAATGTCAGAGCGAGCTCTGTGTGCATCTTCCTCATTATTCCCCAGAAAGCTGTTTTTGTTCCCTCCCATTAGTGAGAGATGACAGCCTGATACCCTGTCCCAGTATTTGGTCTGCAAATCACCCTGCTTTGATCATTCCAGGTCTGCTTCAGAAAGACTAAAAGGTAGGAAGGGGGGTATGTTTTTGTGATGCTAAGTGGATTCTGGGTTTTGGTAAATCAAACAGCTGATTTGGAAGCCCCCTTTCCTTCTCTATTTAACCCCCTCCTCCCCCCCTTTAAAAAATAACATGAAAGCAAGAACATGGTACTGTAGGAAGGCAGGGAGTTCCTTTGTTCCTCTCCTTCGTAAGCCACAGCCAGGCTGTCATTCTGCCTGTCAATTACTGTTGATTGGCAGGCTGTTAGCTGGCGGAATCCTACTGTTTTTCTTATGGCACCCTCCCTCCCTCCGTCTGGCCCATTACTCCTAACAGGAGGGAGAGCCACCTGAACAGACTGAGCCAGGCAGAGTATACACGGCTGCTCCGTGTTTCACGTCAATCCCTACTCGTCACTGGGAGCTAACCTCGGACAAGCCCATTCAGCAACCCTTCCTCCACTCCCCGATCACATAGGTAATGCTCACATGCGAGTCAACTTGATACATCTATTTGATAAAACAATAAAGAACGATGTTATCCACCTTGGTTTCTCCGAGCCACTCTGTTGGATGAAATATGAAGCGTTATCTCAATATGACATTGCCAGAAAAGTGAGCAATTTGATTAACCTTGCACATTAAAACCGTTTTTCCCTGTCTGCGAGCGGTAGAAGAGAGGGCATTTCTCCTGTCCAGTTTGTGTGGCTCTGTTTCTGGCAGCCATAAGCTTATGGTGAGTTAGCAGAGCTGTTCTCATTAAGGGTCCAGAGCCTGTTAGCCGTGTCGTCAACCACTCCACCAGCTCTAATTGGAAACATAATGAAGATCTTTGTGACGTCTGGCTTTTTGCGTCCATGGCCGCAGGACGGTGGCTCATAAACCATGGAAGTGTTGTTGTGCAAATTAATTTTGGTCACTCACTCACTGTCCTGAGGAGAGTGCCTTTGGCCAGGAAGTGAGGTGAGATCACTTCCTGTTTGGACAGGACTTGTACTGTGACACGGAGGGTGGCCTCAGGCTTCTAATGAACAGGGTGAACAAAATGTCTAAATACAAGTTATATCTGCCAGCATGTCTTTAGGAGACAAAAATAATACAATATCACAAAATGTTGTTGTCGTTCTTTTATTGTCACGCTCCTTTGTTAAGTTGGTAAACATTCTCACTGCTAGTTTCTCCACCAACCTCATGCGAGGATTAGACCTCTGTGGCCTTTGTGGCAGTGCGAGTGCATGCATGCGTGCGTCTGTCTGTCTGCACTCTGCACGCTTACCCAAGTTCACGCAGGCGTGTGCCAACAGTGCCTTGTGCCATGTGGCCACCTTATGGGAGAGTTCAAAAGTTTTTGTTTTTTTTGTGTTTGCTCGCACGCGTGTTAAATTAATCCAATGAGGTTGTATACAGAGATCAGGGTAGATCAAGGAGGTCTGTCTGTGTCAGTGAGCCCCGGGATGGGATAAACACAGATCCTCTTGATCAAGCTGCCTGGCACACTGCCCACACCTCTCTACCCTCACACACACACACACACACACACACACACACACACACACACACACACACACACACACACACACACACACACAGCTCCATGGGGGTTTAATGATGAACAACCCTCAATGCTACTCTCTCTGTATCTCTCTGTTTACACACACCTACTGCTCCCAAACAGGGAAAACATTCCTGTTATGGATATGAGTCACCAGTCTAATGACTGTGTTATCTCTACTAAGAATTACATTTCAACGGCATTGGTTTAGGAATCCCTGCTGAATCAGCAGAAGTTGGTTGCCTTGACAGTCATTGTTTGCCTCTTCAGTTATCTCTTTTGCACTAAGCCAAGCACTACAGAAACGGCTTTAACCGCCTGCTCGACAGAAATCATCTGTAAATATCGCTTATGGCAAAGATTTCAATGAAGGAACCCTTTTAAAAGCCACTGTTAAGGAAGGAGTATTAAGCAGCACGAAAGGCATCCTGGATGCCGAGGGAGTCCAGATAATTAGAGCTTCGACCAGGGCAGGCTAGGTGCGGTAGGGAGGGAGGGACTGTCTCCGTCCCCTCTATGTAAACTTGACCCCTGGAACAGGCCTGAACCCCAAGCTCACTCTTCAAAGCTGGAAAGGTAAGCGCCATGCAGAGATGCAAGCTCAGCTGCTTTTGTCAGGGCACCTACGGTTGGGAGCTGGAAACTCTGTCTGACAGTCCTGTCTGACCGACGGCTCCTAATCTCTCCACAAGTGGCCTGTAATAGCCGTGGCGCCTGTCTGTGTCTTGTATAAGATCCCGGGCTTAATGAGAGTTCCAACACAAGCCCCCCCGCCCATTTAAGCTCTGATCCAGACTGGAGCTGGCCTCAACAACGTTGTCACTGCTGCTTGACTGTGCCGCCTTTACAGTGCTCATTATAGAGGGACATTTTGGGAGTAAAGAAAGAGATTGATACATGGGTATTAACATATTACATGCATTTGTGATCGGACATAACTGTGGAGATACTATTGGGCCCATTATTTGCTAGCAAGATTTTTCACTTTTAAGTATTCGGATATTCATCAACTGTATATGAAATTGGCCTTGTGCCAAAAACGCTTAAGCATGACGTCTTCCTTCAGCCCGACAGAAGAGAATGAGATGAAAATATTTGTCCAACATGGCCCCAACCCCCACTGTCAGGCCCCCTGTCATTAAAGCCTCATGACATGTGGAGCTCCTGGACGGCTCTCCCTTTCTCCCCCTCTCCCCCTTTCCTGGTAATGAGGCTTGACAGAGGCGGGGTGGGGAGACGAAGCAGGCTGCGCTGAGGGGAGGCCGGAGGAGCCCACTACACTGTGTTTAATAACAGGCAGGTTCACCCTTGTGCGCCTCCACATCTGTTCAACACTGGAGCAGGTGGCTAGCAGCCACTGGGGGGAGTGCTCTTCCTTACACCAGCCCCCGTCCCCCCTTTCCTCCATCCCTCTGTCCCCAGTCCCTCCATCCTCAGTCCAAGGCTTAGGATGGCACTGAGGAGCAGAGACACCATATGTAGACACAATAACACAGACACAACAAACACATGCTGAAAGAAGTTATGCAATGCACAAAACGCAAAGGGAGAATTGGCTGCCAATCACTATAATACTTCAAAGGAGAAGAAGATGAGAAATATAAATGGAAATGCACCCATTGTTTTGGGACAGATACACAGTGGCCATGTCCGAATACCCATACTAGAGTACTACTTACTTAAACTGCATACTCAATTCGGCATTTGATCTAGTAGAATTCACTCGTCATTTTCGCACAAATTGACGCAATGTACCAAAATGAACCAATGGCGGGAGTCGGCACAATCACGCATTAGATGACGCATTCAGAGTACACTATATGGCCAAAAGTATAGTATGTGGCTGCCTGCTTGTCGAACATCTCATTCCAAAATCATGGGCATTAATATGAAGTTGGTTCCCCGTTTGCTGCTGGGAAGGCTTTCCACTAGATGTTGGAACATTGCTGCGGGGACTTGCTTCCATTCAGCCACAAGAGCATTAGTGAGGAGAGGCACTGATGTTGGGCGATTAGGCCTCGCGTTCCAATTCATCGCAGAGGTGATCGATGGGGTTGAGGTCAGGGCTCTGTGCAGGCCAGTCAAGTTCTTCCACACCAATCTTGACAAACCATTTCTGTATGGACCTCGCTTTGTGCAAGGGGGCATTGTCATGCCAAAACAGGAAAGGGCCTTCCCCAAACTGTTGGAAGCACAGAATCATTGCCTAGAATGTTATTGTAAGCTGTAGCGTTAAAATTTCACTTTATTGGAGCTAAGGGGCCTAACCCGAACCATGAAAAACAGCCCCAGACCATTATTCCTCCTCCACCAAACTTAACAGTTGGCACTATGTATTGAGGCAGGTAGAGTTGTCCTGGCATCCGCCAAACCCAGCGTGGTTCATCACTCCAAAGATCGCGTTTCCACTGCTCCAGAGTCCAATGGCAGCAAGCTTTACACCACTCCAGCCAACGCATGGCATTGCGCATGGTGATCTTAGGCTTGTGTGCAGCTGCTTGGCCATGGAAACCCATTTCATGAAGCTCCTGACAAACAGTTATTGTGCTGACGTTGCTTCCAGAGGCAGTTTGGAACTCGGTAGTGAGTGTTGCAATCGAGGACAGATGATTTTTACGCGCTACGTGCTTCAGCACTCGGTGGTCCCGTTCTGTATGGCCTACCACTTCACAGCTGAGCCGTTGCTCCTAGACGTTTCCACTTCACAATAACAGCACTTACAGTTGACCGTGGCAGCTCTAGCTGGGGAGAAATTTTATGAACTGACTTGTTGGAAAGGTGGCATCCTATGGCGGTGCCATGTTGAAAGTCATCAATGTTTGTCTATGGAGATTGCATGGCTTGTGCTCGATTTTAGATACCTGTAAGCAATGAGTGTGGCTGAAATAGCCGAATCCACTAATTGTCCACATACTTTTGTGTATTTTTGAAATTTACCATACTATAAAACAAAACAAATGTGCATGCTATTTAGTACGCTAGTATGGGTATTCGGACACGGCCAGTATCACAGAAATTTCAGTATGGTGTACTTGTACAGTAGCTGGTTGGACATGTTTTGCTGCTCTCTGAGTGGTTATTGTGAAGCATTATTCTTAATTTACCCTGGAATGACATGAGTTGGTCTCTGGCCCCACTCTACCAGGCAGATAGAAATACAATACTGAAGGTTATACCAATGACACAAACATTATTACATTTTCCACAATGGACCGGCAGATTCCTGAAATAGAAAGACATCATCATTTGGACCCATATGGGGGTCAGATGTTACTGTGTGGGAGGACGGGCCGACGGACAGACAGACAGGTGGGACGGTTCCTTTTATGAGGACATAATATTTCCTCTTTCATGTGTGTTCCTGTATGTAGACAGAAACACCCAGAGAGATTAGGTGTACATTCTATTTTGAGATATATTACTCAACAATATAAGCCACCTTTTTTCACAAAGAGAATGATATTGTCTCGATTAAAACAATAACCCACAGTAGGCCTATAGACTATTCAGACTCATGGTAATGCATTTGGTAGCTTCACCTCTTGCTATCAGGGAAATGTGCTTGTGTACTTTTGTTTGCATTCATTTCTCAAAACGAAACCCATTCCTGCACCATGTGTGGATGGTTACTTTACAGTTACGCAGCTCTTTCATTGAGGCCTTATGTACAAAGTCAGAGATATGATTAAGAGAGAACCAAATTAGTCATCTGTGTACATGTAGGGCTATCCTGTGAATGCGCCAGTCTGTCCCCTGTGTCTGTCTGCAATATCATCATGAATAAGCCATCTGAACCGACAGAGAGAAGGGTTTTAATTATTAATGCAGATGATAGAGGCTCATTATTCCTCATGACGTGGAGGCAGAAAGGGCCCTCCCTGAGCTACTATTCACCAGGAGCCGCTCACTGTCCCAAGCTACCTTTAGGCCCCTGGTGTTAAGTGTTGATGTTGTGTTTTTACTGTGACCTGTGGGGCCACCTGAGACCCAGAGCTATGATCCCTGTGTGGAGATGAGGAGCTGAGGATGCCCCGGGCAGCTCCTGTAACCCTGCTGCTATCCCTGCAGGAGTCTGCTTGGTGCCACCAGTCACTGTCATTTAAAGGTCTATTTTGATTTGGTGTGTTTTGTAGCGTGTGTCTGTCTGTCTACTACAGTATGTGTGCTTTATTGTGTTTGGGGGAAGGTTTCTGAGATGATTGAGTGAGGAAGGCATAGGTTACAGACACAGCAGCTGTTTCTCTGGCTCTACATATTAGTGAGATGTGTATGTCTGTGAAGATGCCTCCCTGAGTAAATGATGGTTGAGCTTACAGACATGGAGCTGCTGCCTGCTGGAATAAAATATGATCTGCTGTCAGTCCTCACAGAGGGTGTGTGGAGAAATTAGCCTGTGTGCTGCTGGGCTGCCTGGCTGCAGCTCTGGGACTGTATGGTTGTGGGCCAGCGGAGTGAGATAAGAGCACTAATGAAGGGTGACAGAGCCCTGGGTCTCAGCCCCACTGCCGGTGATTAGTATCCCACCGGGTCCAGCCCTCGCTCCCCTTTTGTCTCCATTCCCTGCCCTCACTGTGGATCACCAGACTCTACCTCCCGGTCAGATGTTCTTTGAAGTTTCGCGTTTTTATTAGTCGCATGTACAGGATACGCTTGGTATACACCGTCCAACGAAATGTTTACTTGCGTGTTCTTTCTCGACAACGCAACTACAATAAGAAATAATAAACGATAATAATATGAACGTAAAGTAAATGGCAGTAGAGTAGAATAATACATTTTAATAATATTACACGTGTATTGGGGAAGTGGGTGGGGGAGGGGCAAGTACATCAACTCAGCATTATAATAAGAGTGTGTGTGCGTGCGTGCGTGCGTGCGTGCGTGCGTGCGTGCGTGCGTGCGTGCGTGCGCTAAGTTGCGGAGAATGAGAGCAGGTGGTCAACCCAGTTCAAGTGTTCAGCAGTCTGATGGCTTGAAGATAGAAGCCTGTTGGTATCAGACCTCATACTCCGATATTGTCTCCCCGACGGTAAGGGAGAGAACAGCTTATGGCTGTGGTGTGAGGGGTCCTTGATGATGCTGCGTGCCTCCCTCAGGCACTGTTTCGAATTCATAAATAAAAAAATACAAGTTTGAAAATGAGTCCCTGAGTCCCTGCCCATCTTCTGAAAACGTCTGAAAACCTACAGAGGATCTTCCCCCCCAATGAACACGCCCACTTGTCTTTCCTACTGGCGCTACCTACTTTATTGAGGAAAAATGTACTTGCTAAGACTGTGATATGTGGCTGTCTCACCTAGCTACAGTATCTTAAGATGAATGCACTAACTAAGTCGCTCTGGATAAGAGTGTCTGCTAAATGACTGAAATGTAAATATAATTCTGGTTCCATTAGTGTGGGAAACTAGGAAAGCCCTTTTTATTGATTAGCACCTTACACTGAGCTCATAAAGACAGACAAAGGCAGCAGAATGCCTAAAGGAAGTGATTCTGGGTATTTTACGATCTACTGTGGATAACAGAATTTCCCATGCTTAAATCAGATTATGAGAAAGTAACAGTAGTGTCTTTTTCAGCCCGCCATGCTTATTAGTGGCATTAGTTTCTCGCTATTTGTTCTGTAATCCTCCGTAAACCTGCCTACTGCAGTAAATAAAGACTGCTGTGTTTTTAACTCTCGGAGTGTGGAAAGACTTTCCCCACAGTCAGTCAATAGAATTAAACACACACAAACTGCACACACTCTGAGAGAGACCATTACCAAGCTCTTCAAGTCGTACTGCTTTTTGTTGAAAATGGTTAAACGTTAAATAAAAGAGGGATTAACTGTGGTTGACCCACACTGAGAACGCTCCCTCTTCCACTCAAGCAGCTATAGGCCCCCTGAAACTAAGCTCTCAAGCCTCCATTCAATCTCTCTATCACGTCAGCCCTCCTCTCTCTCTGTTCAGAAAAATGCAGACTTTGAAGAATTTGCTTAAGAAGTGTATCGGACCATAAAGAGAGGCTTTAGAGAGTGAGAGAAGCAATCGTCACTCATGGTCCCTTCTGAACAAGTGTCCATAGACTGAGGTTCCCAGGGCTTTCCTGCCTTCCCACTGTTGAAAGGCAACTTCTTTTGCCTGGCAGTTTCCACTCCATTCACCTCACTGACTGCTTCGTCTAAATGACAATAAACAGTCCTTCTTTAATGATGTACCTCTTCTTTCAAAAAATGAGTAGTTGGAGTTTTTACAAGTATGTGCTTATTCAGATTTACAGAAATGTACATAACATGTACATCAACTTTTCAATTTACATTAGCAATGGAATGCCATGTGCCGATAGAGGGTACGGGTTACGTTCTTGTAAAATATCACAGTGTCCACTATCCAGTAAGCATGCAAACTATTCAACTAGCTATGCAAGAAACTTTTCATGCATCTACCATGTTACAACCATATTACACTTGAATAATGCAACAATTCACAAGCATGTGCAGAATTTTAAATGGTTCATTTTCTCGTCCATACACTTGTTAAGTTAGCTGCAAGACGATAACAGCCAAAGTGGCACAGCTGCTAGCTAGCTAGCAACGTTAGCTAACATTTGCTTCATCAAGTAACTTCAGCATACAGAAAATGAACGTTATCCCCCTCGTATAAATATAAAAGTACAGTAATGTTATCAAACAGTGCCATTCATATTATACAGAGCTACAGGTAACTGCCAAAATAATGGAAACACCAACATAAAGTGTCTTAATATGGTGTTGGGCCACCACGAGCCGCCAGAACAGCTGGTCTCACAAACAGAGTTTTAATCTGAACGGATTTGCATTCTAGCGGTGAGTGGGGATGAGGGAAGGCTGGGCTGTCCATTTCAGTTCCTCGTTACCTCCAGGACGTGACACATAACATGTCTGAGGTCCAACATTCAAAGATATAGCTCATTTTATGAGCAATGTTAAAATGCTGATCATTTTGTCCTCTATATAGCATACCATGTCCCACTCCTTCCAAATCTCATATAGAGTCTGAGCCAGCGATGGGATGTCTTTATGGTAGAAAACAGGCTGCATCTGATTCAGACCTCATTACTATTCCAGAGCTGAGCTCGCTGCCCTCTTGTCATTAAATTGGATTTACGAGACCCTTCACTGAGGGAGGGCTGTATGAAAGGTTTACATAGTCATTTCACCATGTCACTCACTGCTGCTTTCTGTCAACAGAACACCAGATTCTAGTGCTTGGCATAATGCTTATGCAAACTTTACAGCTGATAACATTTTAGAAGTATGTTGATTTTTAACTGATAAAAAGTCAAACTGCTGGTCATTACTGTTTTGAGAGTATTCAGGGATTCAATTTCAACAACCAAATGTGAATGCTTCGGCTCTGTGAAGATAAAGGGTTATTACGACACGTGGTTTCGCTTGGACAGTGCTATAGCGAGATGTGCATATTATGTTTGGGAGTGCTGCGTGTCTTACTTAGTGCACTGCGCTGGGCTGTGCCATGTCAAAGGTGAGGGTGGTGGTGAATGAGGGCTGTGGGACCCCCGTCCTGCCTTGGAGGGGACTCCCCCATTGAGGGCGCTGAGGCGGAATGCTTCGGGATCTCCAGGAGGGGCCTGGCATTGTCTCCGGGTCGCCGACTTCAAGGAGCAGTGGGATTCCAGGGCAACCAGGCCTGTCTGTGAGAGGGATGGACCCACAGACAAGATTGTTCCTCACAGCTGATCTGAACAAACACTGCTGCTAACCCAGAGAAATGGACAAAGAGAGACAGAGAAAGGGGAGAGCGGAACTTACTTTTTACCTTCTTTGTGTGTCTCTGTTCAAAGCCTCCTTCTCAACATTCGTCCTCGCATTAGTTTTTAAAAGTTTTTCTTTCAATTTCGTTATGATTCGGCACATCTCTTCTCGTTCTCTCAATTATTCAATGCAAATTGTAAATTGAAGCTCTTACTTTTGGCCAAGTTGTGATGTGGAAGTTGAACCCATTTGAGATGATCCAATTATCCTGCAGGCTGGGATTAGCATTAATCCTCTCTGGTTATTAGTGAGCACATAACCTCTTCAAAGTTGAAGTGCACATTGTCCCCTCCTCCTCCCTCCACACACGCACACGCTCAGTGCTCTGTGGTAATGTCTTAGAATGGAGCACATTCCAAGACATTACAATAGAGCACTTGGCAATTTACCATAGACATTTGGCAAATTCTCCCAAATACTTGTGAGTGGTGGGTATTATAATGGGTATTAGATAGCACAACCAGACTGGAACCAGAATCCAGGATGGTACACATGCCATCATTTAGTCAACTTGACATGGTTGACATTGCTGCTATCCCTGTTCTACAGTATCCCAGTTAAGTTGTGGATTAGAATGAGACAAATATGGCCAGAGGAAACAGTATCAACCAAGTCCACGCTTTAATCCTGTGTTTGCGTGTGTGTGAGAGAGAGACAGAGTTAGAAAGGTTGCAAACAGTTAATAACATGTTTTTTCTAGAGGTAGAAACCTGGACATCCAGCTCCATTGCATCACTTGAGTCTTTATACATTGAGCCAGGGTTTCATCAGTCTTCTCAGGGAGCTCACAGGTTGCACTCTTGGCCCTGGCCTATCTGCCGTGTGTGTGTGGAGAAGCAGGCAGGGGGAGAGTTAAGCGTGGCCAGCCTCTGAACTGAAAAGAGCCTCTGGCTCAGATCCTATCAAAGCTCTCACACGTCCAGGAATCACAAACGAACAAATTCCAAATGCTGCGCTGATTGAGAGCGGAACTGGCGGAGGCTCTGGGAGAGGCCTGATAAGCTGAGAGGAGAGGCAGGCAGTCTGCTGACCCAGGGTGCTTTGCAGCGCTGCTAGCAGTAGGAGGGCTCTTCTCATGTGGTGCTGTCTTCTTGTCATCTTAATGACTTTCTTTCCCGGTTATTTTTTTTTTGCCTCTTTTTTTTGGCTATGATTTTTGCTCTGATGAAGATGCTACACAGTTCTCCAGGGTTTTTCTTTGTTGTGTTTTGTCACGTAAAAACATCAGGGATAGCTACACGTTTTAATGAAATTATATTTAAAGTCCTATACCATTTTGACTATTATGTATGACCCTAAACAATGCATGTAGAACAAACTGTAAATCTCTCATGAGATCCAATGACACATCCTCTTCATTATAAGGATTGATAAGGAGAGGGGATTGGCTTTAGTGGCTCATCCCAACTTCATTAGCCTCTTCTGCGTAACGCTGCCGCCCGACCCACTGCTCAAATTAATCTCCCCTGGTTGACAAACTGCGGCAGCCTGCATAGCAGCTAATCTCTGATGGGAGGGTAGATTCTTCACTTCCCAGAAATTACTTAACTAAATGAGGGCTCCTCGGTGCAGCCTGTCTAACGACCTTGATTAATTAAATAGGAGCTCAGTCTTAATTAAAGTCCTATTCTGCTTTGTCGGGTTGTGACCCTGTAAAACAGACTGAGGCAGTAGAAAGTTATCACACACCAGTGCCAGGCTGGAAGACTCTCCTCCTGGTTTTGTGGAAATCCACAGTCACACTTATCCAGTGATCTGATGGTTTAATCATCTATGCTATGATGGTATCAGGGCTCATGTAGCATGAGGGAGAGATATCCATCTACTTACAATAAACCCCAGCCTGTTAAGAAGAGAGAGAGAGAGATCATAAACTGCGGAATTTAAATCGGTTTCATCACACGATGTACTGTTTGTGTTCACGTTGTTGTAACAGTGTGTACAAGCAAGCTGTCATATAGCCACTGTTCTCCGAAAATAAAGAGACCTTTCAAAGTCAAATCCAGACACCAGTGTTCTTCTATAGTTAAAGGGATAGGTCTCTGTGTCCAGTACGAAGGAAGTGCGAGGTAGTTTCGGGAGCCAATGCTAACAAGCGTTAGCACAATGACTTGAAGTCTATAGGTATAATCCCAAAGTATCCCTTTAACCATATTCTGTCTCTGTCTGTGTGTGCAGGTGAATGGGAAGGACCTGTCCAAGGCCACCCATGACCAGGCAGTGGAGGCCTTCCGCACGGGCAAGGAGCCCATCATGGTCCAGGTGCTTCGCCGGGCCCCCCGCCCCAAACCGTCCAGCCCTGCCTCAGACACCCAGGTGGTGGACATCAGCACCCAAACAGACATCACCTTCCAACACATCATGGCCCTCACCAAGCTGCCTGCCGCCGCCCCCACCGTGGCTGTGTTGGAGCAATACCTAATGCCTGAAGAGTGAGTTACTGTACACTATCTTATTGGATGGGTTAGAGTTAAGTGGAGGGGTGGGGTTAAAAGACAAGATCCTTCCTTTTCTTATTTTCTTTCCTTCATGGTTATTGGAAAAGGACTTGATATGCAAAACTAGTTACCCAGTCCTTTGACCATGCCAGTGGTCAGTATAGAAAGATAGAATATTTGTATACAGCTATTCACAAAAATCATTTTGCCAGTTCATTACAATGGAACCTGGTGTGTTTTCACAAGAACAAATTGGTATTCATGCCTTCTAACTGAAGTTAGATGTGAATGTTACACCTGTCACTAAGTGAGATGTCAAGTCCTGGGGCACCCGGCCAAATGAAGATGGCCTTGTTAATTTGTGCATATTAAGTTACTTCCTGTCTGTTGTCCGCTAGCTGTGTCTATGTGTGGCCCGGAGCTCACGGATTCTGGGTACTCAAACATATTATTGTCAGGAGCAGTTGCCCTTTAATAGGTCAACCATGGTTATTTTTAACTGATTTCAGAGTCAAATTAAAAACATGGAATTTCCATTTCTGATTAACCTTAGGCCAAAAACACTTCTTAAAACTTGATTTAAGATTAAACTTTTACAAAAGAATGTGGGCACTTGTTTTCCATTCTCAAGTCATTCCCAATTTACTGAAAGTTCTGGTTGCGTGAGATATCTCTTGGTAAGATTTACGTTAGGAACATTGGAATCATTTCATTTCAATCCATTGACACACTTAACACTGACGCACTGTCATGTATTGTGACTGTATTTCCGGTTAATAACAGATTGATCATGATAAGGCCTGTAGGAACTATCTTTATTGTGTTGAATTGCTTTCATAGGCATTCCCCCGGGCACGAGTACTTTGACCCCAATGATTTCCTGGAGGGCATGCAGCAGGAGATGGAGCGAGAGGAGCTGGAATATGAGGTAACATACAGACGACTCCCTCTTGTCTTTCTCCCTCCCCCCTTCTCCCCCTTTTCCTCCTCTACCCATCTCCCCCTCTCTCTCCACCTCACCTCCTTTCTCCCCTCCTCATTGAAGATAAAAAGATAAAACATTCAGACATGCGACGCCGTATTACTCTGACCGTCCCATCACTGAGCCACTGTGTCTCCGTCTCAATGGGTCTGTTAGTCACCACAAGGCCCATTCTCCCAATGGGTCTGTTAGTCACCACAAGGCCCGTTCTCCCAATGGGTCTGTTAGTCACCACAATATATCACCGTTATCGATGAGCTGATCCCACTCTATCCCTGTAACTACACTGAGTATGGAGGCCAGACAGAATTCAAGTGGCTTGTTTGCTCCATAGAACCCCCGAGCAGATGCCAAATGGTGACATCATTACTTATTTTGTGACATCGCCTAATGCGTCTTTGCTTTAGAGGGGGGGGGGGGGGGGGGGGCTGCAAGAGGCTTATGCACTGAGTATAATTAGATGGCACTGATAATAGGAACCAGAGTGATGGATCTGATGATGCACATTAACAATGGCGTGATGGGGCCCTGATGAGGAAGGATGTACCCGAGAGAGAGATACTCAGGATATCTCCCCCTCTTTCCCTCCTCCCCTCCCAACCACTGGAGTGCATTAATAACCTATTGGCAACATGAAGCCAGAGAGTTCAAGCTGTCCAAGCCAAGCGCAGATGCACAGTATGCAGACTCCCTGCCCCGACCTTGTCCTAGACCCAAGGTCGTTCTGATGAAGCCCTCTAGCTCAGAGCCACTGATCTTAATACTGTGGACAATGACAAAGCAGCTATTGGCTCCCTGTGATGATCTTAGCTCATCACCGCTATCCCATTAGTGTTTGTCCTTTTTACTGCAGTACAATAAGATGCCCTCTGTTGATACTCTCTGAGTTGTTATGAAGGGATCCTGTCCCAGTATTCCTAGACACTTACACTGGAATGATTGTGTTAAAACATTGGCATAATCATGTTATGCAAGATTTAAACGGCTTATGATGTAGGTCCACAACAAAAGCGTGAATTAGTCCGGCTATCAATTCAGACAAAAGGGCAGGGCCTTTTTAAAGGGGTATTGGGCTGTAACGACGCGGTAAAGCGGAAGCCACTGTAGTCAATTACACGTTACACTGTCTCGTGAAAATTAGACCTCATATTGGGAACACGTTACTCTTTGTTTACGTGTTTTATGACAATCCCTCTGTTTAAAATCCCTGTCTGAAACCCCGGAGTATTCTAAATGTTCTGTTTTGGAGATTAGAAGAGATTTCAGTAGTCGGCTGCCGTGGTAGAGAACAGTTGCGTTGGGGGGGTTAACCCTCTCTCCACCCCTGGCCCCGAGGTATAGTATCAGGGTCGGTATCTCACAGATTACAGATGTTGACTAGTGACAAACGGGACAATGCTTAGCTGCAAGCCAGTGGATCATCCCTCATCCTGTCACTGTCCCCTAGAAAAGTTACAGGGCGTAGGCTGCACATAATTACAGGAGTCATTATTGTGATTAATGGATCATATTGTTTGTGTGGACTTAAGTTGAACTCAATATACTGCTGGGTGTGTCTTTAAGAAAACAACAGCAACCATGGAACTCCACTGCACACATTGAGAGAGTGACATCTGTGTTGTTTAATGTGGTGTTTTTGCCTTGTTGTAGGAAGTGGATTTGTACAGAGCCAACATCCAGGACAAGCTTGGGTTGACTGTCTGTTACAGGACTGATGATGAGGACGAGACTGGGATCTACGTCAGCGAGGTATGTGGCTCACCTTCAACAACGGCCAAATGTTATTGTTAGGGTGTAAAGAAGGGGATAACGGTTGGTATAAAACTTCATTTATCATCTCATGGTCACCATGGTAACAGACCTCTGAATTAGGAATATCAAAACCTGCAGATTATTTTTTGCTGTGTCTTTCGTCTCTGACCAAAGGTCTCTTGAAAAAAAAAAAAAAAATCCCCTCTTGTTCTCTCTGTCTTTAGATTGACCCAAACAGCATCGCTGCAAAGGATGGCAGGATCAGAGAGGGAGATAGAATTATCCAGGTAAGGATAAAGATCACTCTCAATACTTCCAATGAATGCATTACCCGTTCCCGAGCCCGTCTCTAATTCCATTCCTTCTGCTCCCTGCAGATCAACGGGATTGAGATCCAGAACCGGGAGGATGCTGTGACTCTGTTGACCAGTGAGGAGAATCAGAATGTCTGTCTACTGGTGGCCAGACCAGAGATCCAGGTAAACTCGCTACCTACCTCCTAGAATCCTAGTACTAGGCATGCATAGACTGTGTATAGTTGTCTCTTTCCAAAGTTGTACTGTAGCCTTAATTGGCAGAGACTGAAGTCCTCCTCCATCTTCCTCTCTCCTACCCCTGTGTCCCAGCTGGATGAGGGCTGGATGGATGACGACAGGAATGACTTCCTGGATGACCTCCACATGGACATGCTGGAGCAGCAGCACCACCAGGCCATGCAGTTCACCGCCAGCATGCTGCAGCAGGTAGTGTACAGCAGCCAGCATAGAACAACTCAGCACCGTAGACCCATACATACACACTGCATGGGTCAACAATCAATCACAGAGTCACATATGCTCACCTGCATGTTACTGACGATGAGCCAATTACAAACAGAGTAGCATATGCTCAGTTGCCATAATGGCCCATAGTACTCTACATTCCGAAATGTAGTAGCACTGAAGTGGGTAGGTTCACATACTGTAGTCCATGATATGTACAGAGAAAACACATCTAATAATGATAGAAGGTGATTCAATTATTCATCCTATTGTCTGGTGTTGCAGAAGAAGCATGAGGAGGATGGTGGAACGACTGACACAGCCACCCTGTTGTCCAACCACCACGAGAAAGACAGCGGGGTGGGCCGCACCGACGAGAGCACGCGCAACGACGAAAGCTCTGAGCAGGAGAACCTGGGGGACGACCAGACCATGGCCTCCAACACGCTGGGCAGCTGCAGCCGCAGGAAGATGGCCTACAGCCAGGACACCCTGGGCAGTGTTGATCTGCCGTTCAGCAGTGAGTCCTTCATCTCAGCAGACTATGACCACGCTGACTTCCTGGGCATCCCCGCCGACGAGTGTGAGCGCTTCCGAGAGCTCCTGGAGCTGAAGTGCCAGGTGAGGAGCGTGGGGGGCCCCCAGGACCTGTACTGCCAGAGTGCCAGCGCTGGTGGGGCCGAGGAGGGGGTGGACAAGGAGCTGGAGCTGCTGAACGAGGAGCTGCGCAGCATCGAGCTGGAGTGCCTCAACATTGTCCGGGCCCACAAGATGCAGCAGCTGAGGGAGCAATACCGCGAGTCCTGGATGCTGCACAACAGCGGCTTCCACAACTACAACACCAGCATCGACGCACGCCGCCATGAGCTCTCAGACATCACAGAGCTTCCCGAGAAGTCAGACAAGGACAGCTCCAGCGCCTACAACACCGGTGAGAGCTGCCGCAGCACACCCCTCACCCTGGAGCTGTCCCCAGACAACTCCCTCCGCAGGGGAGCAGAGAACCAGGGCGAGTCTGGGGCCTCCAACAGCGCAGGGCCCAACAGCAGGATCCTCAAGCCCCTGCTGTCTCCTGTCCAGGAGGCCAGTGGCCCCAGCAGAATCAGGCCCTCCTCCTCTAAGGAGTCTGAGTGTAGCCTGCAGGCAGAGGGGAAGGAGCGTAAGCTGGGAGAGTCTACTCACAAGCTGGCCCAGCCTCGCTCACTGTACAAACACGCCCACATCCCGGCCCACGCCCAGCACTACCAGAGCTATATGCAGCTGATCCAGCAAAAGTCTGCCGTGGAGTACGCCCAGAGCCAAATGAGCCTGGTCAGTCTGGTCAGCCGCGGTGACCCCGTGAACCCTGGAGACATGTTGGATCCCAAGGTGGAGTGGAAGGTAAAGATCCGCAGTGATGGCACGCGCTACATCACCAAGAGGCCTGTCAGGGACAAGCTGCTGAAGGAGCGCGCCCTGCGTATCCACGAGGAGCGCAGCGGCATGACCACGGACGACGACGCCATCAGTGAGCTGAAGATGGGGCGGTACTGGAGCAAGGGGGAGAGGAAGCAGCACGCGGTGCGCGCCAAGGAGCAGAGGCAGCGTCGCGAGTTCATGAAGCAGAGCCGCGCTGACTGCCTGAAGGAACAGGCCAGCCTGGACGACGACAAGAAGGAGCCCAACATCATCGAACTGAGCCACAAAAAGATGATGAAAAAGAGAAACAAGAAAATTTTTGACAATTGGATGACTATCCAGGAACTTTTGACCCACGGTGCTAAGTCGCCTGACGGCACGCGAGTGTACAACTCCCTCCTGTCCGTCACCACAGTGTAGTAGACAGACAGGACAAGCCTGGGGTGTAATGTACTGTAAATAATAGAACACTACCGATTGGGGTACAGATTCCTGCCTCGTTCAATGTGGCAACATTTTGTTAATATGAAACAGGAAAAGACTTTTCCCAATGAACTTTTGACACCTGCAGGCGGTTGAGAGATGCTCCACAGAGTGTTTCATGGATCGACTTTGAAGACGATTGACATGATAAGGATGATTATGAGACTGTTATCAAAAGCTTTCAATAACCTTTCTACCTTTGTGCTTCCTCTTGGGGCAGCAGGTAGCCAAGCAGTTAAGAGCGTTGGGCCCTAATTTATCCTGTAAGTCGCTCTGGTTAAGAGTGTCTGCTAAATGGCTAAACTGTAAACTTTTGGAATAATATTGATAGAGTTTCACAACAATATTTGGTTCTTTGGAAGGTTTTGAAAGTGTGTAAAGACTGTGCCATAAGTAAACAGCAGCCAACATTTACATATTTTTTGGATTTATTTCATTTTTAATAAGTATCTCTTATCAGTATTTTACTGTTATGCATACCTTTTGCTTATTGGAAGAAATACACAAATATTTAGCTTGAAGGTCAACACGTAATCCTTTTTGAGAGGAATGTAACTAAACCTCATTGTTCTTTGTAAACAAAACTCTACTTATTGACGATCTGAAAGGATGCTGTTTTTCAAACGTTATACATCCAGTGTGTATCTGTTACATATTCCACCTTCAAGAAATTATATTGTGTATGCAGGATAGAGCAGATAATTCGTCACACATTTGTTGAAATCAGAATCTTTCTGTGTTCTTTTTTTAAGCACATTGTAGTCTCCTTAACTTTGTAGGACTCCAAATAACACAGCTTAACAAATCCTTAATTAGGTACCCAATTTGATGTCTTGTAAAATGAGATAAATAATAAATTATTGTTTTATATTTGATGAGCTTTCAAACACTGGTGTGGGATTTTTCATTTGCAAGAGGTTTTTGAAAGGTGGCAGGTGAGTGAAAGAGAGCACAACTTTTATACAGCATCCGCATAATGTTTTGAAGATGCCGTGGTAAAGGACCAGTGTGAAATGGGAAATATTAACCTACATTCAAAATTCAGGTGATAGAATATTAAAAAACCTACATTAAAAAATGTGATAGAATATTAGCTAGCAAACATACAACAACCTGACAATTCATGGCATTGTTTTGTCATTTACTGACTGTATAATCTCAGCTGAGGACCAAAAGAATCCCTAACTCACTCAGAATCATAGAACGATGAGGGCCATTAGTTTGAACAGAGGAAGGATATTGAGTATGTGCTCCGGGGATCTATTTTCACTGCGTATCAATACACCCAGTAAATCATATACGTCTCTCACACTTTTATCAATTTGCATGGCCTACTTTTGCCATGCTCTCTTTGTAGAATAATGAGTAAGGAGTGTAGGGAACTTTTAGGACTGCATTTTTGGCTCCCGTTTTCATCCTTGTCTTCAGTTTAAATACAGCTAATCTTTTGGCCAAAAGGCAATGTTGTACTCCCACTGTACCATAGTTATGCCCCCAGTCTAACAACACCCTATTACTAATAATAGTCATGATGTGGATTGAATCTTCCGTCGGGGGTGCCCTGCCCTTCTCCACAGACTGCTGAGCAGATTCAAAGGAACACTAAGGCTGAATGTTCAGTTCGTCTCAGTGGAAGAGATGAGTTTTGAAATGAAAGAATTGCAATGCTTATGTGCTTCGGGTGATGTTGCCAAACTTGCCCCTAATTGAAATGTCATTATTGGCAAGAGGATTTGTCCATGTTGTTTATTCACCACTGAGTGGTGTCCACACTTGACTGACCACTCCACCCAGGGGCCACTGACTCAC
This sequence comes from Thymallus thymallus, assembly GCA_023634145.1. Taxonomy (NCBI): domain Eukaryota; kingdom Metazoa; phylum Chordata; class Actinopteri; order Salmoniformes; family Salmonidae; genus Thymallus; species Thymallus thymallus. The sequence continues at coordinate 36,385,201 of CM042410.1, read as the reverse complement.
CCTGTCCCCTATCTCCCCACAGCCCTCACATGAAGGGCCGAACTCTCAGACAAGTTAACAGAATAATTTGAGTTACCACTGTCTCATTAAGAACTTGATCAGTGCATGGATGATATACAACTTTACAATGATACATCTGTTTATCCAAGATGATTTGGTCTGTAAGACTTCTATCACAGCACAGTGATATAATATTTTGTTCAGTATCTTAATCTATTTTGATACAGACACTGAAGTCAAGCCTGTGGACTCTGATCTGACTCCATGTTGCCTTGAGCCTTATTGTCCCACTGCCTTGGATGTTTGTGAGTGCATCTCAGTGCGGCACACAGTGGTGTCTGTGTCCCAGACTGCATCACTTAAGGGGGATGATTATGATAATAAGAGTAGCTAAGAGAGTGGGCTCAGGCACTTCCTCTATGTCTGCTGGAATGTAATTGATGGCTCCTCCTTGAGCCAAAGCACTATGATTTATTTCTGGGTACAAGGCTGTGTACACACTCCTTTAATGGGAGATAGCGATATGGCTTGCAAGGCTAACAAAAAGCTCTCCCGATCAATTCTGGGCCGTCCCCACCTTGATGTAGAGAGATTAGTCCATCACACACTTTGTTTTGTCGCTCCCGTGTTTACACATTTTTTTATATATTTTTTTGAATAAATTAAGCGTTCTGTTCTTCATTTGTTGGCTGTCCTCTGTTTGGGCTGGAGAGTGGTTCTTATTGGTTTAAATGGCAGCGCAGAGAAAGGCTGACATTCCAGTGTAATCGTCCATTAACTGATAAGACTGGTGCTTTATTGCCTAGCTGGATGGTGCTGAGGCTGCTGTTTGTTTACATGTTTCGGGCTAAGAGGAATACGGCTTACTACTGAATGGTGGCTGGACCAGAGGAATACATAATGGAGTGTGTGGTGGCCTTTTCACACTGACTTTTTACTTACTGCAGGTGGATATAATACTATGAATAATGTCTGGCGATATGCTATGGCCATTTTCTTCATTCCTTCCCAGGTGACCATTTGACTGTGTGAGACTATTAGTTGATGGGCGTGTCTTGTTATGTGGTTTTTCTATTGAATGGTATGTCCCTCTACTTATTATCTTAACAGTCTAAATAAACAATAGTGAATTGGAAAATCTTTAAATACAGATTTAATTGGTCAATTCCAATTTAATTATAATGTTCATGAAGTGCAAACGTAGAGTAGGAGCTGTTTATTCAACCATCTTTATCGGAGTTGAGTTCTGTTGCTGAAACAATGTGACTTTAAATGATTTGCATATTTTCCAGTTGGTGCTGGCCTTCGGGGTTAGCACAGGGATTGGTAGTAAAGAAAAATAAACCGGAAGTAAGCTGTTTGATACAGTACACGCTGCGAGGAATACTATGAAAGCAGTCTGACCCACTTTTTAGATACAGTATTTACATCACATCACTGCACAAGTCAAAGGTTCTTTCATTTTAACAGGCAAATATCTCAGATGTATACTCATAACCTCAAAGCTTATCGGAGAGACGCATCAATATTCACACATACCCTATCATTATCGCTGCCTATTATTGATACCTTGCCAATCTATACTGAACAAAAATATAAACACAACATGCAATAATTTCAAAGATTTTACTGAGTTACAGTTCATATAAGGTAATCAGTCAATTTAAATAAGTGTATTAGGCCCTAGTCTATGAATTTCACATGACTGTGCAGGTGTGCCGCCACTCAATCAGAATAAGTTTTCCCACAAAAGGCCTTTATTACAGACAGATATACTCCTCAGCACCCCACCTCAGACGATCCCGCAGGTGAAGAATGTGATGTGGAGGTTCTGGGCTCGTGTGTTTACACGTGTTCTGTGGTTGTGAGGCCGGTTGGAGGTACTGCCAAATTCTCTAAAGCGACGTTGGAGGTGGCTTATGGTAGAGAAATTAACATTAAATTCTCTGGCAACAGCTCTGGTGGACATTCCTGCGGTCAGCATGCCAAAACTTTAGACATCTGTGACATTGTGCATATTTTAAAGTGGCATTTTATTGTCCCCAGCAGAAGGTGCACTTGTGTAATGATCATGCTGTTTAATCAGCTTCTTGATATGTCACACCTGTCAGGTAGATGGATTATCTTGGCAAATGAGAAATGCTCACCAATAGGGATGTAAACAAATTTTGTGCACAAAACTTGAGAGAAATAAGTTTTTTGTGCGTATGGAAAATTGTGTTTTATTTTTGTTCAGTGTAGGATCATACCCTAGGTAGTGAAGAATCTTTAGCAGTATTGCCATTTCAATTTCTTTAACATTCTTTATTTATTATTGATATACATTCAGGTGGAGCATTTTGATCTTGACTTGATCACGTATTACTGAACAGTGAAAACAATCCCTGTTATTAGTGGAATTGCCTGCCTGTCAGTGGTGTTGACAGGTAAGAATTTACGATGCCTCATAAGCCCTTTAATTTACCCTGGCTACAGTATATGATATCAATGAGTAATATTTGAAAAGGCTTGTGCACACCGGAGAGTCCAAGTCAGTAGGGAGATGCAGAAGGACATGTGCTGCATATTTTCAATTATAACAATTTTCATATCCAGTTTCCATGTGAATCAGATATTAGTTAATTTGTCCATAGACAATGTCTGCCAAAAATAAAAGCCCCAACGCTAAAGAACCTTCAAATTATAGGGAGCTCTATCCCAGGGATTGTTAGTATGTTGTTTCTTTTTACATTTCTATGAATGTTTAAAAGGTACCATATCAACACAAAGAGGATAGGTGAGGACAAACAATATCTAAATGCATGACATACATACAATGAATAATAAAACCTGTACCAAATTCAGCTTTATCACAAACAAGAGGTGGAGCGACAGGAGGCATGACCAAGATGAATGACCTAAAATAATATGATGGGTCTTGTACTTCCACAAGATTAGATCAAAAATGTGTACAAGCCTCAACCATGTATGAGTGAGTAGTTGGTTGTTGAAAGGTTCTCTAATTCAGTCTCAAATGGCACAGCCCACTGTCCATCATATAATATCAATTAGTTACTGTGTGTTGGCATTTCAATATACCTAAATAGAATATGGGTAAGTCTGACATGCCAATATAAAAATGTATGTTTTCAATCATTCATTGTTTTAGCCCAGAGAGTGTTGATCTGGCAGGCAGGCAGGCAGGCAGGCAGGTGTTTGTGGTTTAAGCTGTGGCAGAGCACCATTGGAAGCCTTGGTTTTGTATTACCTTGCTGAAATGATGGTTGAAGTTAAATGTAACATTGAAATGCTTTCTCTCCATCTGCACTGAAACCTGTTTTTGTTTGATTTAATTGTTTGTTGTATTATTCCCTCCATTTTGTGTTGACCTTAACCTAAACCTAACATGGTTCATGAAAAATGAGATTGGGATGAAAAATAAATGAAGTTGTGACCTGCTTCTAACCCTCCCATGTTATTTCACTCAAACCCAAACAAAAAAAACGGTGGCCTATTATGAGTTATTCAGAGCGCCCTATGCACTTTGTGTAAACCTCCAGGTAACTCCAGCTCAATTTTGTTATTTTTATCCTTAGCATGTTAAATTGCAGTCATAAATGACACTTTCGCGAAAGCGCATAAACAGATGAATACTGACAAAAGGGCTTTGACTCTAAAATGCCAGTGGGACATAAATCTCTTACTACCTATTTGACCCTTGAACTTACCAAAGACTTGTTAAGTTCAGAGGTCTCTTTGGTTGCCTTTTTTTATTGCCACAGAGCCATAACTCAGTGGTCTAAGACTGGTACTTTAGCACTCCTCAATTCCCACATAGGAGATTTCAGGGGTGGATCAATTAAGAACATGTCTCTACTCTGGGACCTCTGACTGCTCTTGATGGGCCTGCTGCATGGATTTATTGGGCTACAGCTAATTTGTCCGTTATAGACCTTCCAGATTGCAGGCTCTGGTCAACTGGATAAAAGCAGCAGAGCATGAAGAGCGGAGGTAGTGCCCGTCATTCCACAGATGTAATCGTCTTACGGTCTGAGCTATTAGAACTTAACCTGTGTCATCTGTGTGCACCAAATCAGTCTATATTCACAGGTGATGTGACTTGGTTTTTTTTGTCAAATATCTATGGAAAATTTACACAGTTAAGTGTGCGTAAATGGAACGGAATTCCCTTTTTATTTTCTCTTTGCTTATTCAGACCTTTGAATTTAAGCATGAGAATATCACGCTATTCACCCACTATTCGTTTGAGGTGGAACTCGAATAAATGAAGATGAGGCGGGGGTGTGTCTCCAGATACGCCTTATTCTGACCTTGACTTAATTCCCTCATAATTCCACCACCTTTACACGTGAGAAAACCTTGAATAAGGTCCAGCGAACCTGCCAGTTCAAAGTGGAAGAAGCATCTACTTTATTTTTTCAAAAGAAATAACAGCATTCTCCATGCACTTCAGAGTGGTCACCTCCCTGACCAAGGCCAATCTCCCCCGATTGCTCAGTTTGGCCGGGCGGCCAGCTCTTCTTCCATTTAAGAATGATGGAGGTTACTGTGTTCTTGGGTACCTTCAATGCTGCATAACATTTTTGGTGTCCTTCCCCAGATCTGTGCCTCGACACAATCATGTCTCGGAGCTCTACGGTTTGGTTTTTGTCCAAACAATTGAATTTACCACAGGTGGACTCCAATAACGTTGTAGAAACATCTCAAGTATGATCAGTCGAAACAGGATGTACTGTACTTGAGCTCAATTTTGAGTCTATTAGCAAAGTGTCTGAATACTTAAGTAAATACAGCTGGTTGAGAGAATTCCAAGAGTGTGCAAAGCTGTCATCAAGGCAAAGGTGGCTATTTGATATATATATACAGTCATGTGAAAAAGTAAGTACACCCTCTGGGAAGTTCTCTTTTTTTACATATTTGGACAGATGGATATGTAATCTTCACTTCCCCAATTTAACAAATAACACACACAAAAAAAAACTTTTAAAATGTAATGCAATTAAAATAAACAAAAATGCCTTTTTCTTATGGGGGAAAAGTTAGTACACCCCTACCTTTACCATCACATAAAATGGCTAGAATTAGAATTAGGTACCAAAACAAGTGCAAATTATTAAAAAACATTATAGAGAGACTTAGCCTTCCATAAAGATAAGAAGCTTGGTCTGGTTTGGTCTTAACCATGTGGGTTTGTGGTAACACATTATTCAAAGATCAAAAGACCTACCCGAGGCCCTCAGAAGAAAGATTATTGATGCCCATGAGTCTGGGAGGGGTTACAAATCCATTTCCAAGCAATTCGAAGAATATCATTCAATTTCCAAGCAATTCGAAGTACATCATTCTACTGTCCGACGAAAATGACAGTGGAATGATGTACTTCGAATTGTTTGGAAATGGATTTTTGTTTTAGATTCCGTCTCTCACAGTTGAAGAGTACCTATGATAAAAATCACAGACTTCTACATGCTTTGTAAGTGGGAAAAACTGCAAAATCGGCAGTGTATCAAATACTTGTTCTCCCCACTGTACATGTATTTTTGCATCATTCCATTCCATTACGTTTACCTTTCTTTCCTCTGTCACGTCCTTGTAAGTTGTTCCTGACGGTCGCTAACAATAGTGGATCATATTACGCTAACATTGTGCAATCATTTGGGCCCTGTAAGCTATTTGAATCATTATGGAACTCAGACCACTGGACCACAAGTAGCAGGTTAAACCTGGAGCCTGGTACACGGTTCATCACAGTTCAGATTAGTGAGGATTAGTAGGATGTATTTGTAGGACTACTGTTCAACCCCTTTTGTACACTTTTCTCACCTTCCAATATTTCATGGATTGAACAATTGAACATGGCAAATTTCAGGATAAAACAAACCACAGTTTTCTTTATTCACCAATATTTTTAGTCCCTAAAAGGCTCTCCAAACCTGGCTGTGTGTTATTCATAAATACTTTCCTAACCCTAAATAATATACAAGATATTTGTGTTTTTTAAATCTACCAATTGGTGTGGAAAACAACAAATATTTGTGTATTTACATGGCTTTCTTTTATTGGTCCCTAATATTCTGAAGCGTTTTCTCCATATTTTCTAGTGAGTCTGTCCAGGAAATTCTCATTTAGATAAATGTACTGAAAACCCTATTGAATGAAAACTCCAAGAAAAATGCCCTGCGAAGCCCATTACGCACATGCATAAGGTACTGTATGTCTGAATACCAACTACTGAGAAGTGTAATGGAAAGGCATACATTTCCTATGTCTGAATCGGACCCAAAATAATAGTCTGCAGATTTCTGTGATATTAGCACTCTTTCTGGATATTTGTCTGACAACATCCACAACATTCACAATATTTGATGTTCAAATACCCTTTCCACATCATCCCTGAGAGTGAAATGTGATTTGATGAAATGAACAAACAACACAACCAACAAACAAACAAGCAAGCAAACACACACAGAGACATACACACACAGAGACATACACACACAGAGACATACACACACACCAAGATAGGAGAGATGTTAATGCACTGCTCATGAAGCAGCATTATGCCTACTAATTGTGTAGTTATACAATACAAAGACCTTAAATCAACAATATAGCTAGTGTGTACAGTGGGAAATTCCCACAGCCCACACACAGACAGACACAGAGAGAGACCAAGGCTGCGTTTACACAGGCTGCCCAATTCGGATATTTCTTTTCACTAGTTGGTCTTTTGACCAATCAAATCAGATCTGAAAAATATCTGATGTGAAAAGATCTGATGTGATTGGTCAAAAGATAATTTAGTGGAAACGAGATCAGAATCCAGGTTGCAGTTGTAAATGAGAACTTGTTCTCAACTGGCCTATCTTGTTAAATAAAGGTGAAATGAAAAATAAAATAAAATTGGGCTGCCTGTATAAACTCAACCCAAGTGAGCGGTCTCCAGCCAGCCCCGCCCATTGCCCAGACCCAGAGCCAAACCAACTCCACTGTCCGGGCAGCCCCAATCCACTGCCCAGGCCCCAGGCCCCAGGCCCCAGACCCGGAGCCAACCCAAGTCTCCTGGCAGTATCTTCTAGGACAGGTATTCCCAAACTGGTATACCCCCAGGGGTACGTGCAATGACGTCAGGGGTACGACAAATAAAAATGTGATTCACATTTTTTAATTAAAAAAAAAAAATCTTCACATTTTCACAGTCCATTTAGATTTTCCAACAGGGCTATACGTTTGGGTTTGTTTTTTTTCTCGCCTGAGTAGCCTTGATTCATTGCCAAAAATCAAATCAAACCATCTAGTGTTCAGCGAAATAACAACACGATGTCAAATACAGGTAGCCTAGTCAAATAATTAACATCCAAATCACATTAACCGTTACTCTCTTGTGGGAATTCCACTAACGGTCCATATGTAGCTAAACGTAACTGCTGCTCATTCAGTTGGCTCAAAAATAGATAAATGGTTAAAGAAAAGTAAGAGATAGGTTACCCATAGAGATAGGCCCATGTAGTACTACCAACAGTATTACCAGCAGTACTACACCTGCACCTGTTGACGAGTAGTAAGACGTATAAAAGCAACAGATACCATTAATAAGAAGGGGCCCCCTTCTTATTATGCTGGGGGAAAAGGCCAAAAAACTATACAGACAATGCCTTAATGGAATAACGTTTTGGAGACTACAGTGAAAATTGTTAACTTTGTTAAAGCAAGGTCCCTGAACTCTTGTGTATTTTCTGCATTATGCAATGATATGGGAAGCGACGATGTAATGCTTTAACAACATACAGAAGTGCGATGGTTATCAAGGGGCAAAGTACTGACACGTTTTTTTTAATTGAGAGACAAGCTTGAAGTTTTCTTTACTGACCATAATTGTCTGACCGTTTCATGATGACGAGTTTCTCACACTACTGGCCTATCTGGGTGATGTTTTTTCTTGCCTGAATGGTCTGAATCTAGGATTACAGGGACTCTCCGAAACTATGTTCAATGTGCGGGACAAAATTGAGGCTATGGTTAGGAAGTTGGAGCTCGGATAGAGAGAGAGAGGGAGAGAGAGAGAGAGAGAGAGAGAGAGGAGAGAGAGAGAGAGAGAGAGAGGAGAGAGAGGAGAGAGAGGAGAGAGAGAGAGGAGAGAGAGAGGAGAGAGAGAGAGAGAGAGAGAGAGGAGAGGAGAGGAGAGGAGAGGAGAGGAGAGGAGAGGAGAGGAGAGGAGAGGAGAGAGAGAGAGAGAGAGAGAGAGAGAGAGAGAGAGAGAGAGAGAAAAGGGACTGCTGTTATGGAGCAACACTGAGACATACACCATTCAAGGTTTGGGAATGGACCATTGGCTGGCAGTGCATCATTGGCTGACATACCATAGAATTAGCTATGTGCCAAAAACCTGGTGATTAGCTTGCCATGACTACAGCCTGCCTATTAAGCCCACAGTAAATGGCTTAAAAATAGCTTAAACCTAAAAGGTATCGTGGTGGGAAATGCAGTTACGTTATATGCTTATATTTCAAACGGTATAACCACCTCCCCAGGATCGTATCAAAACTACACTTTTGGCACTTCCCAATGACAAGGCCTTGAATAGTATACTCTTTCAACAACTTTACAATGCCTGTTGCGAACATCTCATTACATTTATTGCAACCGTTTCTCTCAACTGGTTGCAGAGCCTAGAAGACAGCCAGCCTTCCATCGAGAAAATGTTCATCCAAGAGTTCACCCATGAGGTGATATGCTACTACATGGTGTTTCACTCAGTCTTTGTGCTTGATCATTTCACGCTCCTTGCCATGTCCACGCTACAAAGGAGAGATTTGTCCAGATAGACAGGTCGTAATGCAGCATGTCAATAACCTCAAATTCCCAAGAGACACGCAATACCCATGAAAATAGGGACAAATGGGTTTCCTTTAGAACATCCCTGCCGTGGGCATTGAAATGCAAGGAATTTCCTCTTCTCAACTTGAAGGAGCAAAGAATTAAAATGTCAGTGTATGGCAAGACTTCACCCAAACACTGTTTTCAATAGTCAAAGAAAATATTAAAATGGTTATACACGAGTATAGTGGGAATCATAACACATACAAATAAAAAATGTACTTAGACGTTTATTACATCCAAAACTGTGTCAGTGCCCTGCTCATGGTCCTATATAGTAGTCTACTATGTATGTCACTGCCATGTCTGACGGTTGAACTGTAGGACTCTGAAGTTTGCATGTCTGGCCCAGGGTAGTTTATAGACTATTAGGAGTCCTAATGTTCCTCCTGGGGATGAGGTAAGGCTGACCAGAGGAACACAGAGGCAGGGGAGAGGCCTCAGAAGCAGCTTTACACTCCTAAATCCACAGGCTTTGGCACATTCAGTCCATGGTGTATTTCGATGTCATTGATTTAACATTTACCAGCTACAATCTTAAATGCCCCGGCTGCGCAGCTGTGATATATCTGCCATTACGTACTGTCAGTAATTATAGGTGACAGTCTCATAATATACTGATCTACAGAACTGTGCTGTGTGATGTGCTTAGTGTGCAGTCAGGAGAAACATTATTATTTCCTGCCGTTGATTTAGGATACTTTCAGCAGCCCTAAATGTGACTCAATGTCTATTGTTGCAGTAAATGATAATTGTACACATTCTTCTTGGAGCTCTGGAGCACTTGCAGCTATAATCTCCATCCACCCGTGGCATGTTCTCACAAGCAACACTCCAATCAATACAACTTAAAGACTAAATGTAATTTGTCAGTCTGCCTTTACAAGATATATTTGTTTATCAAACTACTTCCTATGTGGTAAAGGCCTAGGGTACAACTACAAATGAAAACATTATGGCTCTGTGGACTAATTAACCAAGTTGTATCTAATTCTTCTCCAAATGATCATGGCACTCATAAATCGTTGTGGCACTTTAATAAAGGGAATGCTGTGGTGTACCGTCTGAGTACAGTCTGTTCATTTAGTTTCTTTGTGCTTCACACAATACCCACTGTAACAGTGTGGCGTGTCTAGCCTAGTATATTACAGGCAGACTTCTAGAACCAAAGAGGGAATACATTCCTGTTGAAATTATGTTCTCCTTTTGAGTTCTCTCATCCCTGCCTCGTTCGTCTATTTGGCCTAATGTGCTCTTCATAGTTATGCAACGACCTTCTTACAAAATGGCCCCTAAAAGCCCTGTCTGTGTATTAAACAAAACCCTTCAGTGCCATTAGCTGGAGTGCCGGGAGGAGATGCAGATAGGGACCAATGTGCAGCCAATATATGCAGCAGGCCACAACCTGCTGGTAACCATGGTAATACTAGAACCACTGGTCAAAGTTTCTGGTGCTGAAAAACGTGTTGAGAAAGACAGGTTGATTAGACAAGATTATACTTTTTTAAAAACAAGGAAAGACATGCTTGATTTAATTTGTGCTCATTTGCAAACAGCTGCAACACGGTTTATGTAAAGTTAAAATGGACTCTTCTCACTCAGTAGTTTTATCACTTCTGGATACATTTATTTTCAAATGAATGCTGGCAACAGTTTAATAGGGGCAGGGATTAATTGCACAAATAACAGGGGCAGGGATTATTTTATTGCTTTTGTTGTTCATGAGGATTTTTTTGTCATGCAAACCTGATTATTCCAGTCATAAACAATAACCAATGTTATTACCCTGGAGTGTCTAAACTTGTAGCAGAGACCAAGGCTGCGGGCATTGCTCTGAAACCATTGTAAGCATTCAGGTGTAGTAACATGACTATCACAGGAGGCTGCTGAGGGGAGGATGCCTCATAATAATGATTTGTTTGATGTATTTGTTACTATTGCATTATTCCATTCCAGTCATTACCACGAGCCCGTCATCCCCAACCTCCTGTGATGACTATAGAGAAGGCCAAGAATCTGGGGTTTAAAGGTCCAATGCAGCTGTTTTTATCTCAAAATCAAATACTTTCTGGGTAACAATTAAGTACCTTACTGTGATTGTTTTCAATTAAAATGGTCAAACTCTTACACTAAAAAGGCCTTATCATAAGTTTCACAATATACATCCAACCTCATACTGTGGATATATATACAGTGGGGAGAACAAGTATTTGATACACTGCCGATTTTGCAGGTTTTCCTACTTACAAAGCATGTAGAGGTCTGTAATTTTTATCATAGGTACACTTCAACTGTGTGAACAAAAATCCAGAAAATCACATTGTATGATTTTTAAATAATTAATTTGCATGACATAAGTATTTAATCACCTACCAACCAGTAAGAATTCCGGCTCTCACAGACCTGTTAGTTTTTCTTTAAGAAGCCCTCCTGTTCTCCACTCATTAACAGTATTAACTGCACCTGTTTGAACTCGTTACCTGTATAAAAGACACTTGTTCACACACTCAATCAAACAGACTCCAACCTCTCCACAATGGCCAAGACCAGAGAGCTGTGTAAGGACATCAGGGATAAAATTGTAGACCTGCACAAGGCTGGGATGGGCTACAGGACAATAGGCAAGCAGCTTGGTGAGAAGGCAACAACTGTTGGCGCAATTATTAGAAAATGGAAGAAGTTCAAGATGACGGTCAATCTCCCTCGGTCTGGGGCACCATGCAAGATCTCACCTCGTGGGGCATCAATGATCATGAGGAAGGTGAGGGATCAGCCCAGAACTACACGGCAGGACCTGGTCAATGAAGTGAAGAGAGCTGGGACCACAGTCTCAAAGAAAACCATTAGTAACACACTACGCCATCATGGATTAAAATCCTGCAGCGCAAGCAAGGTCCCCCTGCTCAAGCCAGCGCATTTCCAGGCCCGTCTGAAGTTTGCCAATGACCATCTGGATGATCCAGAGGAGGAATGGGAGAAGGTCATGTGGTCTGATGAGACAAAAATATAGCTTTTTGGTCTAAACTCCACTCGCCGTGTTTGGAGGAAGAAGAAGGATGAGTACAACCCCAAGAACACCATCCCAACCGTGAAGCATGGAGGTGGAAACATCATTCTTTGGGGATGCTTTTCTGCAAAGGGGACAGGACGACTGCACCGTATTGAGGGGAGGATGGATGGGGCCATGTATTGTGAGATCTTGGCCAACAACCTCCTTCCCTTAGTAAGAGCATTGAAGATGGGTCGTGGCTGGGTCTTCCAGCATGACAACGACCCGAAACACACAGCCAGGGCAACTAAGGAGTGGCTCCGTAAGAAGCATCTCAAGGTCCTGGAGTGGCCTAGCCAGTCTCCAGACCTGAACCCAATAGAAAATCTTTGGAGGGAGCTGAAAATCCGTGTTGCCCAGCGACAGCCCCGAAACCTGAAGGATCTGTATGGAGGAGTGGGCCAAAATCCCTGCTGCAGTATGTGCAAACCTGGTATAGAACTACAGGAAACGTATGATCTCTGTAATTGCACCAAATATTAATTGTACCAAATATTAAGTTCTGCTTTTCTGATGTATCAAATACTTATGTCATGCAATAAAATGCAAATGAATTACTTAAAAATCATACAATGTGATTTTCTGGATTTTTGTTTTAGATTCCGTCTCTCACAGTTGAAGTGTACCTATGATATAAATTACAGACCTCTACATGCTTTGTAAGTAGGAAAACCTGCAAAATCGGCAGTGTATCAAATACTTGTTCTCCCCACTGTATATATATATATATATATATATATATATATATATATATATATATATATATATAAAGCACAGGGAAATCACGTTTTTTACTGCACTGGGCCTTTAAGAGTCGTGCTCCAATTTGCTCTCTCACCTGTCTGGGAGAGCAGATGGTAAGGAGCAGGTGTCAAGTCGGAAGTTTACATACACCTTAGCCAAATACATTTAAACTCAGTTTTTCACAATACCTGACATTTAATCCTAGTAAAAATTCCCTGTCTTATCACCACTTTATTTTAAGAATGTGAAATGTGAAATGTCAGAATAATAGTAGAGAGAATGATTTATTTCAGCTTTTATTTATTTCATCACATTCCCAGTGGGTCAGAAGTTTACATACACTCAATTAGTATTTGGTAGCATTGCCTTTAAATTGTTTAACTTGGGTCAAACGTTTCAGGTAGCCTTCCACAAGCTTCCCACAATAAGTTGGGTGAATTTTGGTCCATTCCCTCCTTACAGAACTGGTGTAACTAAGTCAGGTTTGTAGGCCTCCTTGCTCACACATGCTTTTTCAGTTCTGCCCACAAATGTTCTATAGGATTGAGGTTAGGGCTTTGTGATGGCCACTCCAATACCTTGACTTTGTTGTCTTTAAGCCATTTTGCCACAACTTTGGAAGTATGCTTGGGGTCAATGTTAATTTGGAAGACCCATTTGCGACCAAGCTTTAACTTCCTGACTGATGTCTTGAGATGTTGCTTCAATATATCCACATAATTTTCCTTCCTCATGATGCCATCTATTTTGTGAAGTGCACCAGTCCCTCTTGCAGCAAAGCACCCCCACCACAGCTGCTTCACGGTTGGGATGCTGTTCTTCGGCTTGCATGAGTCCCCCTAATTCCTCCAAACATAACAATGGTCATTATGGCCAAACAGTTCTATTTTTGTTTCATCAGACCAGAGGACTTTTCTACAAAAAGTACTATCTTTGTCCACATGTGCAGTTGCAAACCGTAGTCTGGCTTTTTTATGGCGGTTTTGGAGCAGTGGCTTCTTCCTTGCTGAGCGGCCTTTCAGGTTATGTTGATATAGGACTCGTTTTACTGTGGATATAGATACTTTTGTACCTGTTTCCTCCAGCATCTTCACAAGGTCCTTTGCTGTTGTTCTGGGATTCATTTGCACTTTTCACACCAAAGTACGTTCATCTCTAGGAGACAGAATGCGTCTCCTTCCTGAGCGGTATGATGGCTGCCTGGTCCCATGGTGTTTATACTTGCGTACTATTGTTTGTACAGATGAACGTGGTACCTTCAGGCATTTGGAAATTGCTCCCAAGGATGAACCAGACTTGTGGAGGTCTACAATTTATTTTCTGAGGTCTTGGCTGATTTCTTTAGATTTTCAAAGAGGCACTGAGTTTGAAGGTAGGCCTTGAAATACACAGTTACACCTCCAATTGACTCAAATGATGTCAGCCTATCAGAAGCTTCTAAAGCCATGACATAATTTTCTTGAATTTTCCAAGGCACAGTCAACTTAGTGTATGTAAACTTCTGACCCACTGGAATTGTGATATAGTGAATTATAAGTGAACTAATTTGTCTGTAAACAATTGTTGGAAGAATTACTTGTGTCATGCACAAAGTAGATGTCCTAACCGACTTGCCAAAACTATAGTTTGTTAACATGAAATCTGTGGAGTGGTTGAAATTAGTTTTAATGACTTCAACCTAAGTGTATGTGAACTTCCAACTTCAACTGTACAGGCGTTCCTGGCATTTTTACAAACATTTAGCATTTCCCGCTCTTTTGCTAGTTTGTAACGGAGTAAATAGAGATGGCCAGACATAGAAAAAAAACTAAATGTTCTACAACTCTCTCTGGTGATGCCAGTCTGACAGGTAAGTGGCAGTTCAAATAACAGTTACCTGAGAATGGCGCCCGCTTGGGCTTACACCCACGCATTAAGCAGCACAACCCAAACCTCAGGCTCAAAACCTTAGGGCCTCAGCCTAGGACAACTTCCCTGTCCATTTTCCTCAGAATATACATTACACAGTGTTCCTCCTAGTCTCCTCTCGGCGGCTCTAGTGAAGTTGTAAAGTTGAACATGTCTTGAGCTTCTTCCACTGTTGTCCCTGGAACTTGACATTGATCAACAAACAACATACTTACACTGTGCCTTTGGGATTTACAATCTTACCAGACAAATTGACACTTTTAGCAAAGACCTATATTTGTTTTTTGTTTGTTTCTTGTTTTTTGTAATCATGTCCTTTTTCGAATCAAATAAGCACAATGGTGTACAGAATTGACATAAGTTACTAGAAAATAAGTCACCTATGGATCAGATCAATTCACAAATATCTACAGCATATTCATAATAATTATATTAGTAGGTTCTAGCCTTTGCCTATATGAAATTAAAGTGATGCACATTCAGCACGAGTTCATGTAGAGGACAGCCCCAGGAAGTGGAGCGGTCCCTATGATGTGGGCGAGTGTGACAACATGGTGGAGAGAAATGTGTCACAGCTCCTATCAACAGCTGCAGGCAGTACTGGGTCTGCATATTCATTTCAGGCCAGGGTAATCACGTTAACTCTGCCTGGGAAACTAAATAGTACCCTCTATTGGACAACACAGAGATTGCGCACCGGGATGCCTGACCCCGCCAGGGGAACATCCCTACCTACGGCTCAGATGCTGCTGCCTTTAAAGTCCAAACTCTATGCTCCAACTCTGAACTTTCAGTCCGTTGCCAGTGCTTGATGTGACTAATGCACAGTGTAATGTAACTTGAGGTATAGACAATACATTATAGAATATAAGGAACTTCTCTTTAAGAATAATGCAAGGTCAAAAAGTGACTGTTTTAAAGCAACATTATAAAGACACCTATGAGCCCTCATGATTTATCCCACCAAGCAAGTTAAATCTGGGATTCATGGTACTGTACAAGCAACCAATCAATAAATATACTGGTTATAAACCATAAGCTGGCATTTGGGTCGAGATGATGAACATTCTCAAACACTATAAGCATCACTTGTTGTACCATGATCTATAATCAGTTAGAAGTCATGTGGAAATTAGGCATGGGTCTTGATCAGGGATCTCATCATAATTCAACTGTCCAGAGAAGTCAAAAGCAATTAGCTTGATTGGTTATGTACTGGTCAAAAGTTCTACAGTATTTAATTTCAAGGTTTGGTGTATTGGGACAGAGGAGTCAGGACATATGAGAGTAGGCTACTGTAGTAGACATCCAGATCTGACATTGTGAGACTTCTTTCTTACAAGGGACAGATTTTCCATTCTGGACCGTAGAACATCTGGGTACTTTTTAAAATGTATCCAATAAATCACAAATTGTGACATAGATACTGTAGGGTGAAATATTATGCAGGGTTGTTCTAGACTGAAAAAGCTTTGTTTATGGGAATTGAGATTTTAAAGCAGGTTATCTGATGTCCTTGAGAGAGCCAAACTTTTTTCTTTGATTGTCAGTAAATACACACACACACACACAGATTCAAAGGACAAACATAACTCCTTTGGGTTTTTCTGGAGCCCAGTGACAAGGAGTAAAAGTTGGCACCATTTCTTGGCTAGTGATTAATTAATTGAAGCAATTATTGAGCAACTCAATATCCATTTCATCCCAGTTTGAGTTAAACTACAGAAGTGGCAGGAACAATCAATTCCCATTTACAAGGGAAATTATAAATGCATAAAACGCAAAACCAACCATGTTTAGGAAGCCTTGATAAAAATCTTGACTACACTTCTTGAATTTGGCAAGCCTAAAGAAATGGTTGTTGTTGAGCTTGTACCATGTGTTGCCTTTGTGATGTTATGAGAGGCATAGGGGTCACGGGAATAATGAAGCTTCTCTACATACAGATCTGACAATGGGCTGCCTGGATATTTGCCTTCTTCTATCCCCAAGTAAAGAAGCCAGGTCCCCTGGGACTTGATATTAAAGACAGGCTTTCAAACACAGCTGAGAAATAATGAGAGGATCCTTCAGCAACATGCGTGTGTAAACCTATATGAGACAGAAAACACAGCACTTCATTAACATTTGCATAGTACTCCGAATAATGCGGGTGAAGGACTACTGCAAGTAACAGCTTCAGTGCAAGATCCTAAGCACGAACTTACTTTTAAAATAAGAAGCCCACGTGAGTCGCCAGTGTTGTTTTACTCTATAATAAACTCAAATGATAGGTATCAAATGATAGGTATCAAATGATAGCTCATTTGATTTCAAGCACTTCTTTATTCCCCTGTTGGCCTGGCATTTATTTCCCTGGAGATGCCTCTTCAAAGGCTACAGTTTAACGCTGCCTCCTGTCCCAAAGAACAGCACTGCTGCTCGGATTTACACAATCCACTCTTTATTTCCTTAGAGAGTCTGGGTAAATTTCAGCAGCCAAGAGACAGACATGTCGAACGCTGTAAGACGAACAACAAAACCACCTTTGCTGCCCCTTTGTAAAAACACGACATGCGAGAATCAGTCATTATTAAAGTATAAAAAGTAGGGCGCCAGGGCGGTAACGAAGGCTCTTTCAACCCCAGACTATGATCCCCTGGTTTACTTTTATTCTCATGGGAGAAAGACATAGGCTATGTTCAGAATTGATTACTGTTTGGTCAAGGCCTACAAACTCAAGGCACCAGTGAGCCATCACAAATATAACCTGCTAACAATACTCATCCATTTTGTGCATGGTTTCAAAGACTGACTGCAGATTGCAGATTAAAAGCATAAATAATGTACAGTAGCCGATCAGATATCAGGTTGTCTGTGCATGACTGCATTAGCACTTTGAAAGAAAAGCCTAGACATTAGTCTTCAATCTTAAGAGCTCATGCCAAATTCAAATAAAATGTTATTGTATTTGTCACATGCTTCATAAAACAACAGGTGTAGAGTAACAGTGAACAGTCATAATAAATACACAATGAGTAATGATAACTATTTACACAGGGTTACGTAGTCGATGTGCAGGGGTACGAGGTCTTTGAGCTAGATATGTACATACAAGTGACAGATAGTAAACAGTAGCAGCAGCGTATGTGATGAGTCAAAAAAGTTGATGCAAAAACGATCAATGCAGATAGCCCGGGTAGCTATTTGGTTAACTATTTAGCTATTTATCAGTCTTATGGCTAGGGGTAGAAGACGTTCAGGGTCCTGTCTGTTCCAGACTTGGTGCATTGGTACCATTTGCCGTGCGATAGCAGAGAACAGTCTATGACTTGGGTGACTGGAGTCTTTGACAATTGTTAGGGCCTTCTTCTGACACCGCCTGGTATAGAGCTCCTAGAAGGCAGGGAGCTCGGCCTCGTACGCTACCCTCTGTAACGCCTTGCGGTTGGATGCCAAGCAGTTGCCATATCAAGCGGTGATGCAACCAGTCAATATGCTCCTAATGGTGCAGCTGTATAACTTTTTTAGGATCTGAAGGCCAAAGCCAAATTTTTTCAGCCTCCTGAATGGGAAGAGGCGTTGTCATGCCCTCTTCACGACTGTGTTGGTGTGTGTGGACAATGATAGAGCCTTAGTGATGTAGACACCGAGGAACTTGAAGCTCTCGACCCGCTCCACTACAGCTCTGTAGGGGGCCTGCTCGGCCCTCCGTTTCCTGTAGTCCACGATCAGCTCATTTGTCTTGCTGACGTTGTTGTCCTGGCACCACACTACCAGGTCTCTGACCTCCTCCCTTAAGACTGTCTCATCGTCGTTGTTGATCAGGCCAACCACCGTCGTGTTGTTGGCCAACTTAATGATGGAGTCGTGCAGTTGTGGGTGAACAAGGAGTACAGAAAGGGACTAAGCATGCACCCCTGAGGGTCAGCGTGGTGCATGTGTTGTTGCCTACCCTCACCAGCTGGAGGCACCGCGTCAGGAAGTTCAGGATCTAGTTAAAGAGGGAAGTGTTCTGTCCCAGGGTCCTTAGCTTAGTGATGAGCTTGGAGGGCACTACGTGTTGAACGCTGAGCTCTAGTCAATGAACAGCATTCTCACATAGATGTTCCTCTTGTCCAGGTGGGAAAGGGCAGTGTGGAGTGCAAGAGATTGCGTCATCTTTGGATCTGTTGGGGTGGTATGCAAATTGGAGTGGGCCCAAGGTGTCTGGAATGTTTATGTGAGCCATGACCAGCCTTTCAAAGCATTTCATGGCTACAGATGTGAATGCTACAGGGCGATAGTTATTTAGACAGAATACCTTGGCACAGAGACTTTGGTGGTCTGCTTGAAACATGTAGGTATTACAGACTTAGTCAGGGAGTGGATGAAAATGTCAACGAAGACACCTGCCAGCTGGTCAGCGCATGCTCTGAGTTTGTGTCCTGGTAATCTGTCTGAATGTTAACCTGTTTAAGGTCTTACATCGGCTACAGAGTGTGATCACTATCTTAACAGCTGGTGCTCTCATGCATGGTTCAGTTTTGCTGGCCTCGAAGCGAGCGTAGAAGACATTTAGCTTGGCTGGTAGGCTTGCGTCACTGGGCAGCTCGCGGCTGGGTTTCCCTTTGTAATCTGTGATAGTTTCATATAAGCACAATAGGGAAACGTAGTACAACTACATGTTCAAACATGACATATCAATCTGATTGGGAATGTGTGACAGAGAAATCAGCTGATTACTGATAGCCTTGAACTGAGCATTTGACCACATAACATCGAACTGGCTTAAGAAGCTTGCATGTTGTTTTCAACAACACATTTATTAGAATAAGTCTGAAGAGATGTTAAGACGTCATTACATAAGGTGAACATGCAAAAGCCATTTAGAGCAGCTCAGTGTAATAAATGCAATGTCTCAGGTAAGTGTGTTGTTTTTGTCGCAGTGCTTTGCTTTATCTTGGCCAGGTCGCAGTTGTAAATGAGAACTAGTTCTCAACTGGCCTACCTGGTTAAACAAAGGTGAAATAAAAAAATGTAGGTAAGAAAGCATGACCACAAAAAAATGTAACATTTATTGCTTTATCTGAATACCGCATTGAAAGCCCAATCATTCAGAGTATACACAAACTATACAATTATATATGGTTTCACAAAGGCAGTGAACATATACTGTATTACAATCTACAAAAATCTACTTTACAGAAATTTAAAATTCTACATATCAAAAAGTACAGCTGCAGAAACAGGTGTAAAGCTGGTAACCAGTAAATGCTCTGGATAGCTGTCAATGGAACAACTTGGTGACATCACAATACAAAGCGGAACTCATCTTTGTACTTACAGCTGGTTTTGGAAACTAAATAACTGGCTGCCAAAAAACATACTTTTCAAAATAAGTAATTGAGTTGAAATGTTCATATAAATTATGGTTCAATGCACCCAAAATGATGTTACATTTTAAGGTAAAGGTAACATGTTATATTACTTGAGTTGTGTCGGTAGTGTATCATAGCAAAGAAAATAGATGCATTTAAAAGGAGAATAAGGATACATATTGGAAATATATTTCAATACTCCCATCTCACGGGAGCATCTCTTCGAACAAACAAAAAAGATACCTTTTCTCAACAAACAAGATGGGTGCACGAGTAAAAACAGTGGTATGGGCTGGATGCTAAGGCTTGTGCTTCAGTCAGAAACCAAAATGATTCATCTGGTTCATCGCTGGAGTGAGTAAATGACGGCATAAATAAGGAGGAAGTTAATTAGCGAGGATAGATTTGTCTCATCTCTGGTGTGGCAGAGAGAAACTGGCTACAGGAACAAAACTTCCTGGTTTACCTTTCCTGACAAATGCTTAAACTGATGAGGGAAAGCAACAGCCAGATGAACACCATGTCCTACCAACACAAAGACGACAAACATAATCTGCAACCCCAAAGACTGATCAAGGCTGAAACAAAGACCTCTAGAGACCACAAGCCTAAAAATGAAACTCAAATTGTGTAGAAAAAAAAATCCAGTTTAAAAATATTTGATTCAAAATAAAATGTTTATGCCCACATCAGGTGGTCGTTTTGAGGAGTGCCCAAAACGTAGACAAGGCGTAAAGTATCTAGAGGACCAGGATGGCGCATCCCCTTCCCCGGTGGCACTCAAGCTGGACTTGAGGACAGATGTTCTAAATAGTCAACAGATGGATGCTGAGGTCCTAGTCCTGCTCCATGGGCTCCTCACTGGTCCCCTCATTGGTCCCCTCGTCGAGGCTGCCGCTCTCCATGGCGCCCTCCGCAGATGGCTCAGGAGTACTACCGGAGGGAGCAGGGGCTTTCACCTCACTGCTACTGCTGCTGCTGCTGACGCTACTGCTGCTGCTGACTGGGTCACTGCCCTCATCGCTGTCCCGGGCCTTGGGGCTCTCCAGGACGCCAGCAGGGGCCTGCTGTTCTGACTGGTCCATGTCATTACATTCCTCTTGGGAGCCACAAGGAACCTCCCTCTCTGCCTGATCGTCCTCCCCGGGCCCTGCTGATGGCTCCAACTGTGTGCTTGATGGCTCTGTGGGACAGGCATAGACCAAAAAATATAGTTAGGAATGTTAACTGCATAAGGGGTTGCTGTAGATCTGGCACGCAAATAAGCTGAACACCTCAGAATTCTGCCAATTCAGGCATCTCTTGGTTCTGCTCATACACTTACTAATATCCACAAAGGGTTTGACCAGCAATGCATGTCGGCATGATGCAGGGGGTGGTGGGGGGGGGGGTGGGTGAAAAACCAGCCCTACCTTGGTCTTCACAAGTCCCAGCAGTACTGGGAACCTCACTTATCTTCTCCTCTTCCTCCTCCTGGACCATGGACTCTGCCTCTTCCGACAAACTATCAGTGTGTCCAGGTCTGAGGGCATCCCTCCCCTGCTCCTCCTCTTCATCCTCTTTGTTGAACTTGAGCCTCTTCACCTCGTGTTGCTCCGCCTCCATATCCTCCTCTTCCTCGTCATCATGGTGCTTGTTCTTCACAGAGCTCCCCAGGGTACCGGATGCCGACACCTCACTGAGAAAGAGACGATTAATCAAACATTAATTTCATCAAATTAAAGGTAGTAAGGAAAGGTCACACGGTCTGTTGGGTAGCAACTGAAGTACCTGGTGGGTTTGTCTAGTCCTTGCTCTGTGGTAGGGTCTTTGTTTTCCGTACTGTCCGGTAGGCCGTTTGTCGCTAGAGAGAGCTTTGGTCTGTTCAGCGGCCTGGGGGTCCCTGGGCCATTCACCTTTCTGCAAGAAAATAGAGGAAGCATGAAAGACCGTAAGAAATGAGTGGTTTACTTCTACATTTACCTTTAGGCAATTATCACTGACATGAAACTAGGATGAGAAAAGAGGAACCTGTCATTCGAGCTTTACCTCTCTGTAAAAGCAGATGAGCTCCCAGGCAACATAACACCATTCCTTCTATTCACACCACTGCATCCGTTTTTCCTTCATAACAGAGAAAAAAATATATACAGTAATTCCAAAAATATTTTACTTCATATAAACTATACTGAACAAAAAATAAAAAACGCAACATTTAAAAAATGTTGCATTTTATGAGCTAAAGGTCCCAGAAATATTCCATACACATAAAAAACGTATTTCTCAAAAATGTCGCACACATATTTTTTTACATCCCTGTTAGCAATAATTTCTCCTTTGCCAAAATAATCCATCCATTTGACGTGTGGGATATCAAGAAGAGGATTAAACAGCATTATCATTACACAGGTCCACCTTGTGCTGGGGACAATAAAAGGCCACTTATTTATTGTTATTTAACCTTTATTTGAATTAGGCAAATCAGTTAAGAACATAATTCTTATTTTCAATGACAAAATGCAAAAGACCTCCTGCGGTGACGGGGGCTGGGATTTAAAATAAAATAAAAAATAAAATACAAATATAGGACAGCACACACATCACGACGAGAGACAACACGACATAAAGAGAGACCTAAGACAACAACATAGCAAGGCAGCAACACATTTGACAACACAGCATGGTAGCAACGTAACATGACAACAACATGGTAGCAACAACATGGTAGCAGCACAAAACAACAGCACAGGGCAAGAAGGTAGAGACGACAATACATCACACAAAGCAGCCACAACTGTCAGTAAGAGCGTCCATGATTGAGTCTTTGAATGAAGAGATTGAGTTTGAGTGTTTGTTGCAGCTCGTTCCAGTCGCTAGCTGCAGCGAACTGAAAAGACGAGCGACCCAGGGATGTGTGCGCTTTGGGGACCTTGAAGAGAATATGACTGGCAGAATGGGTGTTATATGTGGAGGATGAGGGCTGCAGTAGATATATCAGATAGGGGGAGTGAGGCCTAAGGGGGTTTTATAAATAAGCATCAACCAGTGGGTCTTGTGACAGGTATACAGAGCTGACCAGTTTACAGAGGAGTAGCTCAGGCCAGCTGAGTATAAGACTATCATCTGCATATAAATGGATGAGAGAGCTCCTGCTGCCTGAGCTATGTTGTTAATGTAAATTGAGAAGAGCATGGGGCCTAGGATTGAGCCTTGGGGTACTCACTTGGTGACAGGCAGTGGCTGACCGCAGATTTTCTGACTTTATACACTGCACTCTTTGAGAGAGGTAGTTAGCAAACCAGACCAAAGACCCCTCAGAGACACCATTACTCCTTAGACAGCCCACAAGAATGGAATGGTCTAAAGCTTTGGCCAAGTCAATAAAAATAGCAGCACAACAACAATTGCTTAGAATCAAGGGCAATGGTTACATCATTGAGGACCTTAAAGGTTGCATTGGAACATCCATAAAAGCAACTAAAATTTGCAAAAAAGTTTTGTCACACAACAATGTATTAGATATCTAAAGTTTTGAGGGAGCGTGCAATTGGCATGCTGACTGCAGGAATGACCAGAGCTGTTGGCATGCTGACTGCAGGAATGACCAGAGCTGTTGGCATGCTGACTGCAGGAATGACCAGAGCTGTTGTCATGCTGACTGCAGGAATGGCCAGAGCTGTTGTCATGCTGACTGCAGGAATGACCAGAGCTGTTGTCATGCTGACTGCAGGAATGGCCAGAGCTGTTGTCATGCTGACTGCAGGAATGACCAGAGCTGTTGTCATGCTGACTGCAGGAATGGCCAGAGCTGTTGTCATGCTGACTGCAGGAATGACCAGAGCTGTTGTCATGCTGACTGCAGGAATGACCAGAGCTGTTGTCATGCTGACTGCAGGAATGACCAGAGCTGTTGTCATGCTGACTGCAGGAATGGCCAGAGCTGTTGTCATGCTGACTGCAGGAATGACCAGAGCTGTTGTCATGCTGACTGCAGGAATGGCCAGAGCTGTTGTCATGCTGACTGCAGGAATGACCAGAGCTGTTGTCATGCTGACTGCAGGAATGGCCAGAGCTGTTGTCATGCTGACTGCAGGAATGACCAGAGCTGTTGTCATGCTGACTGCAGGAATGACCAGAGCTGTTGTCATGCTGACTGCAGGAATGACCAGAGCTGTTGTCATGCTGACTGCAGGAATGACCAGAGCTGTTGTCATGCTGACTGCAGGAATGGCCAGAGCTGTTGTCATGCTGACTGCAGGAATGACCAGAGCTATTTGTCATGCTGACTGCAGGAATGACCAGAGCTGTTGTCATGCTGACTGCAGGAATGACCAGAGCTGTTGTCATGCTGACTGCAGGAATGACCAGAGCTGTTGTCATGCTGACTGCAGGAATGACCAGAGCTGTTGTCATGCTGACTGCAGGAATGACCAGAGCTGTTGCCAGAGAATTTAATGTTAATTTCCTCCGATGTCATTTTAGAGAATTTGGCAGTACTTCCAACCGGCCTCAAAACCGCAGACCAGCAAACCTGGACAGCTGATGAAACTGAGGAGTATTTCTGTCTGTAATTTTGCGGGGGAAAAACTCATTCAGCCATGGCTGCGCCCGTGCCCATATATTAGGGCCTAATGAATTTATTTCAATTGACCGATTTCCTTATGAAACTGTAACTCAGTAAAATCGTGGAAACTGTTGTATGTTGCGTTTATATTTTTGTTCAGTATAAATACAACGAACCACCTCTTTGTAAAATTGCTTAATTGATATAATGTATAACAAGAAGGACAAAAACAATACTTACTCTGACGTAGGATGCACACAGCTGACCACCATCACATTCTGGAAGAAAAAAAAAAACTTCCATTACAAACACTGCAAAATAGAAATACTATTTAACTGAAACTATACAACATATAGAGACTACACAAATCAAATCTAATCTAATAGAACACTGCACAGCTGCTCCTAAACAGACATCGTCGTCCACTCACCTTCTCAACACCTCGGAGGAATTTCTCTGTGACTGTGTAATTCCTCTTGGGTTCTGTAAGCAGCTCACACAAACGCTGGATCGTAAACGGAATTCTGAGGGAAAGGTGGCAAGTAAGGAGTTTATTTAAATACATCTGACGTAGAGCTAGCTCAAGAAAAAAGTGATTAGACAGGTATAAAATAAACAATAATGAGATGTGTGTACACAATATGGTTGCCATTAAACACTACAGTGCATGTGACATGTAGAAATGCGTCTCCAGTAGATGGCACTATTGCATAACCACCACAAAGTCAGCAAATGTTAACTCTTTAGACGGCATTATTTATTTAACTAGGCAAGTCAGTACAGTTCAGAACAGATTCTTATTTACAATGACGGCCAAACTCGGACAACCCTGAGCCAATTGTGCGTCACCCTTTGGGACTCCCAATCCCGGCCGGTTGCGGATTCGAACCAGGTTGTCTGTAGTGACACCTCTAGCACTGAGATGCAGTGTCTTAGACCACTGCGCCACTTGGGAGCACTACATCATTATACTGGTACCTACCCATTGTATCCATTCACAATCTTCAGTATCCTCTCCTTCATGTCCTCAAATGGAATGGACTCCACATTGGGATTGGCTACCCCCCTTTGATCGGGTGCTGAGGCTTTGAAGTCGTCCATCACCGTCTCCAGTTTGAAGAGGAAGTAGCTTTTAAACTGGGACCACTGAACACTGGAGAAAGAGAGTACAGATCTCTTAACAAAAAGTAATACAGCACATGCAGAAGAGAAGACTAGGCGTGATCTAGGACTATCCCATCATTTGAACCAGTGGTGTTTAAGTTATCCCACTGCATGCTTCATCCTATCATATGCATGATATCTGTAGCTACAAGCATGTTATTAAGAACAATCCTTACATGGTTTCTCCAGTCTTCGCAACATGACACAGAAACTGATCCAGTAGGGGGGCCACTTCTTTCTTCCCTTTATTGTCAAAGTCTAAAGAATACAGTGATATCAAGTCAGTTATCAGAACACAACAGAGCAGGGAACTTAAGTGTTAGATTGGCTTGCTTAGGAAACCATTGACGTTAACTAGCTAACGTTAATGAAGACTCATGACTACAAAATTTAGCCATTTAACTAGCTAAGGTAGCTCACCAGCTCCAGACAGGGAAATGCCAAATGGGGATGATCAAGTTAGCTAGCTAGCTAACTAACTAACAGTGACACCAACTGAGAATGTTATTGTGTTCTCATAAACTGTTGTCCTTTATAGCGACCTAGCTAATTGTGGCCATTGGCCAGGTTAATGTGTCGGGGGGCTAGGGTCAGTTTGTTAAATCTGTTATTATCCGGTGTCTTGTGTGAATTTAAGTATGCTCCCTCTAATTCTCTCTCTCTCCCACTCTACCTCCCCTCCCGGAGGACCTGAGCCTACCCGGAGGACCATGCTTCAGGACCACCTGCCCTGATGACTCCTAGCTGTCCCCAGTCCACCTGGTTGTGTTGCTGCACCGGTTTCAACTCTTCTGCCTGCGGTTATGGAACCCTGACCTGTTCATTGGACGTGCCACCATGTCCCAGACATGCTGTTTTCATCTCGCTCTCTCTCTACCGCACCTGCGCTCTATCGCACCGTACCTGCGCTCTCTACCGCATCTAAATGCCTGGCTGTGAAAAGCCAAGTGACATTCACTCCTGATGTATTTACCTGTTGCAACCTCTACAACTACTATTATTATTATTTGACCCTGCTGGTCATCTATGAACATTTGAACATCTTGGAGAAAGAACTGGCCTTAATGGCCATGAATTGTTATAATCTCCACCCGGCACAGCAAGAAGAGGACTGGCCACCCCTCAGAGCCTGGTTCCTCTCTAGGTTTCTTCCTAGGTTTTGCCTTTCTAGGGAGTTTTTTCTAGCCACCGTGCTTCTACATCTGCATTGCTTGCTGTTTGGGGTTTTAGGCTGGGTTTTTGTATAGCACTTTGTGACATTGGCTGATGTCAAAAGGGCTTTATAAATACATTTGATTTGTTAAGTGAACTCAAACTCTAGCTCGCTGGCCAACTTGCCAGTTAACAACATAACATCATCAATTAACGTTAGCTATCCTTACCTTAATGATATTGTCTTACTAGTTAGTTAGTTTACTAACGTTGTCAATAGAAAATATCACAATTCAACTAACTGTAAATGGTAGCAACTACCAATGGTATATAACGTTACATCATTGCTAACTACCGGTAGCTAACTTAATCAGTTCATTAGTTTGCTAACGTTAGGTTGCTAAGCTAGCGTTAGTTGGGCTGTGATGGAGTTGTCGGCATCATGGCTAACTGGCTAGTTAAATTGCTGACTCCAGAAATCAATATATAAACCTCTGGAGGTTTGAGAATTGGTAACTATCTACCTTTAAGCTAAAGATGAAACGCTAGCTAGCTAGTTAGTTAGTTATCAACATTGCTTATTCTTCCGAATGTTAGCATTAGCTGACTAGCTAACATTCGCTTATAGCTAGCTAACGTTAGCTACATTCAACATCTTCTGGCAATATAACCACTGTTGTGTAGAGTAAAGTTAAACAAAAAGTCGGACTTTCTCTTAAGTATTACGCTATTCATAAGAACCCCAAAAACCTTTGAGCGCCTCTTGGAGTGAGTCAATTTCCATCATGTTGTTGTCCTCTGTCAATCTCTTAGAGCAAGAGGCAGACTAGTGGCGGCTGCGTTAAACCCAAAAAGTGGGTATATGATATCATGGATCCTTGGGACGTCCGTGAAGTTTTAAGGTTAGGTAAGGGTTATGGTTATGGTTACGGTTAGGGTATGGTTTAAGGTTAGGGCACAGACAGAACAATTATATTTAGGTTTATTTATACCAAATCGGTGGTTATGGTTTAGGGCAGAGACGTCCAAAGGACCCCAGATAGCGATGATCCACAACATGTGAGAGGAAGAAGAAGCGTTTTAATATGGCGCTCGTGAGGTCACTGCGGATCAGATCCAGAACGCAGAAAGTACAGGGAGTTACCGCTGCTGTTCAACATGTTGCACATCAGATCCAGAACGCTGAAAGTACAGGGAGTTACCGCTGGTGTTCAACATGTTGCACATCAGATCCAGAACGCAGAAAGTACAGGGAGTACCACTGGTGTTCAACATGTTG
This sequence comes from Thymallus thymallus, assembly GCA_023634145.1. NCBI lineage: Eukaryota > Metazoa > Chordata > Actinopteri > Salmoniformes > Salmonidae > Thymallus > Thymallus thymallus. The sequence continues at coordinate 36,357,146 of CM042410.1, read as the reverse complement.
CACATCAGATCCAGAACGCTGAAAGTACAGGGAGTACCACTGGTGTTCAACATGTTGCACATCAGATCCAGAACGCAGAAAGTACAGGGAGTACCGCTGGTGTTCAACATGTTGCACATCAGATCCAGAACGCAGAAAGTACAGGGAGTACCACTGGTGTTCAACATGTTGCACATCAGATCCAGAACGCAGAAAGTACAGGGAGTACCGCTGGTGTTCAACATGTTGCACATCAGATCCAGAACGCAGAAAGTACAGGGAGTACCACTGGTGTTCAACATGTTGCACATCAGATCCAGAACGCAGAAAGTACAGGGAGTACCACTGGTGTTCAACATGTTGCACATCAGATCCAGAACGCAGAAAGTACAGGGAGTACCACTGGTACAGGGTAGCTAGCATACAGAAATCTATGGTGGTAGTACATGTTGTTTTTTAACTGTAATGCTGTTGATTGTTAACGATGACATGAACAAGTGCCAGGGTTTACTTCCATACAAGCATCATACTCCGACATTTACCTCAACATAGTGTGAAATACACATAAACAATCGCCTAAAGGTAGGCAATTTTATCTGGGGGCAATGGGGCGAATCAGGATCTCGAACCCACGAGTTTCCATGGCAATTATATTGTTTTGGTCGAGTTCGATTTACCTCTATACCACAGATACAACAATGAGTCAGATATTTCACTGGATGTATAAATGTGATGCATCCTGTTGACATTTCTACTACCAAATAAGGTGGGCAGTGGAAGAAGGTGGAACGAGATGGATTTTGGACAGCATTCTGCACATTTTCTCATCGATTAAACATTTGATCTCAATACAGTTTTCTGTTCCCAAAACGAGAATATGTTATGAACAGAGTTGTGTAGACTTTACCCTTTGTAAACGTTTTTAAAAATCGCGCGGTTTAGGAGTGCAAATGCGAATCGAGTTATTGCACACGCGCACTTTAGAGTAGGCGTTCCCTAACAGAAATATGCAGATTTTTACTAGAGCGCGTCAATAGGATATCGCTAGCGCGTGCTTGGCTCTGCCCACCTCCTTGCTTGTTCTGCCCACTATGAGTCATTTGTTCCAATTTTCAACGAAAAGCTGTGGTCTATCTTGGTTTAGTTATACAAATCTTTGTATCTACCGCATCTATAGAACACCGGAGGAAGAAAAAACAACAACACTTGAGACTCAAAGTACCAGATAGGCCTACTACTATCATTACTCATCTGAAAAGTTATCTGCTAAATTGTTATGAAAAAATAGCTGAACTGTACATTTAACATTCAAATTATTACAGTGCATTCGGAAATAATTCAGACCCCTTCACTTTTCCCACATTTTGTTATGTTATTATTATTCTAAAATTGATTAAATAGTTTACTAAATTCCATTCCACGAAAATGGTGGCTTTCCTGTCCTGGCCTTATTCACCAGGAAAAACACTTAAAAGTGTGAGATAATGACACTTCATTTGTTTTAAATGAAGTGTTTTATTATTAATAAAACATATGTAAGACAGTTATATTGCAAACAATTTGTTTTATATATTGTAGAGCACGGTCAGTACACTGAAATTGGCTTATCCCTCGGGTCAGGAGTCGTGGTTTAGTGACATATTTGAGGTAAAAAATATATTCTTCCCCCTCTTTAAATGTCAAAATACAAAGGGAAATATTATAGTTATTTAGTGGGCTACTTAAACAAAAAAATCAAATAAATATTACAAATAATTTACAAGTAATAGCTGTCCCTCAATTTCATGTCACTGGTGTTAAAATGTATAAAAACGACCACTTTGAAAAAAATTCAACATCCTTGCCAAATTCTTCCTGGGTCAAATTGTTCATTGGAGACGGGACTGTTTTGAAAAGCACATGGTGAGTGTGCATTCTCTCTTTATATGTTAACAATTTGATGATTAACTTGGTAATTTCATGTGAGGACTGTGTCACTGCTGTCATACAGTTTATAGTAAGGGGAAAGGAAATTGGATTAAAATGATTGATAAAATTGCATGATTAAGTGATTTATTTACAATTTAAGAAGTGTGGTTTGAGCTACAGTGGCCGCCATCTTAGATATGCCATCTTGTCTGCAGATTTGTCACTGGTGTTACTGTTCTTGCTGGTAACACCAGTGACATGACGATAACGCCAGTGACAATCAATAACACCACAAACTTTTTTCTCAACGTAATGTTTTATAAAACCCTCAAAAATTATATTAAAAAATACTTATTAGCATTTTATGAATGTTTCAATATTGTAATCACATAATATGGCTTTCCTTTTGAGAGATATGGCGAAATTAGGTGCTGCTGAAAAGCAAAGACTCTACAGGAGCGGAGCGAAGGAAATGTCTGGTCAGACAGGCAAAACACGGAGAGAGATTGAGAGCAGAACGACAGTGTTGACGCCCCCCCGCCCATCCACAAGACAATGTGTCTATAGGAAGACATATGTACTCGGTTACTTATGAGTTACTTAAAGGGATAGTTCACCCAAATTACAAAATGGCATTGGTTTCCTTACCATATATGCAGTCTATGGACAAGGTATGACAGCAAGCCATGCTTTTTATTACATTTGTAAAAAATTATTTAACCTTTATTTAACTAGGCAAGTTTCAAATGCTAATTATTTTGCATTTGTGGCACAAAACCAAAGCATTGATTGCTGTTAGAACTTGTCCATAGACTGCTTATACTGTAAGGAAACCAATATGTATATTCGTAATTCAGATGAACTATCCTTTTAAGTAGGCCTACACAATATTTGTCACATGGCACAATAATTGAAATATACTGTTTTAACAAGCTACGTAGTTTTGTGGATATGCGTGACAGAGTAGGATTTCATGTTTGTATTATGTTGCATGCATCTTACACTGGAAATCGAATAAAATTATATATTACATTTTTACAGACAACGAATCCAAGGATGGAGAGTGTGCGGGAGAGAAGCACAGATAGGCAGAAGAAAACGTCTGGAGTTGCAAGAGAAGTTAGAAAAGTACAAAAGACTACCCCACAAATACAAAACACGTTGTCACTGTTTGCAGGCTAAAAATCAAGACCTTGACAGTCCAAGAACCAAGAAGCACTCTGCAAGGCTGCCCGGCCTCTTCATTAATTAGAACAACTCTAAAGTTCCACTATGCTCTCTTTGGATAAGCCAAACAGGGGTTTGTAAATATACTGACAGGAAAGCTGATAAAGAAATACAAATTCAAAAAGTTGTGTGAGCAGAGCATTGGTTTTTCATACAAAGCCTGGAAGCCACGAAACAGAGCTCGACAAACAAGCTTGACCGAAATAAACAAGAGAGCTGTTCGACAGTTCTACCTAAGAGATGATGTCAGCAGGCAAACCCCTGGCAACAAAAAACACTATCACACTAAGAAAAATTAAGAAACAGAGGAGGCTCCTTTGTGATTCCGGGAAAAACCTCCACAGGAAATTTGTTGCTGAGCATGGGCAAAACATTTCATTTGCCTTCTTCTGCAGAGAGAGACCCTTTTCGGTGGTGACACCGAAGGAGGGTGACCAAGAAACTTGCCAGTGCAAGACTCATGAGAACTTACAGTTTATGGTGGAGAAAATTCACAATCTTGGTATTTCACATTCCAGCAATCTGGAGGAGATGGCAGATAGCACAGTCTGTAACAATTCAAATACGTGTCTATGGTGAATGCCAAGAATGTGAACACTCCACTGTACCACTGTTCAGACAGCAATCCAACAAAGAGGTGTCGCTCACCCAGTGGTGTCTGGAGAAGATGGAGCACAACAGAGCAAATTAAGAACAAGAGAAAAGCAGCTTAATCACTGTGAAGAAGGATATATCCATAACGGAGGAAGAGCTGGTGACCCAATTCCAAGCTAGACTCTTAAAATTCAGGAGACATCTGTTCAACGTTAGATGGCACTACAGCATCTACTGGACCCTCAGGGAAAACCTGACCGATGATTTCCTGATCCATATTGACTTCAGTGAGAACTTCACTTGCAAGTATGCTTCAGAGATCCAGTCAGTTCACTTCGGGGGGGGGGGGGGGGGGGGGGGGAGCGTCACAAGCAAGTGACGCTCCACACTGGTGTCCTCTTTGTGGCAGAGGAGCCCCCCATCTCCTTCTGCACCATCTCACCCAGCAGAAGGCATGATCCAGCAGCCATATGGGCTCACCTGGACCCCATCCTGGACATGATAAAACACCAGTACCCTGCCGTGCAACACCTTAATTTCTTCAGGGATGGCACTGCCACACAATATCAACAGAAGGGCAACATTTACATGGTTTGCACAGAACCTTACAAGAAGGGCTTCCAAGGGACTATGTGGAACTTTTTTGAGGCCAGTCACGGAAAAGGTGCTCCGGATGGAGTGGGGGGGGTTCATTAAAGAGGTCAGCCGACCTCTTGGTCCGCCACGGGAGAGACATAACGGATGCAATGTCTTTCTACCAGGAGTTTAGGGACTCTGGCAGTCAAATACAGTTGCATTATGTCAGCGAGGAAGAGGTGGAAAGAAAGGCACAGAAAATGTCTGAGGTATCTCTGGTTACCATTAAAGGAACCATGCGAATGCACCAGGTTGTAAGTATCACACCTGGCATCCTAAAATATAGAGACATAAGTTGTCTCTGCCAAGCAGTGGAAGGTGTGTGGGATTGACCATGTTATGGACTCCCAAGAAGTCACCCTCCCGACAATGCCGACTAATGGCTGTGATCTCTCACCTCCACATCAACCAGATGTCATCGACCTGGATACCTCAGCTCCACTTCGTCCAGATGTCATCGAGTCTCACAACAGTGGACAGTGGTGTATCGTGAACTATGACGAACAACCATACCCTGGCATTATACTAAAGGTTGAAGAACATAATGTCAAAGTAAAGTGCATACACAAGAGATGATATCAACTGGAATGGTGTCAACAAGTTCTACTGGCCAAGCCCAAGAGATGATATCAGCTGGTATGGCTTCAACAAGTTCTACTGGCAATCCCAAGAGATGATATCAGCTGGTATGGTGTCAACAAGTTCTACTGGCCAAGCCCAAGAGATGATATCAGCTGTTATGGGGATGACCAGATTGTTTGTCTGATGCCAGAGCCGCTGCCAGTGAACAAAAGATCAGTTCAAATTTGCCACAGTATCTGTAAGTACATGGAGGAGCACCTGACTGTGTGAAAGTGGCAGATGTGAACTGGCTACTAGTGAAGAAGCCGTCAGTAGCTAGAAAGCAATGGAGATTGACTCAAAGATGATAAGAGACGGACGCGACACAATAATATGGCAAAGACAAACATATCTGAAGTAAAAGTGAAGAACAATACAGGAAAAGTTCCATGAACATGTTTTACTGCATACAAAAAAAATCTGTATCAGTGTGGTTATGAAAACAGTTTTAGTTAATGTTCAATGTTAGTATTTCTAATGTTGTAGTGGACATGTTTTATATGTTTGTATGACAATGTTGTGTTATGAAAGACACATTTTAGTCAATAGGCTTCATCTTTTGGTCTTAATCTTTGACCAATAACACAAATTGTATTGTTCATATTAAATCAACCAATCTTATGAAATCTGAAATTATTTGTAATTAAAAACATTTCTAAAAAATTGATAAAATCTGTTTGAAATAATCTTATGTTTGTCATTGGTTTCACATTGTGTCACTTGTGTTACATTGCGTCACTAGTATTACTGTATGGCATGTTGGTGTTCTGGCATCAGTTGCCCAATTTAACTGAATATGGTTTTTGTATCAACCTAACTGTTGCTACATTCATTAGTAAACATTTTAAGGATATGATCATTACATTTTGATGACTCAACCTCAATTATTTCTAATGTTACAAAAAAAAAACAATAGTATAAATGGAAAAATGTCAGACAATATAACATTACAGATGCATGTTTAAAGTAAATTATTATTCATCCAAACAATTTCTTAGTATTATCATGAACCTTTTCTGTCTTTGATTATATATGCACATTAAAGACTGAAATTACATTCTAGAAAGCCTGAAATGTAATCTAAAATATAGGTAACACCAGTGACAAAAAGGCAACAAAAGCATTTTTTTAATGTAATGTAGTAAAAATATAAAAATATGTTAAGCTGTCATTTATGTTGATTTACTGTATATTGTTAAGGGGTTAACTATTATCTGACTATAAGTTTTGATTTAAAAAAAAAAGAAATACAATTTTTACAAGTTGGCTGTTCAAAAAGCCACCATTTTCATAGAATGACCCTCCTCATCTATCTGCACACAATACCCCATAATGACTAAGCAAAAACAGGTTTACATTATTTTTTGCAAATGTATTAAAAAAACAAACATCACATTTACATAAGTATTTAGACCCTTAATGTCTTCATTGAAAGACTCAATCATGGACACTCTTACTGTCACAAGAATGTCTATCTCAATGTTCTAAATTAACTATTTCATAACTCTATCTGTATCCTGAAGGTTGTAAGGCTTCAGTTTGTAATAATACAGAGAGAGCCCCAGCTTGCAATGGTCAGTTCTTTATTCAGAGAGCTCTGTCCTCTAAGTTCAAAGCCCATATATACACACACATCAGTCGAAAACCCCACCCTGCTTTAGGGGGGGGGTTGTATTTTTCCACGGTACACATACATTGTTTATCATATTCTGCAACATCTTTCATACTCTCCTGCAAGCCTAACAGTTTCTCCCCTCCCTGGGTGGGGAGACCTTTTCCCGTTACTTAGTTTCATAGTTATCACAAGTCGCCTGTTGACAGTTCTACTCCTTTTGTTGTCTCAGTTATACCCTGCTCATATTGCCAAATAGTAACACAATGTCCTAGTCTTAAAAAGTACTAGTCACCCAAATAGTAACACAATGTCCTAGTCTTAAAAAGTACTAGTCACCCAAATAGTAACACAATGTCCTAGTCTTAAAAAGTTCTAGTCACCCAAATAGTAACACAATGTCCTAGTCTTAAAAGGTCCAGTCACACATATTATTGGATTATTTAGTCATTATCTTTAACATACAAATTCCTCTATCACTTACTGACAGTTGTGGCTGCTTTGCGTGATGTATTGTTGTCTCTACGTTCTTGCCCTTTGTGCTGTTGTCTGTGCCCAATTATGTTTGTACCATGTTTTGTGCTGCTACCATGTTGTGTTGCTACCATGCTGTGTTGTCATGTGTTGCTGCCATGGTACGTTGTTGTCTTACGTCTCTCTTTATGTAGTGTTTTGTCCTATATATTTATTATATATACACTACCGTTCAAATATTTGGGGTCACTTAGAAATGTCCTTGTTTTTTTGTCCATTAAAATAACATCACATTCATCAGAAATACAGTGTAGACATTGTTAATGTTGTAAATGACTATTGTAGCTGGAAACGGCTGATTTTTAATGGAATATCTACATAGGCGTACAGAGGCCCATTATCAGCAACCATCACTCCTGTGTTCCATTCTCTGGTCTGATGAAACCAATATTGAACTCTTTGGCTTGAATGCCAAGCGTCACATCTGGAGGAAATCTGGCACCATCCCTACGGTAAAGCATGGTGGTGGCAGCATCATGCTGTGGGGATGTTTATCAGCGGCAGTGACTGGGAGACTAGTCAGGATAGAGGGAAAGATGAATGGAGCAAAGTACAGAGGGATCCTTGATGAAAACTATGTTACAGAGCGCTCAGGACCTCAGACTGGCGCGAAGGTTCACCTTCCGACAGGACAACGACCCTAAGCACAAAGCCAAGAGAACACAGGAGTGACTTCGGGACAAGTCTCTGAATGTCCTTGAGTGTCCCTGAAAGTGTCTGGAAAAAGTCAAGGGGTCTGAATATTTTTCCGAACGCACTGTACATGCAAGCCAGCACCTTCAAGCTGGAGGGTTGCTTCTATAATAGATACCAATCCTCTGAAAAATCATTAACTTGCTAATTGCCATGCTTTCATCCACATTATGTACTTCAGGATAGGCATACATCTGAAAATCACCTCTAATGAGTGTCCCTCGCATGTTTTATTTCAATATCTTGAATCTATAGCTGTTCCACTAATATAGACACAGAACTGTTGGCATTTTATCTTTATTCTGAAACCAAGAGTAAACATAGACATGTATAAATACAACCATCTTGAGTTTCCAGTTTAAATGATTACTGGTAAACACGCACGACATTGATGGAGTAGGCTACACAAACGTCACATTTTAAATCCTTGCGTTTATTGTCCCACAGTCCACATGCTGTTTCACTGATAGTATGACATTTATAGCAAGACACTTTCATTAAGTTTGCTGTACTTTTCTTGCACAAAAAACAAAAGAAACATAACATTTAAGAGCAGTAATGAATACACATGGCACCTATTTTGTTTTGAAAAATACTGTCCCACTATTATAAGCGCTAGCACTTCGGTAGTTTTGATCTGCGACAACTACAGTGCTTTTTCATATAGGGATTTGCAATGCTTTGACAATTGAATAGGGGAGAAATGGTATGCATGCCCTGTCCTAATTGAACAAGTCAAACTATTACAGCAATGCAATAGGGCAGGCGTAGGCAACCCTGATCCTGGAGTGCCGCAGGTACTGTAGGATTTTGTTCCAACTAGGCACCACACCTGACTTAATTGATCACTTCAGTGATTGCATAATTCAACACACCTGGTCTTACAGGTCAGCTAAAGCCTGCGGCACTCCAGGAACAGGGTTGCCTACCACTGCAATAGGGCATTTAGCTACACATCTTCTATACAAAATATTAAATGGTCATTTCTAGTGTATGATATGTTCATGATACTGTGTTTAATACTGTCTTTGGCAGTATTAAGTTGAATCACATTCACTCATTCCCACATGTACAGATATGCAAGTAATTTTGTCTTTGACAGAAAACTCTGGTGAAGCAAAGACCCATTAGCTTTGCTTGACATAAAAGGATTAATTAGGCGCCGACATGAAATGATTAATTAGGCGGCGATCTCTAGGCAGAGTGGAATAATTTCAAACCATTTCCAGAAGGCTCTGGTATAAAGGCGTTACGGCAGACACTTTCATGCACATTTAAAAAAATAATAATAATAATTACCTCTGCCATTTTTTTTTTTTATTCCCACTTAATCCTCTCCACCATGACTTATCCTGACCTCAAGAAAGCATTGGATTTTAAACAAATCATGAAGTCTATCATCACATTTTCACCTGTAAATCAGTTTCTGTGAAAAAGAAATTAAGTGGGTGACAAGGCAAGCTTACCCCACACACAGCATCATTGACCAGCACTGTATGCCTGTCCTTCTACATGATCGCCATGATCCATACCACCATTCCAATCAAATGGAATGTCATTTGTGATCTGCTGTGTGTTACAGACACCGTGCAACGCACTCTGATTCCATCAATCAGTTTCCAGACTAGTTCAGTCAGTCATAATATGGCAGTCTGGTCTGGGGACTCCTGACATTGCACATCTTCCACAGAAAGATTCCCATAGTGATGTCAGAGACAATTTCCTCTATCCAGTTTCCTGTTGTTATTTAGGTGGAGGCTTCACATGACGGACCACTTTCTTCTCGTACACGGTCCTCATGGTCTTCTCCACCTGTTTGAGGAACACCTGGGGAATCCGACCACACAGGGTGTTGACTGTGTCCAGAAACTTGGTCTGGAGGGGATAGAACAGCGACTGGAACATGTTGTCCTCAAAAGGGTACTGTAAAACAGAACCATTGCATGCCTCAGGGTTAGACAGCAGTAGTGGTGGTAGCTTATCAAACCTCTTGTCAAATCAACTGTGCCAATGGCTTACTGAAGGTACTGTAGAAGGGGATGGATATGAATCATATTGTCTGGTTAATAAAAGGCTTATCTATGGACAGCAGAGGGGGCTGATGTTGCTGTGAGACAAGGATTTCCTTATGTTAACATTTCCAAGGAGAGAAAAGGATAGAATGATTTAATACCAAGGTTGATCATTTTCTCAGAGCCTCCCCCTTAATTTTCTTGCCTTTGTCCCAGAGGATGTAACCAGCAATCTAGTAAAGAAACTAGATTCAATTTTAATGAAACAATCCACTCAAATTAATAGATTATTCTTACCTCATGTATTGCATCATACACTACTTTAAAGGCTGGCTGCTTGTCGTCGTGATACACTCCTCGGTTTCCGTGGAGAATGGACACGCCTTCTTGTTCCGCTCCTTTACAGTTGCTCCCATACATGCAGTGATCAGGCCTGTAGTTCCACTGGCATGGGAATGTGTACAGACACTCTGCAAACACAGGAACACACCATTACATGTCTGTTACATCAGATTTCTGCACAATATCCCAAAGCTTACCACAGTGTATACTGTGACACCAGTATAAAAAAATAAATAAACGGGTTAGTACCAAAGACAGCATTTAGGGAAAAAAACACAAAACTAAATGACTTCAACCTACAATGATAATAGTTCGGAACTCATGTTTTGCTAATCCCAAAACATGTCAATTATGAAATGGCTTGCTTCACAACTAAAAGGATCCTAGTCCTTTTAAAAATGCATTAAATTGTAGCTTGGGAAGGGAGATAAACACCAATGGAGAATCCCCTTAAACCAGAAACAAGAGCAGCAACCTACTCTCAGAGCATTTCGTATTATTCTATAATTAAATCCAAGACACCGCATTGATATTTTACGTTTCATATAGTATATATTCATTTGTGGATGTCCATCACCTATTTCGTATGATATGTTACAAATGACATTTTGTACTATGTTACAAATTTGCTAAATGCACAATATGTTGAGAATTTGCCAAACGTATGATATGTTACGAATTCTAGCTAGGTGGCTAACGTTAAATAGCTCGCTAACGTTAGCTAAGCTCAGGGTTATGGTTAAGTTTAGGAGTTATGTCAAAGGGTTAGAAAAAGGGTAAAGGTTTACGTGAAGGGTTTGCTAAGTAGTTGCAAAGTAGCTAAAAAGTAGTTGATAATTAGCTAAAGTGCTAAAGTTGTCCGTGATGAGATTCGAACACGCAACCTTTGGGTTGCTAGATGTTTGCGTTATACGCCCACCTATCCACCCCACTTTCGTTTTAGCCTTAAGTAACCCTTATATAACCATATAAAACGTAACACATCATACTAAATGGAGTGTCTCGGATTTACGTACAGAATAATACTAAATGCTCTGAGAACAGGTTGAGGGCAGACATAAAAGGAGAAAGATCAGACACATGCCAGGGACTGAAGTCATTCCATGGTGGAGGCAGATAGTACACAGTGACTGGCTGCTGCCTCCACATGGCGCTATTTTAAACATTTTATTCGGGGATGCTGCTAGGGATATGCTTGTTTACTGGACAGGTTCCATTCATGTTGTCAGACAAACAATGCTCCTGCCAAGGCTTGGAACACTTAGTACCTGTGACTGAATCTGCTGCTGCAGCCGCAGGCTTGTTTAGTTCCACTGCATTGACCTCATTCAGGAGAGTGCTTTCTTGTGGTTGAATTAGAGCAGGAAAACCAACGACACCTGCCTGTAGGAATTGTATTGAATTCCATACAAGCTGACACTTATGCAAACACCCTCGGAAACACGTTTTGGGGAAACATTGTAAATTGATGCAGGCCTAAGTACAGCTCTTGCTCTTGCTGTCAACATGAATGGCGGTGAAATTATATACCATTTTATTTGTGGGGTGACAGAGTGTACCTGGGTTGTAGTGGAAGATAATGTTGAGGAGGTCTTGGTCACCCCAGGTGATGTGGTTCTTGTACTTCTGGTAGAGTGGATGGAGGAGATCCTCCCATGACAGGCCACTGGGTATCATGCTGTTCTGGAATAAGAACAGGTTTACTCCACAACCTAAGTAGCAGCTTCGTAGTCATTCACTCAGGACTGCATATTAGTCCTGAGTGAAGTAGTATCTTTTTTTCATTGCATTTAGTATATCGAATGTGCAGTACGTGCATTTACCTGTAATTAAACCCTGTACTAGGGAATTATTATTATTACCCTAAATTATATCATACGCACATTTAGCTATTTAAGTATCTCTTCCTGTCATTTACCTGTACAGTTAATTTAACCGTGCAAATATTCATTTCCCTGTAAATTTAACCAGTCTGTAAAGTAAGTAAAGTATTATCACCCTCACTTATATCATACGAACATTTAGCTATTTAAGTATCTTTCTCTGCCATCGACCTGCATAGTTAACCATGCAATCATTTTATTTATTTATATCAACGTGCAATATTTGTATAATTTTTTCACCTAACACTCTGTAACAATGTATAGTGTACATATTCAGCCATTCGCTCATACTATGCAATGCCTTTTAATAGCTTTTTGCACTCCAGACGTCTTGTATTTTTATACTTTTTCATACTGCCGCTGTATCATGTATCGCATATCTGACTTTTGTGTATTTCGTTCTGGCATTTTGCTCCTGCCCTGTGTTTTTCGTAGCTGCTTGACAAAGTAATTTCCCCTCGGGGATCAATAAAGTATCTATCTATACATCTAACACTACAGAAACGCCCAATTTGAAAGGAGCAAATTTACAGAGTTTTTGCCAAGAATTCCTCAAGTTACAATTTGTACTGCTCTTTCTTGGATGCAGGGAGATGCCAATTTGAGCTTGAGTATGCTAAAATCACTGCTCTAATGTGAGTGTGGCAATCACGGAGCCTTAAATCATGCCCTATGCTACATTGAGCACTCAGACTGTTGAGACGGAGTGCCAATAAGTGACATATCTTAAGCTGGTTGGCTTCAGATAGATATGATTGAATGATACAACTACTCTCCTTACAGCTTTAACAACAGGGCAGAAATTCTCAGTAGTGAGTGACATGGGACAGGGAATATGACCAAAAGGTTGATTGATTGACGATGTTCCTTACTTTAAATAAAGTTCTTCGGATCCTTGTGAGGTTCATCAGCATGACTCCTGAGTTGACCCCGGTGACCCCGTAGAAGGGGTGGCGTGCGAAGCGGCTGTACCAGCCGATCTTGGGAATCTCATGCTCTGGGGCCATAGCAGCCAGCTGGGTGGTGTTGAAGGCCTTGAGGAAACTCCACATATCATCCATGGGCCTGAGGAACAGCACGTCTGTATCCACGTAGAGTAGAGAGTCCACGTCCTTCAGGATCACCTGTAGTCACGACAATAATTAGTATCAGTATCAGTTAGTTACAATCAGAAGATCACATTTGCTCCTATTCCAGTGACAGTCCTTTATACATTCAGTATGTGCCATCTCAAAACCTACAATGGCTTGAGGGAAGTGTACAATCACTAACCAATTTGTTCCTGATGAGAATCAAATATCACTCGGCTCCTGCAAAGTACATGGTTTGTGAAGCATCATCTGCCAATCAATCAAATTGCAGTCATGGATTGCTTACCACTTTTTACAACGGTGCGACGCAATGTGTACAAAGACAAAGCAATGTGTGCACACTGATGATTCAAAGATTGTCCAATAAAAATAATCTATACATGTCCATTGAATTCCATCTCTGGGGATTGCTGGTTTGTTAAGTAAAGGTCAATGGGTATGAATAAAGCCAAATACTACCATGCTAAGGTACTTGATTATGTACCAATTTAAAACATCAAGTACAACCCATAATAAACGTATCTAATAGAAAACGTATTGCTGCAACTCAGATTGGAACAGAAATAGGAAACAGGTGAACTTGACAATTATCTAAACACATTTGCTGATGAATATAGCTTTAGCGGTTTAAAGAATCAGTGTATGTGTTTGATAAATACGATACAATACACAGAAAGGTGAGAGAGAGAAGATGCACTGTAGCCTTACAGGGAGAAACAGCCTCTGGGCAGCGCAGGGCTTGAACAGCTTTTTCCATTCCTCCGCATTCCCCACAGAGAACGTGATTGGATAGATACTGTACTGGAACTTGTCGGAGATAGCACGGGCCCACTGGCTCAGCTGGAAGAGAAACTACACAAAGTTACTAGACACCATAATCATTAGCTATTAGAAGGTGGCACAGCCATTATAAGATGCTAAGTCTCTTTTATCGAATATCTAACTTCCAAAGTTATAAAAATGCAACTCGAAAGGTTGAGTCAAGAGGTATATGGGAGAGGGATCACTGAAAGAGCAAACGGAAATATTCATTATTCTGACACATGATACACTCCTGAGAGTCTACATACACATCTAAGGAAGTCCTTGTAAGTGCAGTGGTGTTGTACATTGAACCATAATGCTGTCAGCTGTTTACGCCTAACTCCCAGTGAAACTAGCCTAAAGGTAGCAGATTTGAAGCCCATTAGGTCCAAGCCTGGGACCCTCCATTATCGTCAGTATTATTAAACAATTTGGCCCAAAAACAAAGATCAGTGTGAGGAGATGGCAGGGTTTCTGTTAACTAGATGCACAGATCAATGCCCTTTTCACCCCTTCACTTCTACCTCCTTTTTGACCAGCACAGGCAAGCCAGACATGGAACGTTCCATCTCCTGCACATATGCTACTGATTTTAGGGTTTAACTAACTCGACTTCCTGGCTAGCATAAAGCCCAAAATAAACGGGGAGGTTCTCAAAGGGCATGTCGCCCTCATGCATACATGCTGTTTTCGTTTACCAGTATATATACACCTTTAGGTTTACGGCCACACAGTAGCCCAAGACATTGACTTTGTAAAGCTTGGATCATGAATAAACAAACTAAAGGTGACTGTGAAATGTTGCATGGGTAATACAGTGAGACAAATGTCTGAGTGATACATGATCGACCTTGAGATAAAAGGGTCCGATGCCTGTGAGATGCTGAAGAGGGCAAGCGAGAGGGAGTTCAAAAAAAGCTTACATCTATGTATTTATTTATTTTTATAATTTTTTTTAAACACGCTCAGATCTGGCACTAAATGTAATATATTACTGAGCGGCAACCAAAATAAGCAGGAGAAAAATATTCAAAAAGGCCTATATTTTTGTGTTACTTTTCCAGAAACATACCATGCCTAAAGCCTAGGTCTCTAGTCCCTGCCGGAGGGTACTTACCCCCTTTTCAAACTGAGAGGCCAAGGGATCCTCTGCAAAGATGTGGAACTTGATCCTCTTGATGCTGAAGAGGAGGGCCGACTTGACCATGGTAAGCGTCTCGTCCAGTCGGTTCCCACAGGCCACCACGGCCAGGTGCATGACTTCCTCAGCTCGGGCGCGCTTCGATGAGAGCCTGCCCAGTCCCATGTCACTCCTCTGTCTGCTACAAGGGAACACACAGGGGCAACAAGAGTCAGACTCAGTTTACAGAAGCCTCCTCGTCAACCGTCATCCGAACAGCAGAGCCATGTCACTCCAAAGCAAGTCTGCTACTTCATCAAGGACATATCAACGGCAACGCCATGAGAACACATCTACAACTTTGTTAAGATGCACAGCAGGAACATGACAGGACATGCCTGAGACGCATACATTTTGGACAGCACGTCATCACACTGTTTCTACTGATGGACAGCTAACCAACATGTTCATATTCAAGGCCTCCGTTAAGACGTCCTTGCCTGGCGTTCAGAGTGAGCAGCACTCCCTCCCCCTGTACTGTAGGTCTGTATATACCCACTTGGCTTTGTTCTCTAATGCCCAAAGCCAGTCGTTTCTATATCTGATTTAAAAATGCTTTCTTTGCACAGCGGCAGAGACTGCCATTTAATTCAAATGGATTCAGCAGAGCAGAATATAATCAGTCTGAAAAATATATATTTTTATTACTCAACATAGAACTAGACCTAAATGCTCAGAGCTGCACTTTATGTATATACTGTATTGGCTGTGTGTTTTTATTTAATTTTTATAAACACCTGTATACATTAGCATGAGCAAAGGAAGAACGCAAACTCATGGTCACATTAGAACAAAGCCTCCTTTGTAACTCGGTCTATCAGTTGTGTGAGGATTTTGGAAAGGAAACAGACTAGTCTGTCAGAGGAGAGAGCAACATCTACCCAAGAGCTTCAGGTACTAGGCAAAAAAATTGTGTAGAATTTGAATTTGCCTGGTGGGTTGCAGGACAGTCTCCCAATGTGACACTATTTTCTGCATGGCTGAGGGACAATCATGCAACACCGATTACGATTGATGACAGGGCTCAGAGAAACCCGTCCTCTAGTCTAGGCTTTGATGGCTCTTTCAAGAACAATTCAGGTTTATGAACATGTACTGTGTACATTATTAGTTGGAGGAAAGTAATACACAACACTGAGGGAGAGGCATATTGTCTTTTAACCCTCAACCTAACCATAAATGTGTTGTTCTATGATGCCTACTACTGGACCAGTGAAATGAATGTTGTGAACACAGTTAGACCCAGAAAAGCCCCATTAAGAAGCACATGCTGCTCATGTGAGGTAATCTGACAGTGTTAGAACTATATTCCACACCTCTGGACACATCTGGACAGAGACTAGTTCTGAGGGGATACAACAAGAACTGAACTGATTATTGACAACAGAGAGTACTGTGCCTATGTGGCTTTCGGCTTGCATTGCAACAATCTCTTTCAAACCTTGAAAAAAGCTTATAAAAGCAGTGACAATACAGCTTACCTTGTTCAACAAATCTATCAAACATTACTAACACTACTCAGAAATCAGACACGAGCCATTACTACAATGGCATGAAGGCTTGCTTGGATGAAGGCTGCGAGAAGGGCGTTTCACCAGAGGTTTTAGAAAATAAGAAAAATGTGCTTGCTTTCCGCTCTGAATAAGCATAACGGATTTCAATAAAGTAACATTCTCTTTGAGTGAATCATCAACCCCAGCTACTTGTATTCTGATAAACAGATTTTCCAAGTTACTCAACGCCAGCCTCTGCCCGTGTCTGCCAGGAGTTACTTTCTGCCTCTTTATAGCCTTCATTGGCTCACTCTCTTGCAGTTTAAGTGAGTAAGCTACCCCAACAAAATATATTTCTCCCCTTGATGAGGCCCACATAAGATGTCCATTAAATCTTGCCCGAATGCTCGGGATGTTTCAAAGACCTGCAGACAGAGAGAGCAGTCTTTAGTCATCCAAGATGCTTTTTACAAAATGTCACTGCAATGGAATTAATACCTTGTTGGGCTCAGGGCACACTATTTAACAATATTCCAGATGATGAAGGCAAGTGTTTGTTGTGACGGCAGTATCACAATTTTCACTTGACTGAGAAGCATGTGTGGAAATTCCACAAAAGATGATGAGCAGGGAAGAGTAACCAGGACAACATAATAACATATATCTTATGGCAATTCCATCCCTCCCTTTCACCAGAACCAATGGTAAAGGGCCTAAAGCTAAGGCATTATGTGTGTGAAACCTGCTTTAGTTATTTTCCTGCACCAATGCCTTTTCACCCGATTCCTCTTATCAGTAGACGGCACGCACGTGTGGGTGTGGTCACCGCTAGGACACTATGGTCCAGTATGAATGCGTTATAAATGCTTCCAACCAGATCACTGATCAAACAGCACAGTGTAGGGCGGGGTTTCGCAAACTCGGTCCTCGGGACCCCAAGGGGTGCACGTTTTGGTTTTTGCCCGAACACTACACAGCTGATTCAAATAATCAACTAATCATCAAGCTTTGATCATTTTTTAAATCAGCTGTGTAGTGTTAGGGGAAAAAAAAAAAACACCGGGCAGGAGTTTGGGAAAAGCTGGTGTAACAGAAAGCATTGACTTTAGACTATACAATCTGGTCTTCATTATCATATCAGTGATAGCCTGACAGAGGAAAAACTATAATAGGAGAGATAAAATGTTTCCACCCCTGGACAGAAATAGTGAAAGACCATTGCCTAGTCTGTAAGGCACAGGAAAGGGGATGAGAGCATGGGATGACATTCACATGCAGACTGATTTGACCAGTAGCTGAGGTAATTTACACTGAACTAAAAATATAAACGCAACAACTTCAAAGATTTTACTGAGTTGCAGTCCATCAGAAAATCTGTCAATTTAAATAAATTCATTAGGCCCCAATCTATGGATTTCACATGACTGGGAATACAGATATGCATCCGTTGGTCACAGATACCTTAAGAAAAGGTAGGGCCGTGGATCAGAAAACCAGTCAGTATCTGGTGTGGCCACCATTTACCTCACGCACTGCGACATCTACATCGCATAGAGTTGATCAGGCTGTTGATTGTGGCCTGTTGTCCCACTCCTCTTCAATGGCTGTGCGAAGTTGCTGGATATTGGCGGGAACTGGAACATGCTGCCGTACACGTCGATCCAGAGCATCCCAAACATGCTCAATGGGTGCCATGTCTGGTGAGTATGCAGGCCGTGGAATAACTGGGACATTTTCAGCTTCCAGGAATTGTGTACAGATCCTTGCGACATGGGGATGTGCATTATCATGCTGAAACATGAGGTGATGGCGGCGGATGAATGACACGACAATGGGCCTCGGGATCTTGTCACGTTATCTCTGTGCATTCAAATTGCCATTGATAAATTGCAATTGTGTTCATTGTCCATAGCTTGTGCCGGCCCATACCATAACCCCAACGCAACCATGGGGCACTCTGTTCACAACGTGCAACACACACTGTCTGCCATCTGCCCGGTACAGTTGAAACCGGGATTCATCCATGAAGAGCACACTTCTCCAGCCTGCCTGTGGCCATTGAAGGTGAGCATTTGCACACTGAAATTGGTTACTGCAGCCAAACTGCAGTCAGGTCAAGACCCTGGTGAGGACGCGAGCATGCAGATGAGGTTCCCAGAGACGTTTTTTTAACAGTTTGTGCAGAAATTCTTAGTTTGTGCAAACCCACAGTTTCATCAGCTGTCTGGGTGGCTAGTCTCATACGATCCCGCAGTTGAAGAGGCCGGATGTGGAGGTCCTGGGCTGGCGTGGTTACACGTAGTCTGCAGTTGTGAGGCCGGTTGGACGTACTACAACAGCTCTGGTGGACATTCCTGCAGTCAGCATGCCAATTGCACACGCCCTCAAAACTTGAGACATCTGTGGCATTGTGTTGTGAGACAAAACTGCATATTTTAGAGTGACCTTTTACTGTCCTCAGCACAAGGTGCACCTGTGTAATGATCATACTGTTTAATCAGCTTCTGTATATGCCACAGGTGGCCTGGAGTGTAGGAGTGTTGGGTCAGTAACCAAAAGGTTGCTGGATTGAATTCCCAAGCTGACAAGGTAAAAATCTGTCATTCTGCCCCTGAACAAGGCAGTTAACCTACTGATCCCTGGGTGCTGAAGATGTGGACGTTGATTAAGGCAGACCCCCGCACCTCTCTGATTCAGAGGGTTGGGTTAAATGCGGAAGACTCATTTCAGTTGAACGCATTCAGTTGCACAACTGACTAGTATCCCCTCTTTCACCTGTCAGGTGAATGGATTATCTTGGCAAAAGAGAAATGCTCACTAACAGGGATTAAAACATTTGAAATAATCTTTTTGTGCATATGGAACATTTCTGGGATCTTTAATTTCAGTTCATGAAACATGGGACCAACACATTACATGTTGTGTTTATATTTTTGTCTAGAAGGGCTTGTTTACTTTGAAGGGACATGACAGAAAATCCACATCATATTCTAAACTTGGACTAGTTTAGCACCTTGACTTGAAGGCATACGTCCTGGATGTGAGTTTAATTCTAAAAGATATGTAAATGTATGCTCGTCAATCTCCAGCAGTGTAATCAGTGGGTCTCCTTGGACTCATCTACATTCCATAATGAAGCCCTCTCAAGGTGACCTTTAAACCCGTTCACCACAGGACTTAAAGGGAAAAACCCCACACAATGACAATTTTTTTTTTTACCGGTGTACAGACAATTATTTGAGTTCATCGTGGGATCAAATATGCACACAACTCACCGAATAGGTGAGAGATGACGTGCCATTATGTGCAAACCTTTGCAATAAATCCCAGCAATACATTGATCGGTCATTAAGAGACATACATGTGATAATAAAAATATGATTTGAATGACAATTGCATGTTTGGTCCTCTCATGACAGATCAAACCATTGTCTGTTGCCAACGTCCTTGGAAATAATTGAGATCTGAGCCTATGTATATTCTGATGGGGGGAGCACGTCTTCCCGAATTAATAGAGAAAGGATACGTGTGGACTAATTCCATAACTTCCAAAAGGAACAAAAACCATATCGGTATGCAGATAGTAATGCAATCAGTAAAATAAAAGTGTTGAAAATCACCACATTACTTTTGAGACATCTTACGTCTTTAAATGTGTGCCAAAAGGTTGATGAAAAAAAATAGGCGTGGAGAAAAAGCCAATAAATCACATCAACATTAACAAGCAACGGTCCCGAGAATTGCTTACCGCTTTGCGATCGCATTGCCTCTACTGACTACTTTCGCTTCTTTTCGGTGCGTGAGTGGTTGTTTCTGTGGAATGTGAAGTTCGTCGAGAGGCTTTTTTGTTAACTTTGATGCAACAATGTTTCCATGCCCAGAGGACGTTGGGAAATAGTAATCCTCCGCAACTTCTTTCAAAGGCGAATCGTCTGCAGCATTCCCCCCCAAAAAGTACAAAAGTACAAAAACTCCAAAACAGACAGCGATCGCAACAACTTTGCAATGAATTCTCATCGTGGGAAATTGTTCTAATGATCTGGAGGAGCACAATATTCCTCTTTCATGTCTGTGAATTGGCAACAACAGCTATAGTTTACATTTTGTCGTTACTCCTCGGTTGCATTATGCTGCAGATGATAGAGAGCGAAGAGGAGCTTTGCACATTCATGAACATCACTCAGGGGAGGAGGGTCTAATATTTTCTTACCGTAATCTCTAGAAGAGATGTTGTTTGAGTTATCAAATTGAACTCATCAATCGCAATGCATCAGTGACTGGATTTTTTTCAAGTTTTTCAAAATTGTATTGATTATAAATCTACCAACACCAGTCAAACAAAAGTATTGTGCGTTGATCTGGGGGAGTGTATATATATATATATATATATATATATATATATATATATATATATATGTGTGTGTGTGTGTGTGTGTGTGTGTGTGTGTGTGTGTGTGTGTGTGTGTGTGTGTGTGTGTGTGTGTGTGTGAATTAATGAGGGAGCTTGTGGAGAGCATGCAAAGTTTTTTTTCATCAGTAATGAGACATGTATCTTGTGATATTTATTAAATGTTTTATGTAACTAGACAAGTCAGTTAAGAAACAATTCTTACTTACAATGACAGCCTACATTGTTCTACAGGGTCAGCCATAGTAGTTTGCACCTTGCTCAAGGGCACATCGACAGGTTTTTCACCTTGCTGGCTTGGGTATTCAGATCAGCAACCTTTGGGTGACTGGCACAACACTCTAACCGCTAGGCTACCTGCCACCCATATCTAAATATTTTTTGGGGCATCTAAAGCTCATCTACATTTTTACGCAATCCAATTTGCTGTCTCTATTTAGAACAAAAAGTAAGCCAAAATGCCCACAGTCATCAAGCTAGACAAAATTATTATTATTAAATATGTTTAAGTGATTAATTAGACTAAACTAGATCAAAGGTAATTCAATAATAAAAACTGTGTTTAACCAATAGCCTAACAAATTATCAACTCTTGAAAAAATACAAAGACTTTCGTCTTTTTGTCTTTATTAAGATATCCTCTATATCAAATTCCAGCCGAGCCGCCCGGCCAGCCGAGCCGCCTGCACGCCCGACCCCCACCAGTCTAGTCAATAACTCAACTCTCTCCCAACACAAGTTCCTTCCCAGTTCTAGTTCCCAAGGGTAAGGTTCGGAAACAACAACAAAAAACACACACACAAAAAATAAACATACACCTCAAATATACATTAACACACAGAAACAGCAAATCCTCCATATAATTTATCTTATAGGCCTAATAGTACTGTAGAGCTCTTTTTACTTGCACACATTATAGCTGGGTCGCCACGAACTGTTCGTAGGGGTCCACCAGCCTGCAGCACCCCAACCCAACACACCCCAATCAGTATTAGGATCTTAGTGAAACATTCATTATTGGTTTTCGGGTGTGTTAGGCCAAGGTCAGAGTGACAACCCACAGGACGGCAGACCCGCAGGGCCAGGACTGAGCAGCCCAGCAGCTAGGGATTGCCTAAATAGATACCTCCCCTGACGTGGGCATGTTTTCAATACAGACTCCTTTAGTCGTACTGTATTCCATATAAGGCATCCAGACCTTATGAAAGTTGCCCAGTGTAATGTATCAACTTGACTCATTGACCTGTACTTTATTCCTGGTCCCAAAAACCCATCCAACTGCATACCCCAACTGCTAGTACACTACATCCCTCCTCTTCTAAGATGTTTGACTAACCATTATGATCTCCAACTGCAGATCTATGCATTATAATGTAACAAAACATTATCTAGTACTCAAAATACATACTCTCGTATACAGTATTGAAATAATCTTTACTTTCTTTAAACTACCAGCCATAACACTTTTCTTTTGATGGCTAGGGGTAGAGTGCCCTGCCATTGAGACTGTGCCGGAGATTATTCTGCTCCATTATGGCAACATGTCAATCTAACATAGTCCTTCAGATGCACAGCTTGTTGTCTGAGTCTTTAGTGTCGAGGCTGTAGTTGAATGGCCTCATCAGGTGCAGGCACTTGTCTAGGCAGTGTGTCAGGCTCTGCCTGGTCAGTGTCTCTGTCAATCCATTGTCCTGACTGTGGTTGTATCCACAGTTTCACAAAAGAAACATGTCGCATGGCCCTCTTGCTATTCCTTTCCAGGACAACAGAGTTCTCTTTCCTGTCCAAGATGGTGTATGGCTCTGGTTCGAAGGTAGTTGACAACTGGTTCTGCTTTAGAACCATGTCACCTTGCTGGATTGTGCTTTCAGTTGCTCTCCTAGATCTGTTGGCGTTCTGTCGGACCTTTTCCTTCCTTTCAGCATCAGCAAGCCGAATGACGTTGTCGTGTGGTTCAGCTCCTGGCTGCATGTCGGCTGACAGCTCTGGCAGTTTGGTTCTTATTTGGCGGTTGAACAACCGTTCAGCTGGACCGCAGCCTGTGACTGAGTTTCTCATGGCCTACACCTGTAGGCCATGAGAAACGTCTGTAGTTCTGTGCGCAAATCCTTCCCTTCTGATTGAGCATCGCTGATTGCTTTGACAAGCGTCCTGTTCTGTCTTTCAACTTCGCCATTGGCCAGTATGGAGTGATGCGACGATGTGGGCTCCCGTTTTCCTTCACGTATGCTCAGAAATCGCTTGCTGTGAGAGGAGTGCCATCATCCATCACAATAAACTCAGGATCCAGGCTGTATCACATCCGGCTGTGTTTGGGAGTCCTATAGGGCTGCGCACAATTGGCCCAGCGTCGTCCGGGTTTGGCCGGGGTAGGCCGTCATTGTAAATAAGAATTTGTTCTTAACTAACTTGCCTAGTTAAATAAAGGTTTAAAAAATACCCAAGGACTGCAAACGTCACCCTCAGACTTTCGATTATATCGGCGGTGGTGACGCGGTTTAGGATACTCACGTCAACCCATCTTGAGTAGTAGTCTGTTTTTACAAGGAGGTGTTCTCCTGTTGGAAACGGCCAACACATGTCAATGGCTAGGATCTGCCATGGTGTATCTGGTAGCTCTGTTCGGACTGTGAGGACCTGCTTTGGTGGTGCGCCGTTGACTTGACATGCTGGACAGGACTTCACGAGCAGCTCAGTCTCTGTTTTGTTTTTACTATACCTTGATGCCCTTTGTGGGCTAACGTCAAAGTCTGTTTCTGAGCTACTCGTGGCATGATAATGCGGTTGCCTCAAAGAACTATCCTTCCAGCAATAGAAAATAATTCTTGTCCCTGTCTGATGTTTGTTACTAGAGTAACTGAAACTGGATCCTTTGCTGACATTACTTTCAGCTCTCATGGGCTGAACGCACATGGCACTGCGTGTTTGGCTACGTAGTAGATGTGGTCATCCCCGTAATGTAGAGATGCCGGAGGATTCAGAGTCAACCATGACAGTGAGTCGGCTGCATTCTGATGCCCAGGCTTGTATGCAACCTTGAGTCTGTAAGGCTGCATTCTCAATGCCCATCTCTCGATCCTCTGTGGTGGTTTGGATTTTGGAGAATATCATGGCTCTATATTTTTGAGAGCACGGCTAGCGTAGTACACTGGCCTGTGTGAACCATATTTTTGCTTCTGACTCAAGATAGCCCCTAGCCCCACTGGACTAGCATCCACAATCACGTGTCTCTGCATCTTGATTGAAGTTGGCCATGTTGTGTGAACTGGCCAGTGCGTCCTTCAGCTCGTTGAATGGTGATTCTTGTCCATGTCCATTTGCATGATGCTTTTGTGAGTCTTCTCAGCGGTTCGGATGTGGTTGCCAGATTTAGGATAAATCTGCCACAGTAGTTCACTAGTCCTAAGAAACTCCTTACTTCAGCAGCATTTGTCGGTCTGCATGTGTTCTGCACCACTTACACCTTTGACTGTGCTGCTCCGATGCCGTTCTTCGAGAGAACGTGGCCTATGAAGTGTTGAGGGTGAGCCCCCTCTCCTGCATTCGTCTCAGGACTTGGTGTAGTCGTTTGTTGTGTTCTTGTGTTTTCTTCCCAAACACAATGATATCATCTGAGATGTTGTGTAACCCCCTCGATACCTTGTAGTGATGTGTCTCTGGAGCAGAGGAGACGCCGAACATTAGTCTCTTGTAGCGCCAAAAACCTGTGTGAGTCACAAATGTAGACAGGGAACGAGACTCAGGTTTCAGTTTGATCTGATGATATCCTTTAGGTCCAGTTTTGAGAAGACCACGGCTACTGACATGTCCTCCAGGGGATGGGGTGTCGCTCCCGCACAACAGCTTCATTTGCTCTTCACATGTCAATACATACTCTGATGTCACCGGTTTCTTTGTGTACTACAACTAGTGGTGACACCCATGGTCCCTTCACTCTCTCAATAACATCCATGTCCTCTAGCTCGTTCATCTTCTCTTCAACTAGATTCCTGACACTGAATGGTATTCTGTGTACTGACTGTGCAACAGGTGTGACAGTCTCATCTACATGAATTCCTATCTGGAAGTCGTTCAGTTTTCCCAGCCCTGTGAAACATTCTTTGTATTCCTCCAGAAGTGCAGCTTTGAATGTCTTTGTGTCATCATCTTGGACTGAGTTTATGTGTGCCTTTGGCCCTATGTGCAAAATGCCAAGAGCAACGGCAGATATCTTTCCCAGTACAGATGTCTGGGCATCTTTTAAGACTAGAATGTCTGCAGTGACTGACTCAGAACTAACAACTGCTGTAATGTTGGCCCTCAACTGCTAATGGTTTTGTTGAACCATATGGGTAAAGTCTCTTGGATGTTGGTTTCAATTGCACATTGCATTTGGTCTGCAAATGACTGAATGTTGCTGTGCCCACAATATTACAGCTAGCCCCAGAATCAATTAACATGTGAACTGGCTGGCCATTGCATAATAACTGTATTTAAGCGTCATCAGTACTGCTTGTAAGTTTGAACACATGTCCATCACTGTCATTGTCTGTTTTATCATTTTGTATCGCAGGTGTGTTTGTGACTTGATTTACATTCAGTTTTGTCTTTTGGAGAAATGTCCATCTTTGAATAGCTAACGTTTGCCAACTTTTGACCAGCTCTTTTTGGCCAGCACTCTCTCTCTCTAACTGTACATCAACTGGCAAAAGCTAGCCAAATTAATTTACTTCTGTTGAAACGGGACAAAACAAAAGGCTACAAAACATGTGCATACAAATAACAGCTGTTAGATAGTAATAATAGCCATATTGCTATCTGGCTGAGAGTTAGAGCTGACCTGGATGTGTTAGCTACTAGCTAGCATAGCTAATTCATTCACTTTAGTGAATTTGAAAGGATTGACTTTGAAGTTTGTGGAGATGTGAAATTAATGTAGGAGAACATAACACAATAGATCTGGCAAATGATAAAACAAAAAACATGAGTTTTCTATTTGTATTTTTGTTGCATCATCTTTGAAATGCAAAAGAAAGGCCAGACATTGAGACAGGAAGCTGGGGATAATTTAGATGTTGGGCAACAGTGTGTGTGCACAAGTTTCAGAATAAGAGTCTCCCAGGTGTCCCTCACAAGTTTGCCCAAATGTACCCAAGTGGCCGAATTGGTCAATTGATACAATTTCAAGTACATATGTATAGAGAACATACAAAAATTCTGTGGTAATAAAAAATGTTTATACATAAAGATGAAGGGGGATGTACTTTCCAGTCATGTCCAGCTGAGGTCCTGGCTGCCTTTTAGGTCAAAATGTTGGTGGAAGTGGCTCCACATGTCCCTCTAACTCCTCCCCCATCTGATAGCGGAGTGGAAGGAGCACTCGGTAATCTTGCGTTGGGCCTGAAGGGACACACTTATTGTGTTGTGAATTCTGTAACGAATGTATTGTAATGTTTTTTAAATTGTATAACTGACTTAATTCTTCCGGACCCTAGGAAGAGTAGCTGCTGCCTTGGCAGCAGCCAATGGGGATCCATAATAAATATCAATAAAATACATAAATACATAACCGTTGGTGGTAGTTGCCGCTTGTGCACTCCTCCCCATCTGGGTTGGCCTCTTCACACCTCTAGATGGCCGAGTGAGGGTGGTGTGGAGCCAGAGACAGCAGCAGGGGTCAGACTGGAAGAACCAGTTCCTATGTTTGAATGAGTTGGGGATGGAGGACTTGTGGTTCTCTTTGGAGTTGGCTCCCAGATGTCATCTCTTCCACTATTGAGGATTTTTTTAAATTCAGTTAGAACTCAAGTTTACTATTACTTATTTAACCTTTATTTTAGCAGGGGGTGAGCCCTGCATAAATACTATTACGGATGAGCCCTGCGTCAATACTATTACGGATGAGCCCTGCATCAATACTATTACGGATGAGCCCTGCATCAATACTATTACGGATGAGCCCTGCATCAATACTATTACGGATGAGCCCTGCATCAATACTATTACGGATGAGCCCTGCATCAATACTATTACGGATGAGCCCTGCGTCAATACTATTACGGATGAGCCCTGCATCAATACTATTACGGATGAGCCCTGCATCAATACTATTACGGATGAGCGTTTCTCCTTGAGAGTGTCATACACAGCCTCTTTGTATGTCAATGCTTGAGCAAGGTCAACTTTCTCCTTTTGTAGATACTTGTGTAAACCTGCTGTCACAGACAGAAGATCCTGGAACATCAGCAACAAATAGACTGTGGAGACGTTTGCCTTCAGTCCCACTGCCATAGCTGTTCTGATGGTTGAAAGGCACTCAATGACAGCAGGAATATTGTCAAGCATGGCATTTACTGATCGAAGCTGGCATGCCCAACGGGTGTTTGACAGTTGCACAAGTTCAGAGGGCTGCAATCCTAGTTTCTTTTGAGTGTCTGCAAACTTATGGTGGTTAACCAGCGAGACACTAAAAAAGGAATACACACTTTCCAGGATCAAAAAACTCTGTAGCCTCAGAAACTGCTTTGCGTGTGTGACACAAGACAAGGTTTAGCTCGTAACAATGCACATATTGCTTCGGGGTGCTGCATTCTGAAATGGGCTTGCACTCCCCCATCTGACCCACTCATGACTGCAGCCCCATCGTAGGTCTGTGCCACACATGTTAACGCATCAATTCCCTTTTTCCTGCAATTGGTGCTCTAATGCAGCTGTTAGTGATTTAGCATCAAAACCTGTCAGTTCTGTTAGGGGTAGGAACCGCTCCTTAACTGGACCCTTTGTGCTAACATATCTGACACAGACTGCCAATTGTTCAGAGTGTCCGTCTCTGGCCTCATCAGCCATAATGGCATACATCTTAGACTCCTTCATTTCATTGACAATAGTTTCAGTCACCTCTACTGCACAGCACTCGATCATCTCGTTCTGGCACGCTGGTGAGAGGTAAGTGCTGTTCGATGGGGCCGTGTACTTCTGCAGGAAAGGATCAAACTGCTTTAAAAGGGCCATGCACTCAAGGAAGTTCCCTCTATTATGGCTTTCAACACTTTCGATGTGACCTCTAAAAGGTATTCCTTGCTTTCCTAACATGGAGGTAACCGCCACAACACGGCGTATTCAGTTATTTTGTTTACATGTGCTGCTTCTATCTGCTGTACAACATTTCCTTGTGAGGCACTTGAGGCACTTGTGAGGCACTAGCCTTGTAGCTCTCCCAGGAGGCAACACTTTCCTTGTGAGATTGTGAGATAAATGTGTCTTGTTTCAGGTTTCTATTTTGTTCCACAGAGTATTCTAACCATTTAAACCAGTTTCAAACCACTTTTCCTGAAAGGCTCTTTTCTGCATGCCAAAGCACTCTTGGGGATAGTATTGTAGTTTCACTTGCTTAGGACCTGTGTCCTTATCTCCCAAGTAATCTCTAGTCGCAGCTGCCTTTTCGACACTGTGTTCTTTCTCTCTCTCTGCTGCCACTCCAACACTGTGCTCTCTTTCTCTCTCTCTCTCTCTTCTGCCTCTCCGACACTATGCTCTCTCTCTTCTGCCTCTCCGACACTATGCTCTCTCTCTGCTGCCTCTCCGACACTGTGCTCTCTCTCTGCTGCCTCTCCGACACTGTGCTCTCTCTCTGCTGCCTCTCCGACACTGTGCTCTCTCTCTGCTGCCTCTCCGACACTGTGCTCTCTCTCTGCTGCCTCTTCGACACTATGTTCTCTCTCTGCTGCCTCTCCAACACTGTGCTCTCTCTCTGCTGCCTCTCCAACACTGTGCTCTCTCTCTGCTGCCTCTCCAACACTGTGCTCTCTCTCTGCTGCCTCTCCGACACTGTGCTCCTTTTCTCTCTCTCTCTCTTTTTCTGCTGCCTGTCCGACACTGTGATGTCTTTCTCTCTCTGCTGCCTCTCTGATGTCCCGATCTCTCTCTCTGTACTGTGACAACCACAATCAAACAAAAACAATTATACTTTCCAATCTGAGATTTATTTAAATCAATTGTGGGTAAATGCACATATATTTCTGAAGAGTAGGAGTTGCTGATGGAAAACAATGATAATGTAAACAAACCCTTTACAGCTTCAACATATATTTAAAACTCATGTTTAGTATATTATCAATCATTGTATCAATAGTTCAATCAACTCATTTAAAAGTGAAACAAATGTCTTAAATCCAAAATAGTAAATAAATGTATTCTTTTAAAGTGACATTGGTTTTATGTTAGAAGATATATTTAAGAAAAATAAATAACTGAAATATGCTGTTTGCATAAGTCATCAACCCCTTTATTATTTATTGTGCACTTTTGGATCAATAAGGACGAAGTGGAAGCTGCATCTTGTCTAGGGAGGTGCCTCAAAACTTTGCGTCAGTACAAGAAGGAGAAGAGTGTGGGAAGCCATGGAGAGGCCGACAATCACCTTGAAGGAGCAACAGAGTACAGTGGCTGAGATTGGAGTGAAGGTGTACCAGTCAGTTTTGAGGCACTGGTTCGATGCAGCTTCCACTTGGTCATTATTGATCCAACAGTGCAAACACTTGGATATTATTTTGTACCCTTTTCCTAATGTATGCATGTGTATTACTTTATCTCTAACGTCCGTAGAATGCTCTTAAGTCTTCATTTTCACACCTTTCCTTCAGATTCACAGTCTGTTAAATGCTACATTGTTTTTTATTTATCCAGAAAATGTGAGTTATTGAAATGTTTCACAGGTAGAGGCCAATGGTAAGCCAAGTGTGTCCTTATTAGGGCATTATGTTTAATCTGTGTTAACTGGGAGTTTACAGAGCAAAGGGGTTGAATACTTAGGCAAACAGCATATTTCAGTTATTACTTTTCTTAAATATATGTTCTAACATAAAATCAATGTCACTTTAAAATAATACATTTCAAGGGTCATTCTTTATAAATAATTGTAATTCAGACAAATCTGATAACTTTCAACGGGGTTGAATAGTTTTTCAAGGCACTGTAGTGTTGTGGCCCAACACAGATGCAGAGTCTGTGAGAAGCAGACTCTTGGCAGCTTCCTGACTGCCTGTTCACTCGCTCACCTGGCTCATATACTTCCGTATATCCATCTATGGAGAGACATACATTTATTTAGCTTATGCATGCATGTAGCGTCGGCCACTTCAAGTGAATCATAAGAGACTGCAATGTTAATTGGATGATATTTCAGTCATATTTTGCTAGTCTCTTAGCTAGCTTGTCAAGATCAATGTTTGTGTTGCTGCATAGTTAGCAAGCTATGCTATCCATCTAACTTATCCTAGCAAAAGCCTTGAGATGTCAGCTAGCTAACTCTGTAGCTAATGCTGCATCGCTAACAAAGAACCAAGACAATAGCAAATGTCTAGGCTGCCACATGGCATAGCTTTTCCATGTTACAATAATTAGCTAAAATATGTGTGTGTGTATATTTCGCAAGCTTACAACTCGCGACTGAATGCTGCCTTCTGCCGAGCTGCGGTGCCTCTGTGCCTCCAAGACTCGTGTAACGGGCGCGTAACGCGGCCTTAACGCTAGTCATTGGTCCGTTTTACACCTATGTCTATCACCGCAGCTTCTGTGTGGTCCAAAAGCCTAACAAATAGTTGGTATTACAATTTTTAGGGGGGCTGAAATGAAATAAATGGGGCCTAAATACGCCGATGCTGTGCAGGTAATGTTCAAATTCATTGTTTTACACAATATCTTATCACAGCACTTGCTGATAATGGTTGACCAACTCCCTTACCAAAATGGCTGACCTTTTATACTGTCATAAAACCTTTCATGTCCAATCCACTGGTCCATTCTAGCATTCTAATTCCTGTAATAATTGTAGTACTTACCACATAACCGCACAGTTAATGGTTCAAGCACAGATCTGGCTGCACCCTCTCAATTGCTACATTTGATATTCCCTGCAGTCTCTCAGGCGCAACTAACAGCCTAACAATATATTCTATGACTTACATAAAAAGATATTGACCACAAACTCCTAATGTTCCTTTTTTTTTGTGACCAAATCTTTATTATATCTATATATTTTTTTTTTTACAGTTGAAGTCGGAAGTTTAGCCAAATACATTTAAACTCCGTTTTTCACACTTCCTGACATTTAATCCTAGTAAAAATTCCCTGTCTTAGGTCAGTTAGGATCACCACTTTATTTTAAGAATGTGAAATGTCAGAATAATAGTAGAGTGATTTATTTCAGCTTTTATTTCTTTCATCACATTCCCAGTGGGTCAGAAGTTTACATACACTTAATTAGTATTTGGTAGCATTGCCTTGAAATTGTTTAACTTGGGTCAAATGTTTCGGGTAACCTTCCACAAGCTTCCCACAATAAGTTGGGTGAATTTTGGCCCATTCCTCCAGACAGAACTGGTGTACCTGAGTCAGGTTTGTAGGCCTCCTTGCTCGCACACACCTTTTCAGTTCTGCCCAAGTATACTTGGGGTCATTGTCCATTTGGAAGACCCATTTGCGACCAAGCTTTATCTTCCTGACTGATGTCTTAAGGTGTTGCTTCAACATATCCACAGAATTTTCCTTCCTCATGATGCCATCTATTTTGTGAAGTGCACCAGCACCCCCACAACATGATGCTGCCACCCCTGTGTTCTTTGGCTTGCAAGCCTCCCCCTTTTTCCTCCAAACATAACGATGGTCATTATGGCCAAACAGTTCTGTTTTTGTTTCATCAGACCAGAGGGCATTTCTCCAAAAAGTATGATCTTTGTCTCCATGTGCAGTTGCAAACCGTAGTCTGGCTTTTTTTATGGCGGTTTTTGGAGCAGTGGCTTCTTCCTTGCTGAGCGGCCTTTCAGGTTATGTCGATATAGGACTCGTTTTACTAAGGATTTAGATACCTTTGTACCTGTTTCCTCCAGCATCTTCACAAGGTCCTTTGCTGTTGTTCTGGGATTGATTTGCACATTTCGCAAAAAGTACGTTCATCTCTAGGAGACAGAATGCGTCTCCTTCCTGAGCGATATGAAGGCTGCGTGGTCCCATGGTGTTTATACTTGCGAACTATTGTTTGTATAGATTAACGTGGTACCTTCAGGCGTTTGGAATTTGCTCCCAAGGATGAACCAGATTTGTGGAGGTCTACAATTTTTTTTCTGAGGTCTTGGCTGATTTCTTTTGATTTTCCCATGATGTCGAACAAAGAGGCACTGAGTTTGAAGGTAGGCCTTGAAATACATCCACAGGTACACCTCCAATTGACTCAAATGATGTCAATTAGCCTATCAGAAGCTTCTAAAGCCATGACATAATTTTCTGGAATTTCCAAGCTGTTTAAAGACACAGCACAGTCAATTTAGTGTATGTAAACTTCTGACCCACTGGAATTGTGATATAGTGAATTATAAGTGAAATAATCTGTCTGTAAACAATTGTTGGAAGAATTACTTGTGTCATGCACAAAGTAGATGTCCTAACCGACTTGCCAAAACTATAGTTTGTTAACATGAAATCTGTGGAGTGGTTGAAAAATGAGTTTTAATGACTTCAACCTAAGTGTATGTAAACTTCCGACTTCACCTGTACACAGGCACAATACACTAATTCATATAATTTAATAGTTAGCTCGCATCACAGAGACAAAAAGTAACAATAAATGTAGTGTGTAAAAGACAGGGAAAAAAATGGAGGGAAAAAAAGAGAACACCCCACCCCATTCCCCCAAACCCCACCCATCCAACATGTTTCCCTACAACCACCAACCTGGAAACCATGTTCTTCCACCCCTTCCCAACCCCTCCTCTAGCAACTAGGGTTGCTTGTCAGTCCCTGTCAGGGCTCTATAGATTGTTTATTTGTACAGTGCCGTCAGAAAGTATTCATAGCCCTTGAGTTATTCCACATTTTGTTGTATTACAGCCCGAGTTCAACATTTTTTGTTTCTTCTCACCCATCTACACACCATAACCCATAATGACAAAGTAAAAAAAATGTATTTCAAATGTATTGAAAATGAAATACAGAAATATCTAATTTACATAGTCAAGTATTCACACCCCTGAGTCAATACATGTTAGAATCACCTTCCAGCTTTGAGTCTTTCTGGGTAAGTCTCTAAGAGCTTTGCACACCTAGATTGTACAATATTTGCACAATATTATTTTTAAAAACCTCAAACTCAAGTTGGTTGTTGATCATTGCCAGACAGACATGTTCATGTCTTGCCATAGATTTTCAAGTCGATTTAAGTCAAAACTGTACATTCAATGTCACCTTGGTAAGCAACTCCAGTGTATTAATACGTGTCACATACCAGTTAACAAACAATGTAAAACATAAATAAATAATTGAGTTAATAAAGCCGCATACAAACATGGTCTCTTTTTTGTTTTCTTGAGTAAGGCAGCTCCAAAATGCAGGTGTTTCTAGCCTGTGCTCAGTGCTTTCTGTAGTGGTGGGGCGGGCCAGCAGAAAATACAGAGCGTAGGGGTTGGTAATGTTCGCTAGTTGCGCCATGATTGGCTCAGTGTTCCGTCACTCATGGGGACATTACGTCACCGCAAAATCTACGAGGAGAGCTTGTAATTCAAGCTCCTTGGGTTACATTAGAAGTGCCCATCCAAGAAGGCTCAAGATCATTGGCTACAGATAACATTACGTCAAATCACGTTATATCTACCGTAGCTTTGATTGGACTGATCATGTCAGCATCATACTTTCAAAATCTTAGCTAGCAGTCATCATCATGAATCAAGTTGACAATCTACTGGCAAATCCTTTTCAATCCTTGTCATATGAAGAGAAATTATGAAGAGAAATTATAGATAAAACATATCAGTGCTCATCGGCCATTGGACATAAACATTACACAACAAGTTGGAAATCGCATATTCAACAATGACTGGTTTGGAAGGAATCAGCGGCTTACGGCAAGCATTGCAAAGTAATCACTAGCCTGCTATTGAGTTGAGTGGGTGTGTGGTCCAAGTCTGGGTTTAAGGGTCTCTTTTCCAAGCTTAAAACGATAAACCTTCAACATTGGCCATGCTGTCAATCCAGCATGTCTTCTGCTGCATTCGAAACAACTGGAAACTCTGAATTGGTAAATATTAGACTTCAGTGAGTTCAATACAACTGGGAACTTGGAAAAAAACAAGCTCCAACTGGGAAAATAAGTTTTGAAAGGTCATCCAACTCGGAATTCCAAGTTGGGAACTCTGACCTCCTTCTAGACCTTCGACCTGAAGATCACTGACACCATGGTTCCCAGTTGTGTTGAAACCACGTTTGTTTAAGCAAGTCAGCCATATCAGGAAGTAAATGAGGCTGAATGAACTGTTTTGCTGCCAGAAGGCTCTGCTGATATTCAGGTGTAGCAGTTGTAAGGTGTTGGGACTGCTGTTGGGACTCTGCTGTTGGGACAGCTTTATGTAGGCCCTCCGTTTGTCACTGTTATAGTGCAATTAACGCATTGTTTAGTGTTGTGTTGTATAGTGGCTTTGATGAATCTAAAACATGATTTTTTTTTGTCCCACCGTGATTTACATGCTTAAATCGTCACTGGTGTTACTACTTCCAGTTAACTGTGAAGATGCTCTTTAAATATCTGTCTGATATCCAGTGATATTCAGTAGAAAATGGTCTAACACTCGTATGGCTTTAACATTACGGTCGAGATCCTCACGTTGTGTTATGAGCTAGAGTGTGCCTATCTACCCAAGTGAGATAATAAACCGTGAATTCATACAGTTAAACCTGTTATGGTGTGTCTTCCACATCTCTATTGAGTGCAAGTAGCAGTTTAAATACAATTAAGTAGAAGTCGAGCTATCTATGCCTGTAGCTAGCCAGCCCAGCCAGGTTGTGCAATCTCCATCACTGAGGATGGAAGATCATTCCACTATAACAGATAACAGCAGGACGGTATCACCACTGAGGTAGGCTATATCATTATCGGGATCACAAATTGGATTCCCAGCAAGAAGTTTGCAATTTTGGCTTCAATTTTCATGCATGTGGGCATTGCTGCATATGCAGTAACCCTTATACTTCTCTTGGTACCATTATACTTCTATTGGTACATTGGCCCCGAATTGCGGGCTGCAGTTGTACTGTACACTACTGCTTCCAGTTTCTTAAAAATGCCTTCCGATTCAGCAGGTGTCACTAGTGAGAAAAAATACTGAATAGATTTTTCTTGTGCTATGATATTTGACATATTATGGTAAAACATGGACGCTAATATTAGCGTCATGGCAGCAATATTAGTGTCCAGGCAGCAGCATTAAGACTTCCGGTTTTCCGATTTTGCCTTCAAAACAATAGTTTGCAGTAAAACGCTATGTGTATGCAGCTTTGCATAGTGCATAATGTTAAAAATAATGTTACAAAAAAATCTAAACTAAGGAGAAATACTACTTTATATGAGATAAATCATATTATAAGGTGGAGGATAAATGGTTGGTGCTTAAGTAAATGAATGTAAATAACCTAATATTCTACAGACCCTATTGATGTAGCACTAGAGTCTACTGTATACTGTATGGTATTATTTCCTGGATGACTGTGGTCTAAATACCTAGCAGTCATAATCCACCCATTCCATTGGTCCCAATGCAATACACTGTAGGACTATAATTTACACATTGGCTTATAGAGAAAAGGTATATTACACTGTAGGCCTATAACCTACCTGGTTAAATAAAGGTGAAATAAATAAAATAAATAAAATATAAATTACACATTGGCTTATAGAGAAAATACTATTCTATACACTGTAGGCCTATAAATACACTGAGGGCCTATAAATACACTGTAGGCCAATAAATTACACATTGGTTTATAGAGAAAAAACTATTCTATGTACCGATATAAAAGTGGGGTTGGAAATACTCAGTAGGGTCTGTAGAATAAATATATGGTGTTATTTCATGGGGCTCTGAATAATACTGAGTTTTGCTGGCATTTTACCATGGTCAAATACCTTAAAATAGGGTTGTAAAAACTATTGGTTCTGCCCTCTATAGTGCTGTCCGGTTAGAACATGATGTTGAGACCCATCACTGTACTCTAGATAGTCACCACCACACACACGCAGACACAGCTGTTTCCATATGAGGATGTTTATATGATTTTGGAATCTCATTGTTGTGGTTCTATAAGACAAAGATATGCACACATGTAAACAGTATTAGTTAAAGGTTATAACTATACAATATACATATATGTACATTAATTGATGGCAAATGGCATTACACTTTATAACATGTCTATAAAGGGTTATAAACACAGCATCAAGATAAACATAAAGTTAAACATTCACCTCTTGGAAAGAGACAGAAACTAATTACTTGAATTGAAAAGGGTCAAGATTTATGGCACCCTCTCTCTCCAGGATTGTGTGAGAATCTGGCAGGTTCAGACCTTATCAGATCTGCCTTGGCACCACAGGGTCGTATATTACTCTGCACATGAGCAGGCTCCAATAACTGTCTGGGATGACTGTAGAAGCTCGCCCATGGCAACACAATAAAACACCTTAATAAAGGCCACTATATAAACGCTGGGGTAGTGTGCATGAAAAATACCATGTTTATCAGTATAACAATTAAACCACTTCTGTAAAAAGTTATTGTGCAACCAATGCAATAATAACACTTATGGCAGTATGGAATAATACTACATATGATAAACAATATGCAAAGCAGTATCGGCAACTGTAACAATAAAGAATACTAACAGCGATACAGTATAACATATGGCTGAAACTTATCAAAGTAACATGAAGTAATTTGTGGTATTTACCTATTATTTCATAGCATATAATGGCTGAGGGATAATTCAGGTAGGCTGAGCAGCCAAACTAACGAGACAAGAGAAACTTAAGGGACTGTGTTAGGTGGAGAGGAGAGGAGCAGGACAAACTTTTTTACAGGGGTGCCTGGACACTATACGGTACAAATATAGCACTGTACA
Source organism: Thymallus thymallus (assembly GCA_023634145.1). Lineage (NCBI taxonomy): Eukaryota > Metazoa > Chordata > Actinopteri > Salmoniformes > Salmonidae > Thymallus > Thymallus thymallus. Next base: position 36,320,211 of record CM042410.1, on the reverse strand, counting down.
GGAAATATAGACCTTAGTCCACAATGAAATAACAAGATATACATATTCTACAGACCCTAGTGAGTTTTTGCTCTATAAGCCAATATGTATTCATTTACAATGATTCACATTGTGGTCGCCAATGGAATATGAACAAATGTTAATCATTGTTAATGATTAGACAATTACTTTTTTTATATATATATATCATGAATAAATACAGGTTATTGACAATTTTCTACGGTTACTTGGGGGACTTTTATTTAAAGCGTTTTTGAAATTCCGTGACCCGGAAGTACTTTTTAAGTGTTGCTGAAGAGACGCTGAACACGCCAAGCCAAAGTGCGTGGAGCTGTTCACTTCACACAAGTTTTCCATGAGGATTTATAATAAGACGAGTTGACAAGGTAATTTCGTGTTCTTTTACATATTTGAGTTCACTGACTGTAAATTGTTAATGCATATAAACAGCTTACATCGCTATCGTTTCAGTATTGTAGAAAGCTACAGGTGTAACTTCTTATCTGGTGGCCTGCCGTTAGCGAGCTGGCTAATTTATAACAGCATATTGAATAAACGTAGCTAGCTAGCTAAGCTAACGTTACTCAGTCTCAACAACACTTACAATCTTACCTCTACGCTATTCAAAGCACTCTTTGACCATTCATTTGAAATGTATTTGAAACGTTTAATTGGGTTCCACTGTAACAGTTGAACATGATATTTGCAACGTTAGGCTGCTGTCAGTGCAGTGGCACGTGGAGGGTAAACAACACAGTACGCTTATCTACAAAACCAACCACAAGGTGGAGTTGTTTGCCACTTTTCAAACGTGGACTCGGGCATGGAGCGCAGGTTTTTGTTCCAGCCCAGTACTGACTGTTACAAGAAGACCCGGTAGCCTATTTAGGAGGTTCTGGAGCAGCAGTTGAGACAGATCAGGTCCAAATAGGTATAATAGTTTATGTGATGAATTAGACTGGATCCAGAGGTTGTTTACTAACTATACAGATGATGATGATGGTAATAGTTGATGAACTTGATTGCAAAATAATTTACATGGCCAAAATAGCAATGACTGGAGTACAAAAGGCATAACGATGCAAGTTACATTACAGAAGCTGCGTTTACACAGGCAGCAGCCCCATTCTGATATGTTTCCCAATTATTGGCAAAAGAGCTGATCTGATTGGTCAAGGCTAATTACTGAGGGAAAATAATGTGAATTGGGCTTCCTGTGTCAATAGAATAAACTAGCAGAGCAATTAACTCACATGTTTACTTTGACAAGCAGCTATTTCTAGAATGAGGACTGTGGGAATCCTAAAAAGACCTGCCGGGCCTAACCTGGAATAAACCACTCAGTAAATGATTAATTAGCAATAGCACTAGTGCACATTTCACATGTAAGATGTAATTTACATGAATGTTTCCAATAAACAATGAAAAAGCACCTCCTAAGATGCAGAAATCTAATACTGCTAGGTTTTTTGTCGCACTGCTTTGCTTTGTCTTGGCCAGGTCGCAGATGTAAATGAGAACTTTTTCTCAACTGACCTACCTGGTTAAATAAAGGTGGAAAAAAATATATATATATTCATGTAACTGTAGAAAATGCTGTTATCGAGGTAATTTCCTTAGTATGTGACGTCAGAGTTCAGAATGTGGGAGAACTCGTAGCTCAGAGATGATGATTGACGAGATTCCCACTAGTAATTACCAGTTGGAGGGGCGTTCAAGTGGATTTTTCCCCAGTCGTATTCCTGTATTTACGAATTTACGAGATGTTTTGAACGCAGCATTCAAACAAAATAAATATAAATGATAATGATTACCAGACTCTGGTGCGTTTTCTTGTACGTGTCGCGATGCACAATGTTGGATGGGACTAGCATAGTTAGGTCACTAGAAGCAGAGTTCATGTGGGGGAGAAATGGAGGGAAATGTGGGTGTGGCGAGGTGTGAACAGACTCTTGCAGCACACCATAAGGTAATAATGACCCTCTGGGCCACCATAATCAAAGATTTTCAACTGGTCCTTCAGTATAGTACAGGTTCCCTTGAATTCAGAGTTGCACACCGTTCTGTCATACTGAACGCAACCCTGATTTAATCAATTTAGGTTCATGATAGTTGATTGGTTGGATGATCAGATGTGTTATTGGCTGCTGGTACAGAAGCATCAACACTGAGTCCCCGATTCCAGGTTTGAATTAGAAATAAGTGGACTCAGGAGAAGATTAGTTTGATGTCAAGCAGTGCTACTCCTAAGCATGATAAAATGTGTATAATATATTGTGTGCTAATCAAGCTCCCCCACTAATCCACAGCTCTCACAGACCTCTGCAGCTCTTCCACAGCTCTCACAGACCCCTGGAGATCCGTACCTGCGTTGTTCTGTTCATCATGATAACTCCAGCGTTTGAGTTAAGGCAGGACCCAGCTTTCCTAATCCTGACCATCCGTGTGCCCTACACTAGAACGTCAGAGTTTGATCTCTACATTGATGGAGATGAGTTCAAATTCTATGCCAAGCCTTACTTCCTCAGGTGAGTGACTGACCATCAGTCAAATTTCTGTGCTGCCATTATGGAAGTCAATTCATGTTTTGTTTTTTTTGAAATCTCGTTTTATATAGATTTTTGAAAATGTATTAATTGAATGCACACAGTTGCACCATGATATGCTGTGATTGTGTGAACATGCTGATAGGCCACCTTCATGTTTACAACACATTTTTAATCTCTTATCAAGGCTAAATTTACCTGGGAAAATTGTGGAGGATGGAAGGGAAAAGGCCTCTTTCGACATTGATAAAGGTAATGTTTTTTTTTTTTTTGACTTTGTTCATGTTTTTATTGATACGAAATCATTAATTAGTAGTTTTCCTGTTGGCTCTTTGCATTTTGGAAGCATTTCGCTACACCCGCAATAACATCCGCTTAACACGTGTATGTGACCAATGAAAATTAGATTTGGATGCGTGTGATTGAAATATAATGCAGGCTTTCAGATTCCGATGAAAACAGCCCACCTAATGCATTGTTGTTAGTGAATTATTGACCCTATCATTGTCAGTGGCGTGTGTCCTCTTGACCTCCCAGTAATCTAATCAGCAATACTGGTGGTTAGGAGGACTTTCACTAGACTCCACAGTGTGTGTTTAGTACTACAGCTAGCCAGAGACACCAGCAGGACCCTGAGAGATGAGGCTGAGAGCCGAGTCAGTGGGATTGATCCCTGGCGTCTCTTTACCGCTCACTACAGAGACAGCGACTTAATGGCTGGATATGCTGTTAGATATGAAGGGCCATTTGATCTGTCTGTGACGTAATGAATGCCTACGGCAGCCCTACTTCTGTTTCTGCTCGTTTCCAGTGACACTTTGCCACCTTGGTTTATTCATGTATTTATTATATTTACCAATTCATTCTCGCGAGGGCTACTTTGATTCGAAGCAATTTTTTCAGTTAGGAGTGGAATACTCGCATACATTCTTTTTTTTATGTGTTTCATTTTCCAATTATGTCTTTCGATTATGTTGGGTTGGTGCAGCGTTAGCCTTATGTACGCTGACACGCCATTGGCCCTCGATCAGCGATGCTCTGTTAGACGTGCTGTGTCTAAATAAGCCACTAACTGCTGCTAATAAAGCTTCTCTAATGGGGAGTCCCGGTTCATACTCGCAATTAGAAATCGTTACGATGCATCTTTTTAGGGCCGGGGCGATATAGCCAAAATATTACAAATACAATATTCTTCTCATGTATGCCGTTATTTGGCGGTAGTTAATGTTTTTGAATAATAAAAGTTATAAATATGTTTTAGTAGTGCATTCTGATTTATTTTATACACATTCAAGTAGTCCAATTTGGAGAATTTTTTTATATTTATCCAGCAGTCTGTCAACATATCGTTATAGACGGCATTGCAAAAATCCATATACTGCTATTCACGATATATTGCCCAGTCCTACTACCTTTGGCTCTCCAAGGCAGCCTCCTCTTAAGGGACCCATAGCCAAGGCAATTACCCGACTAGCATAAAGCATTTTTAAGGTAAATACTCCAACAAAGTGTTGAAAGTTTTATGAGGTCTTTAAATTGGATTAAGACTAGGAAATTATCTCCTTGGCTAGAGGTGGAATGGTCATACAGTTGAAGTCAGAAGTTTACATACACCTTAGCTAAATACATTTAAACTCAGTTTTTCACAATTCTTGACATTTAATCCTAGTAAAAATTCCCTGTCTTAGTTCAGTTCGGATCACCACTTTTATTTTAAGAATGTGAAATGTCAGAATAATAGTAGAGATTTATTTCAGCTTTTATTTCTTTCATCACATTCCCAGTGGGTCAGTTTGCATACACTCAATTAGTATTTGGTAGCATTGCCTTTAAATTGTTTAAATTTGGTCTAACGTTTCGGGTAGCCTTTCTCAAGCTTCCCACAATAGGTTGGGTGAATTTTGGCCCATTCCTCCTGACAGAACTGGTGTAACTGAGTCAGGTTTGTAGGCCTCGTTGCTCGCACACGCTTTTTCAGTTCTGCCCACAAATTTTCTATAGCATTGAGGTCAGGGCTTTGTGATGGCCACTCCAATACCTTGACTTTGTTGTCCTTAAGTCATTTTGCCACAACTTTGGAAGTATGCTTGGGGTCATTGTTCATTTGGAAGACCTATTTGCGACCAAGCTTTAACATCCTGACTGATGTCTTGAGATGTTGCTTCAATATATTCACATAATTTTCCTTCCTCATGATGCCATCTTTTTTTAAAGTGCACCAGTCCCTCCTGCAGTAAAGCACCCCCACAACATGATGCTGCCACCCCCGTGCTTCACGGTTGGGATGGTGTTCTTTGGCTTGCAAGCCTCCTCCTTTTTCCTCCAAACATAACGATGGTCATTATGGCCAAACAGTTCTATTTTTGTTTCATTAGACCAGAGGACATTTCTACAAAATCATCTTTGTCTCCATGTGCAGTTGCAAACCGTAGTCTGGCTTTTTTTATGGCGGTTTTTGGAGCAGTGGCTTCTTCCTTGCTCAGCGGCCTTTCAGGTTATGTCGATATAGGACTCGTTTTACTAAGGATTTAGATACTTTTGTACCGGCTTCCTCCAGCATCTTCACAAGGTCCTTTGCTGTTGTTCTGGGATTGATTTGCACATTTCGCAAAAAGTATGTTCATCTCTAGGAGACAGAATGCGTCTCCTTCCTGAGCGATATGAAGGCTGCGTGGTCCCATGGTGTTTATACTTGCAAACTATTGTTTGTATAGATTAACGTGGTACCTTCAGGCGTTTGGAATTTGCTCCCAAGGATGAACCAGATTTGTGGAGGTCTACAATTTTTTTTTCTGAGGTCTTGGCTGATTTCTTTTGATTTTCCCATGATGTCGAGCAAAGAGGCACTGAGTTTGAAGGTAGGCCTTGAAATACATCCACAGGTACACCTCCAATTCACTCAAATTATGTCAATTAGCCTATCAGAAGCTTCTAATTTCTGGAATTTTCCAAGCAGTTTAAAGGCACAGTCAACATAGTGTATGTAAACTTCTGACCCACTGGAATTGTGATATAGTGAATTATAAGTGAACAATTGTTGGAATAATTACTTGTCATGCACAAAGCAGATGTCCTAACCGACTTGTCAAAACTATAGTTTGTTAACATGAAATCTGTGGAGTGGTTGAAATATGAGGTTTAATGACTTCAACCTAAGTGTATGTGAACTTCTGACTTCAACTGTATATATTTTATAGATTGTGTAGTCTTACTCTTAATTGCTGTTTTGAGAGAAGTAAACTTCTGCTTTTGACTGAATATGTGTCTGCAGAGATTCAGTCATGCATTTATCGTGAACATTTATTGTACTACATGTATTGTACTTCACCTGCCCCCTGATGTTCTCTCTGTGTATCCCAGGTCTTTTTACCCTCCACGTCCCCAAGGAGACAGCAGGGGAGCACTTTGAAGGGCTCCAAATGCTGACTAGTCTCCTGGCTCCCAAAGGTTCCCGCTCAGCCAAGCCTCTGGTGGAAGACATGGGTATGTTGAAGTGTCATAACATTTACATTGTAGTCATTTAGCAGACACTCTTATCCAAAGCGACTTGCAGTTAGTCCATTCATCTTAAGATAGCTAGGTGAGACCGCCACATATCACAGTCGTAGCAAGTACATTTTACCTCAAAGGTGATATCAGCAAAGTCGGTGCTAGTAGAAAAAAATTATATATATATTACATACACACACACACACACTACCGTTCAAAAGTTTGGGGTCACTTAGAAATGTCCTTGTTTTTGAAAGAAAAGCAATTTTTTTTAAATCATTAATAACATCAAATTGATCAGAAATATAGTGTAGACATTAATGTTGTAAATGACTATTGTAGCTTGAAAGGGCTGTAAAAAAATAAAAAGGAATATCTACATAGGCGTACAGAGGCCCATTATCAGCAACCATCACTCCTGTGTTCCAATGGCACGTTGTTAGCTAATCCAAGTTTATCATTTTAAAATGCTAATTGATCATTAGAAAACCCTTTTGCAATTATATTAGCACAGCTGAAAACTGTTCTTGTTCTGAGAAATAAAGGCTATTCCATGCGAGAAATTGCCAAGAAACTGAAGATCTCGTATAACGCTGTGTACTACTCCCTTAACAGAACAGCGCAAACTGTCTCTAACCAGAATAGAAAGAGGAGTGGGAAGCCCCGGTGCACAACTGAGCAAGAGGGCAAGTATAGTCATGGCCAAAAGTTTTGAGAAGGACACAAGTATTGTTCTCCACAAAGTTTGCTGCCTCAGTGTTGATGATGGCAATTTGCATATATGTCCAGAATGTCATGAAGAGTGATCCGATGAATTGCAATTAATTGCAAAGTTACTCTTTGCCATGAAAATGAACTTAATCCCCCAAAAACATTTCAGCTCTGCCACAAAAGGACCAGCTGCCATCATGTCAGTGATTGTCTCGTTAACACAGGTCAGAGTGTTGACAAGGACAAGGCTGGAGATCACTCTGTCATGCTGATTGAGTCAGAATAACAGACTGGAAGCTTTAAAAGGAGGGTGGTGCTTGAAATCATTGTTCTTCCTCTGTCAACCATGGTTACCTGCAAGGAAACACGTGCCGTCATCATTGCTTTGCACAAAAAGGGCTTCACAGGCAAGGATATTGCTGCTGAACTTCAAGGAGAAAGGTTCAATTGTTGTGAAGAAGGCATCAGGGCGCCCAAGAAAGTCCAGCAAGCACCAGGACCGTCTCTTAAAGTTGATTCAGCTGCGGGATCGGGGCACCACCAGTGCAGAGCTTGCTCAGGAATGGCAGCAGGCCACATTTGGAGGATGGCCTGCAGTAAAGCATCCTCCGACCATTCATGTGTGGGGTTGCTTCTCAGCCAAGGGAGTGGGCTCACTCACAATTTTTCCTAAGAACACAGTCATGATTAAAGAATGGTACCAACACATCCTCCGAGAGAAACTTCTTCCGACCATCCAAGAACAGTTTGGTGACGAACAATGCCTTTTCCAGCATGATGGAGCACCTTGCCATAAGGCAAAAGTGATAACTAAGTGGCTCAGGGAACAAAACATTGACATTTTGGGTCCATGGCCAGGAAACTCCCCAGACCTTAATCCCATTAAGAACTTGTGGTCGATCCTCAAGAGAAGGGTGGACAAACAAAAACCCACAACTTCTGACAAACTCCAAGCATTGATTATGCAAGAATGGCCTGCCATCAGTCAGGATGTGGTCCAGAAGTTAATTGACAGCATGCCAGGGCGGATTTCAGAGGTCTTGAAAAAGAAGGGTCAACACTGCAAATATTGACTCTGAATAAACTGAATGTCATTGTCAATGAAAGCCTTTGACACTTATGGAATACTTGTAATTATACTTCAGTGTACCATGGTAACTACTGACATAAATATCTAAGAACACTGAAGCAGCAAACTTTGTGGAGACCAATACTTGTGTCATTCTCAACTTTTTACCACTACTGTATGTATATTATACATACATTACCAGTTAAAAGTTTGTACACACATACTCATTCCAGGGGTTGTCTTAATTTTTACTATTTTCTACATTGTAGAATAATAGTAATAGTGAAGACATCAAAACTATGAAATAACACATATGGAATCATGTAGTAATCAAAAGAGTGTTAAACAAATCAATATGTTTGAGATTCTTCAAAGTAGCCACCCTTTGCCTTGATGACAGCTTTGCACACTCTTGGCATTCTCTCAACCAGCTTCACTTGGAATGTTTTTCCAACAGTCTTGAAGTAGTTCCAACATATGCTGAGCACTTGTTGGCTGCTTTTCCTTCACTCTGCGGACCAACTCATCCAAAACCCTCTTAATTGGGTTGAGGTCGGGTGATAGTGGAGGTCAGGTCATCTGATGCAGCACTTCATCACTCTCCTTGGTCAAATAGCCCTTACACAGCCTGGAGGTGTGTTTTGGTTCATTGTCCTGTTGATAGTCCCACTAAGCGCAAACCAGATGGGATGGCGTATCACTGCAGAGTAAGTGTTCCTTGAATTCTAAATAAAGCACAGACAGTGTCACCATCGAAGCACCATCACACCTCCGTCCTTGCTTCCCGGTGGGAACCACACATGCACAAATCCGTTCACCTACTCATCAGACCAAAGGACAGATTTCCACTGGTCTAATGTCCATTGCTTGAGTCTCTTCTTCTTATTGGTGTCCTTTTAGTAGTGGTTTCTTTGCAGCAATTTGACCATGAAGGCCTGATTCACGGTCTCCTCTGAACAGTTGATGTTGAGATCTGTCTGTTACTTGAACTCTGTGAAGCATTTATTTGGGCTGAAGCTGGTTGAGAGAATGAGTGTGCAAAGCTGTCATCAGAGCAAAGGGGTAACACTTGGTTAAACCCTGGAATGAGTAGTTGTTCCAATTCATTCCAAAGGTGTTCAATGGGGTTGAGGTCAGGGCTCTGTGCAGGCCAGTCTAGTTCTTCCACACCGATCTCAACAAACCATTTCTGTATGGACCTTGCTTTTTGCACGAGGGCATTGTCATGCAGAAACAGGAAAGGGCCTTCCCCAAAATGTTGCCACAAAGTTGAAAGCACAGAATCATCTAGAATGTTATTGTAGGCTGTAGCGTTAAGACTTCCCTTTATTGGAACTAAGGGGCCTAGCCCGAACCAAAAAAAACAGCCCCAAACCATTATTCCTCCTCCACCAAACTTTAAAGTTGGCACTGCATTGGGGCAGGTAGAGTTGTCCTGGCATCCGCCAAACCCAGATTTGTCTGTTGGACTGCCAGATGGTGAAGCATGAATCATCACTCCAAAGAAGGCTTTTTCACAGAGTCCAGTATGTTGCTGGAAGCCATATTGATGTTCATGTTAAGCTCAAATCAATATCGTCCAATGAAACTGCAGGAGTAAGGACTTAGAACATCAAAACCCGCTGGATTTTGTCATTGGTGATGTTGTAATACGATTTGACTGAATGGTTTTGTTTCTCTTTAAGACATTAATGCTTTACATTACAGAGGCATGCAGTGGTATTCTGGACGGTGAGGAAGAGGATGATGAAGAGGAGTTTGACTGGCAGGTTGAGCAGGAGGTGTACATGGAGACCTCAGAGGAGCAGCTGAAGGATCTGCAGAAGTATGGCTTTGGGAATCAGAGGTCCGGAGTGTTCACTAGACTGCAGGTAAGGTCATTGGTTTGGCAGTACTGCACAGAGTCACTCTGCTTCTCGAAGACAATGACTAGAAGTAGTGGAATGGTATCCTTTTGAAAGCATTGTTTAGGTTCATAATGTGATTGGTATAGTTCACATAAGTAGGGCCAGGAGTTCTTCCTGACCATATGACCTGACCAGGAAACATAACATCAAGTACAGCATGTGAAGATCTAATGGAGGATTGTCCAATCAGGAGGAGCTGAATGATGTCATCGATGTTCGAAACCCAGATGGAACCACGGCATCAGAGAGGAGACAGGGACGGCTAGACGCTGAGACGTCCATATTCTGCCCTGACCATTACCTGTGAGTCAACCAAAGAGTAGTACCCCTTAATTGAATCATTGTACAACATTAGCAAATGCACAGTTTTTGTTACATTGCATTCCATCACTTTCATTGTTATAACACTGACCTGTTTGTGTCTGTAGTGCTGACCTGTTTGAAGACGAGGAGATCCAGAGTCTGCTGAAGTTCCGCCCTTGGTGGTCTGATCTGAGCCCAGACTCCATCCGGCTGGGAGAGGCAGGTGAGCTGGAGTCCTCCCCATCAATCCCACCACTACCACACATGAAGGGTTAGTTCATCCTCAAATCATGTGCTAAAACTTGACATTAAGTTGCTCTTATATCTGTTAAATGATGCTGTAATTCATGTAGTACGGTTGGAGTAATAATAACCTATACTGTAGTTTTAGCTCATTTCACACAAAGAGCAGTAAAAGATTTCCGCCAGCAGGTGGTGTATAAATGCTGACAACGGAAAAGAAACGTAACTTTGGTGTCAAACTAGTGACCCAAGAAAAACCGAAGTATACATTTGTGTGAATGTATACATAATTAATCTTTTTTAAACATTTTATATCCAGTATTGTTTAGTTGATTACTGTCAGTTGAGGTTGTGGCGTGAAGTTTAACATTTCACTGGATTGATGAATTGATGAGTTAGATATTAAGACAACAGTGTTAGTTCTGTAAGGGGAATTTGGAAATCCCTGTGGTTTTGTTTCATTTGGTTGCATTTGTTTTTATTCTGTCTAGATCATAATTTCATTTATCAGCTCTTAGGGCTTTCCATTTAACAAAATTGCCCTTTTCTCCAGTCCTTGATATAAGAAATCAATGAGTCATTTGAAAGGTGTGATCCCTGGCTGGCTGACTGGCTGGCTGGCTGGCTGGGCACCACAGGTTTGTTTTCTCTCTCATATGAGTGATAAGGGCTTATGGAGCATCACTTCTCCGCAGTAAGACACAATTCAATTTTGCCATCCTGCTCTCCTAACAGCCTGCTAATTCCTCTGCTCCCACTGCCTCAATGAACACATGGCTCGTAACCACAGCTTATGTTAGTACAGGATGTCGTACTGTACGCTCAGGAAAGGATTTTGATTAAACATTATCACAGGAGGAGGCGCTGGGTCGAGAGTGCCAGGACACCAGTCTCTGCATAGCACAGGAGCGATCGCACACTGCCGGACAGCCATCAGTCAATGCTACGCAGAACTGATACACAGCCCGTTAGCGGCAGGCAGGAGGAACCCGGCATTAAGTTTCCCTGCAACTCTGTGGAACTCCCTCTTCTCATTCTGTATTCTGAGCTTTCAGCTGGAGCCACGGCGCTGTTAAATGGTCCAATTAAACTTAATGACTAAACTGACAGCCGGATGCACGCTAGCCTTCCCCTGCCTGTCGAATATTATTGGTCAGCAAACGTAGCCGTTCGTAGTCAGATCTTGATAGCATTCTTATGATTTTAATAGATCTAATGTGGTGAAGCTAAAATCTTATGCTTTCACATTTTGTCCTCCTTCAGACCGAGATATACATCATGTCAGCTGACAGATGGGTGTAGACACTAGTGTGTGTGTGCCCCCCCCCCCCCTCTCTCTCCCCCCCCATGTCGAGGCCAGAGCGCTGACAGGCCACAGCTGTCCACTGGGTCCACATGAACTGAGTGGGCGGTGTTAATCCAACATGACAGCCCTGTCGCTACCTGCATCATTTCTTATGGCTGGTTTGACATGCCAGTGGCAGACTGTGATTCATCACTATATTCGTTGCGTTGACTCGCAGTTTCTTTCACTGCAGAAAATGTCAATCTCAAACCGCTGTGCTTTCAGTTTAATATTGAGCGTTGACGTTTGAATCGAAGGCAATCGATGTAAGCTGTATTAAACACCCTATGTGCCCCACACACATTGTTCTTAACTACCAAAGTCATACGTCAGAAGCCTCTCAGTGATCTAGAGTTGTAGGTAATTTCCAGCCGGAGGTATATTTACTCCATGTCAACTTTACCGTCTGGACCTGGGGATCGGCCATGCTACAGGGGGCAGACTGCTCAGAAGACGGGCGGAACTAGGTCACAAATGAATCTCCATTCATCTGAATCTCCACCCACCCTTCCCCCCCCCCCCCCCCTCACACGATTGGCTAGGATCAAAGCTGAGATCAGTGATCGCCATTTAGATTGGATAAGATTAGAAGTTCTAATGGGACAGATGTCTCTTGGATGAATGGAGCGCTGCGGCTGCGTTATGTAGGCCTAGTTAGCTTGTGATTGACAGTTTAATGGTCAGCAGTAATCCCACATTCATCCTGTTTTTAAAATGTCTCTCTTCAGATCAGTTACACGTGGGGGGGGGGGGGGGGGATACAGGAGTTATAGCAAATAATGCCCTCTAAGATGAAGGTTAGATGTCACTGAATGACGATACTGGACAGCAGCCGCCCTATCCCTTTCCCTGATCGTTTAAATGGACCAGGTCTGTGTTAGGGCTGGGAATTGCCGAGGACCTCACGATACAATGTTATCCCGATACTTTGGTGCCGATACGATATGTATTACGATTCTATATTTATTGCAATTCGTTACTGTGTTTTTATTGTGATTAAATGGTCCAAACATAATGCTCACCATACATTACATGACCAAAAGTATGTGGACACCTCATTCCAAAATCATGCACATTAATATGGAGTTGGTCCCCCCCCCCCTTGCTCTTTGGGAAGGCTTTCCACTAGATGTTGGGACATTGCTGCGGGGACTTGCTTCCATTCAGCCACGAGCATCAGTGATGTCGGACACTGATGTTGGGCGATTAGGCCTGGCTTGCAGTCAGCGTTCCAATTCATCCCAAAAGTGTTCGACGGGGCTGTGTGCAGGCCAGTCAAGTTCTTCCACACAGATCTCAACAAACCATTTCTGAATGGGCCTCTCTTTGCGAACCATGAGAAACAGCCCCAGACCATTATTCCTCATTACAGTTGGCACTACTGTATGCATTAGGGCAGGTAGCGTTCTCCTGGCATCCGCCAAACCCAGATTCGTCTGTCAGACTGCCAGATGTTGCAACCGAGGACAGATGATTTTTTTTTACGCGCTTAAGCACTGACAGTCCCGTTCTGTGAGCTTGTGTTACCTTCTACTACGTGGCTGAGCCATTGTTGCTCCTAGATGTTTTCACTTCACAATAGCAGTTGACCGGGGCAGCTCTAGCAGGGCAGAAATTTGACGAACTGGAAAGGTTTGCATCTTATGACGGTGCCACGTAAGAGCATTCTACTACCAATGTTTGTGTATGGAGATTGCATGGCTGTGTGCTTGATTTTTTTTTTACACCTGTCAGCAACAGGTGTTGCTGAAATAGCCGAATCCACTGATTTGAAGGGGTGTCCACATCTTTTGTGTATATAGTGTATGTCTTCTGCAGAGGGACAAGGGGGAGCCATGAGAGAACAAGTTTTGATCAGTCATGAAAATAAATGTGCTGAAAACAAATTGGCTCCCTATTTAAAAAGATTGAGAACAAGCCATAATGGAAATATACTGGCATTTTTTGCGACATTGTCAAAACGATACGATATATCGTCAAATAATATCCTGATATGTAACCCCCTGCTCTCACTAGTCTGTCTGGGTTTCTTACACTCGGGCAGACTGCTGGATGTGGGCCAGTGGGGCACTGAGATCAGCGTCCTGGCTGATCTCCCGGAGAGGTGCGGTGCGGGGGAGGTGTGTGTGCTCTGCTTGGCTGGGCTGCTGCAGCTGCACTGGCAAGGGAGTCGGGGTACCGTCTGCAGGGATCTAAGCCCTGATGTAATGGAGCAGGAATCCAGTTCCCAGCCGAGCCAAGAGCCCAGTGCAGCCAAGAGGATCATTTGAAACTGCTGCTGTAGTGTGTGTGCACGCACAGTCAAGCCCACACACTAGGGCTCAGTATAGGGGCTGTCCCCACTTGCACCCCCCTCAATAGGCAAAGGGAAGGATTGCTTTCAGCTGTTTCATAAGCTGCAGAGAATCTGTTCTTGCAGACTTTCAACACTGAAAGTTGCACATAACTTTACCAATTTAAATTGGGTCGAAGTGTATCTTGATCAATAACTGAGGAAGAAACTCAGACTTATTTCTTTCCAAATGAACTGATAACCTATTGCTTTCCTCAAACAATTTAAGCCATGAGCTATCTCCGCAACATAATAGAAATTATGGATCCCTCTTTTGCTTCATAGTAGAATGTGTATGAACTGTTAGGTCTAATCATGCCTGCAAATGCATTAATTTCTATGTAAAGTGTGGACTGTTGTTTTGCAGCGGTGTCCTTCACTGATGATGAGAAGGAGCAGCTGAGGAAGTTTACCAACAATTCCTACTTCCTGAACAAGAAGTCCCGTTTCCAGGTGTGGCTCAGCCTGGTGGACATCATCCTTGGATACTGCTACGAAGTGCGCACTACAGAGGGAGAGCACAACGTGAGTCAGCGGCCGACCAAGAGATAGTCACATAGCAGTTAGCCTTGAATGACAAATCTCTATATCCTCCATGTCAAAGCTTTAACATGGGCTTACACCAAGATCCTATAGGGATCTTGAGAGTTTTGTTGTCTTACTTTCACTAACACATGGGACTTCCAGTCTATTGTTGCACAGATGGAAGTAGATGTTTACGTGATAATTCCCCAGAAGCCGGTGTTTTGGCATGTATTGGCATGAGTGTTGTTCGCAAACCCTGCCAATATATCCTCCAAACACCGCCTTCGAGGGCATACTCACTTTTATACAACCGGTTACCAACATATTCAAATAATGATTGACATACAGTATATTTTCATTATAAACATACTATTTCATCCTTCCACAAGATATAGTCCCGATACAAATCTAGGGTTGCTACCCAAGCTGCCTGGTCGTTCGTTCTATCGGTTAGGTTGCCAGAGACGCGACCCAGTCTTTTAGTATTTTTTTTGTTCTATATCTATGGATGCGACCCAGTCGTTCGTTGTAAATGTTACGTTGCCATAATGGCTGGCAACGTTCTTATCCCTTGCTTTCTAGCTAGCCACCAACAGCTAACACAGTCACGTCAAACAGTGCTGCCAGAATAACAGCAAAGTAGCTGCATTTGCGTTTGTTTAAGCTGTTTTATTTGGATACATCCATAACAATGAGCTAATGAGGCTTGATTTCGCCCGGCATAGAACATTTGCTCTTTCACTAGGACGCTAGCTGTGTAGGAGCTAGCCAATTACACAGCTAACAACCACTTCAAACTGAAGCTGGAAAGACCGCAAACTAGCTGCATTTCATTTGTTTGATCTGATTTTTCTATTAGCATTTTTTTGTGTATATCCAAAAATTGTACTGTATCGTGATTATGACTGGCTGAGAAAAGCTGCCTGCCTGGCAGTCTCGTCCCGAATCGTGACACGTTCATTACTATGGGACAGCTGCATATCAAATGTCAATATTGAAACAGTGTTGCAAATGTCGGAGAGAAGGACACGTTGTGTTTCGCATAAGAACAACCCTTAGCCGTGGTATATTGGCCTAATACCACACCCCCTCGGGCCTTATTGCTTAAATAAAGGTCTACTATGGGAGGTTGTGTGGTTAGACCAGACCATACATGTCATGTTCCCATTCATGTGTTTATATACATCATCGGGTCAGACCCAGAGCTGTAATTCTTAGTACTGCCGTAAATACATACTTTAGACAGCAACCTGTGAAGTCATCTGTGAACGTTCTATTAACATCTGGGGTGTTACGGCCTGATACTCCCTAGAGATTGTGGAACGGTCTGCTTTTCCAGAGATTGTGTGGTAAGGTATCTATAATGGACACTAGGGACGGAGTGTCTAAGAGAGTATGGCCAGAGATTGCCTGTTATTGGGATCATTGCTTTCTCATGTGTTGTAGGCCCACCTTGATTCTCTAAAGTGCGTGTAGAAATGTACCTCTGACCTCTCATTATATGACTGCAGGTTGAATCACCATGGACCATCAGAAAACTCAGTGGGACTCTCTGCTGGCTTGAGGTAAGTAATAGGGAGGCAGTCCCTATTAAAGTCAAATTATCATGGAATAATAAATCCCTTAGTATGAGATTCGGCACTGCTTCCCTATACTGGCTATTTTCAGATTCTGGCCCTTTCTTGAGCTAAAGGCTTTTATTGATCTAAATTTGTCTGCACCAGCCACTGACAGAGGAAGGCTCTCAACCAGGCCTAGGAAATTACCGTTTGATTGAGTTTGCTACAGCTGGGTGGAGAACTTATATAAATGCAACATGAACATTTTGTTGTGTTTCATGAGCTGAAATAACAAAATCCAAGAAACCATTAGTGAGCATGTCTGCTTTGCCAAGATGATCCATCCACCTGACGGGTGTGGCATATCACGAAATTGATTAAACAGCATGATCATTACACAGGTGCACCTTGTGCTGGGGACAATAAAAGGCCACTTTAAAATGTGCAGTTTTGTCACACTACACAATGCCACAGAGATCTCAAGATTTGAGGTGGCGTGCAATTGTCATGCTGACTGAAGGAATGTCCACTAGAGCTGTTGCAAGAGAATTGAATTTTAATTTCATAAGCATCCTTTAAAGTCATTTTAGAGAATTTGGCAGTACGTTCAACCGGCCTCACAACCGCAGACCACCCCCGGCCCAGGACCTTCACGTCCAGCTTCTTCATCTGCAGGATTGTCTGAGGGGGGGTTGGGAGGGAGTGCTGAGGAGTTGTTCTGTTCACTCATGTCATCAAGGCAAAGGGTGGCTACTTAGAAGAATCTAAAATATGTTTTGATTTGTATTAACCCACTTTTTTTGGGTTAATACATGATTCCATATGTGTTATTTCATAGTTTTGATGTCTTCTATTATTCAACAATGTACAACATAGTCAAAATAAAGAAACCCTGGAATGAGTAGGTTTCAACTTTTGACTGGTTGTGTGTGTATGTCTGTCTGTCTCACACACAGTGCATTCGGAAAGTATTCAGACCGCTTGACTTTTTCCACATTTTGTTACGTTACAGCCTTATTCTAAAATTAATTAATAAAACATTTTTCTCATCAATCTACACACAATACCCCATAATGACAGTGCAAACAGGTTTTTCAACATTTTGCAAATGTATCATTTTTTTTAAACGGATACCTTATTTACATAAGTATTCAGATCCTTTACTATGAGACTCGAAATTGAGCTCAGGTGCATCCTGTTTCCATTGATCATCCTTGAGATGTTTAGAAAACTTGATTGGAGTCCACCTGTGGTAAATTCAATTGATTGGACATTGTTTGGAAAGGCACATGCCTGTCTATATAAGGTCCCACAGTTGACAGTACATGTCAGAGCAAAAACCAAGTCATGAGGTTGAAGGAATTGTCTGTAGAGCTCCGAGACAGGATTGTGTCGAGGCACAGATCTGGGGAAGGTTACCCAAAAATGTCTGCAGTATTGAAGGTCCCCAAGAACACAGTGGCCTCCATTCTTAAATGGAAGTTTGGAACCACCAACACTCTTCCTAGAGCTGGCCGCCCAACTAAACTGAGCAATCGTGGGAGAAGCGCTTGGTCAGGGAGGTGACCAAGAATCGATGATCACTCTGACAGAGTTCCTCTGTGGAGATGGTAGAACCTTCCAGAAGGACAACCATCTCTGCAGCACTCCACCAATCAGGCCTTTATGGTAGAGTGGTCAGACGGAAGCCACTCCTCAGTAAAAGGCACATGACGGCCCGTTTGGAGTTTGACACCATGAGGACTCTGACCATGAGGACTCTGACCATGAGAAACAAGATTATCTGGTCTGATGAAACCAAGATTGAACTCTTTTGCCTGAATGCCAATCGTCACGTCTGGAGGAAACCTGGCACCATCCCTACGGTGAAGCGTGGTGGGATGTTTTGGGGAGGTTTTTCCTCGGCAGGGGCTGGGAGACTAGTTAGGATCGAGGGAAAGATGAATGGAGTAAAGTACAGAGCGATCCTTGATGAAATCCTGCCCCAGAGCGCTCCGGACCTCAGACTGGGGCGAAGGTTCACCTTCCAACAGGACAATGACCCTAAGCACAGAGCCAGGACAAGTCTCTGAATGTCTTTGAGTGGCCCAGCCAGAGCCAGGACTTGAACCCGATCGAACATCTCTGGAGAGACTTGAAAATAGCTCTGCAACAACACTCCCATCCAACCTAACAGAGCTTTAGAGGATCTGCAGAGAATAATGGGAGAAACTTTCCAAATGCAAGTGTGGCAAGCTTGTAGCATCATACCCAAGAAGACTTGAGGCTGTACTTGCTGCCAAAGGTGCTTCAACAAAGTACTGAGTAAAGGGTCTTAATACTTAAGTAAATGGAATATTTATTTATTTTGTGAAAAAATTCTAAACAGTTTTTGCTTTGTCATTATGGGATATTGTGTGTAGATTGAAGGAAAAAATGATTTAATCCATTTTAAAATAAGGCTGTAGTGTCACAATGTGGAAAAAGGAAGGGGCCTGAATACTTTCCAAATGCACTGGAAATTAACAAGCTGATTGTCATCTCCTACTGGTGCACTGGTAGCTCATTGTTTTGGAGAGGAAGAGAAGGCCAGGTTATATGACCATTCCTCTTAGATTTGTGTGTGTGTCAAAGAGGTAGGAGTATTAAGGTGTTCCCCGGAGCTGAGAACAGGCCCAGGTGTGTGCTCCCAACTGACAGACGGACGGAGAGGTAGTGAGATGGCCGTCTGCTCGCCAATCGATGGTGTCTGTGTGGGCGCTAAAGGACTGTGTGTGTGTGTGCTCCTCGTCTTACACCTTGGGATGTGCGAGCCCAGTAATCCCTGGCATTTTCCATGTAGACCTGACAATGAGGGCTGGTAATCGGACTCCGCAGTCGGAGTCTGAGAGGTAGCAGTTTGGCCATAATGGTGATAATGGAGGAGGTGGTAATGACATCCTGCAGCTGTCTGAAAGCCCTCGTCAGTAGAGATGTCTGTCTGGGAGAGACTGACGGGCCGCTCTCTCTCAGCCGCTCTCTCTCATCCACATTTGCTCATTGTTGCTCTCATTCTCTCTCTAACCCTCTCCCTTACCAGGCCTCTTTTCCCCGTCTCTCTCTCTCTCTCTCTCTCTCTCTCTCTCCCTTTCCCCGTTTTTCCTGTTTTTGTCTTTCTCCCTCGTCTCACTCTCTCACCCTTATCTCTCTCTCTCTCTTTCCCTCCCTCGCTCCATCTGTTAAGCAGCCTCCTAACCAGACAGAGCAGGTTGGTGGTGGTTGTGCGGCTGAGTCTTATTTACAGCCAGGCTGCTAAACAGCCCCGGGGGAGAGGAGATGAGCCCTGATGACATGCAATGAGTCACACTCTCGCTCTGAGCGCACTTTTAACAAGCTAGGGAGAATGAATAAAAAGAGAGCTCTCTCTCTCTCAGCTCTTTTGTCCACCGGCGCAGAGAAAGCGAAGAAAAGCCTCAAGTTAACACAGTGATTAAGGACTAGCAACAATTAAAGGCGGCGGCTGCAGAAGGTGTTTAAGAGTTCCTCGCCTGTTTCCCCTTCTTTGAAAGGGAAGTCGTTAGGAGTAATTAGTTTACCAATGACTGCAATTAGGAGTGGGCTAGCCTGTTTAGTGCTGGAGGGAAGGAGAAAAGCAGGAGGCATTTTTAGAGGAAGTGAAGTCCCTTTATCTCGTTTTGTAAGATTAGTCTTTTTATAGTGAGTGGCCATGAGGAAAATGCAGCATGACTTTTTGTTGTTGCTTTTCAGACTTACAGCTCGTTGCAGGAGGTCCTGGTGTCCTTTGGGAGGAGGGTGTTGTGTTACCCGCTCTACAGGCACTTTACCCTGGTCTCTGCAGCCGTGCAGGATGCCGCTCGGATCTTCCAGTCAGGTGAGTCTAGACTATGCACTCTGTGACCTCTCACCCCTGACCTGAGGCAGCCAGGCACCTCCACACGTCAATGGCCCCTTTGTGCACGCTGGTTAGTGCAATATTGGTAGCCTCTGTGTCATGCCCAAATTATAAAGCCCCCCGCTATGGCCTTGTTTCCCCCCCCCAAGGAATGCGTCTCTGGACTCTGGCAATGTTTTCTGAGACTCCTGTGCTACACTATGGGGTTTGATGTTTTTCTGTTTGAAGGAGAAGCCTGCATGGTAGCTGTGGGCTGCTGCTTGTCTGTTCAGCGCTTTGGAGACTGACAGAAAGACTACTTTACAGCCAGCATGCACCCACAGTCACACATCACCATCACAAACAGAGCAATCTCTCCAAGCAGGAAGTGTGGAGTTGTTCTATAAGGACTGTTGACTTTATCTCCTAGCAAAGAGTTCATCAAAGCCCCGCGGGTAGCTAGATGAAGGCTCTGCCATGTAAACACATTTAGGATGTGTGTGTGTGGGGTGAGATTTACCTGGTTTGTGTGGATTTGAATGCACGTAATTGATGGCTAATTAAGGGTCTTTTAAACTCCAGATAAGCATTTCCGCACCTCGTTAGGTAAGGAGATGAGTAGATCAGACTGGCTGAGCGAATCGGAGAATCCCAGATAGTCACTGTGAAGGGGGCTTCCCTGTACGACGCTACACTATCTACCTTCGTCCTCTAGAAACAAACACACAACTTCTCCTGTTCTAGTCTAATGAAGCTTTTCAATCTCTCTCCTGACGTTGGACATTTTGTTACAGTCACATAGCATTTTGTTTCTGTGCTGGAAAATGCTAACTCGCCTAACTGGTCTAAGCAGGCCAACAATAGCAAGTGCCTTCTTCATTTAAAGTTTGCCTCTCAATCGTCTTGAGACGTTTTACTCCAAACAGCTAATTCGTTTGTCAGGATAAGGCTAATGGAATGTGTGCTGTAATTTAAGGCACTTGATTTAAATGGCTGTGAAAGCAAACATTGCTAGGTATTAGGAAAACGAACCCATTAGTGTCTTGCGGGAGCCACACGTTAAAGCCCTGAAGGAAATGTTATCCGTGGTAAATATTTGAACAGCCCTCTGGCATCACGGATTTCTCCTTCTCAAGGAGCTCATCCAGCTGCCCACTTAAGTGGCTGGAACTAGTGGGCCGCCAGGCAGGGAGAGCAGAGCAGAGCAG
This sequence comes from Thymallus thymallus, assembly GCA_023634145.1. NCBI lineage: Eukaryota > Metazoa > Chordata > Actinopteri > Salmoniformes > Salmonidae > Thymallus > Thymallus thymallus. The sequence goes on along the minus strand of CM042410.1, from coordinate 36,299,124 downwards.
GGCTACTTACTGGGTAGCCGAAATGTTGCGGTTCCTCAGTGTAGCGTAACTCTCATTTCCCTGTGTTTGTGTTTTTACTTGTCCCTTGGCTTTGTAACATTTAGCAGTCACTCTACTTCAATATGACACTAGAAAGGGTTTGGGTCTTCACTGTAATGAGCTAGTACAGTAGGCTATGTATGCTGTTGAAGTGCACATGGCCCTCCCAGTAGTTGAAACACTTGAAGTGTCCTGTTACCATGTACAGTGTGGTAGTGATGCCAGTGGAATGTTTTCTGCGCAGTATTAGGAATGCACCTGGAGTGTTTGGAATGTGTGTACACTTGACTACAGTGTGTAAATGTGTTGCCTATGCCGTGTTGTCACTTTGCCATGATGGATGTTCGTGGCCAGTGCCCCTGTGTTAGCTGTGTTGCTGTGCCCTCCCTGTTAGGCCAGACTCTGCTTGTCTGTCTGCCCCTCTCCAGGGATCAGCAACTGGGCTCGCCACCAACGTGCCTAACTGGCTCAACTTGTCATCAGCGTGGAAAAACGGGCGAGTGCAGGATTCATAACGTGGCAAAGTTGGAACGGAAACTAAAGTGCTGTCTCTGTCGCTCCTAGGAAGTACGGGGGAGAAAAGTAAAACCTCCAGGGTTGTGGTGGGGGTGCCTTGAGTGTGGAAGCAGGGAGGGCTTTGTGTCTGCGGGGAGAGGAGAGCTGTGTCTGCTCTGGGTCCTGGAGTCGGAAGCTGAGCTCTCCACTCTCTCTGTGCCCACTGTGAGCTCTCATGCTCTAAATGAGAATCAAATGTTTGTGTAAGGTTTTTCTCGGAGCGAGTGTGCTGTTTGTTTTGAATGGACTGGAATGTCTCTGGAGGTGGATACTGGACAGGAGGATTGTCTGTAGACCTCCGTGCTCTGCAATGGGCCAATTGTGTCCCACCAAGGGGCTATTTATAAGCCTGGGTTTTGTGGCAGCAAATGTTATGGATCAAACGTGGCTCCCTCCAGGTGTGCCCCTTTTTGTAATGGTTTTCTTTGGCTTTCCCTTTGAGGGAAATCAGGCAAAAAATATAGTTCATAAACCAGTATGAAATGAACCGTTTGCATTGTCTTGGCCCACTTGAGTTGAATTTCTGGACTATATGGACTAGATGAAGGAGACCTGAAAGTTGATTGATTGCTCTCTCTGTCATGAGTGTAAATGACTGTCAGTGGTCTGCAATAGTATGGTCTTGCAATGCTCCAATGATCTCCCATAGCCTGTTCAGCCTATAATTTGAAGGAAGGCTGTATTGAACAATGTGACTGTAAGCCTTTAGGAACCGCAGTCCCTGCCAGCAACACTGCTATATTTTACCGTTCCTCACATTGCCATATAGAATAACACTGTTTTTCCATTTCTACTCCTCCTGTGTTTCCTGTCCAGGGAAAGCCTGCGTCCTGAAGTGCTTGTTGGATATTCACAAAGTCTTCCGGGAGAATGAGCCGGCCTACATATTGAATGACCTCTACATCACAGACTACTGCGTCTGGATCCAGAGGGTCAAGTAAGTCCACTACCCACCCCTTCCTCTCTCTCCCTCTGCAGGGACCTTCAGCCTTAGAGCATAATTACCTCCCAGGTAATTCAAAGTGTCTCTCATGATGCTTCAGTGCGCTGCACTAGAGGAGAGGATTAGACCAGTCATTTGTTACAGCACGGTCACTTGACTGACATTGTGAGACGTATCCGTTCTCCCTTGTCAAAAGTGCCATTGGACAGTGTGTGGTCTATACCGTCTCCCTCAGTGCTGCAGTGGAGTACCAGTGACTCATTCGCTGACTGAGACTGAAGCCTCTGACAGTACACAGATGAGAAGAAGCAGATGGGCAGTGCACTGTGCAGTACAAGATGTCTGTCCAACCCCCAGAGAGATCTGTGTAGTTTCTTCCCTAATTGATATAGCATGCATGGCTTTATCCTCACCCTTGTACATATTTTACAATTACTTACACGTTGAAAATGTAAGCCTGCAAGCACATTATTCGGTAATGAGCTCTGTTTTACTCTTGGCAGGGGTTCAGCCGAGTGGTGTGCTAGTCTGGAAAAAGCCCAATGAAAAATCTGCGCCAGTGATGATGTAGGCCCAGCGCCCAGATGCAGACATGATAAAAGCTCTGCCGGGTGTTTGATGGAGCTTTTCTCTCTGGAAAAGAAAACGCCTTGACGGCCAATTTAATAATAGATGTGTAAAAATCAATGGTGGACATCGGAGCTCCATTCCCGGTCGGTCTGTCTGTTTCGCTGCAGCAGACGAAGAGAACAGAGTCTTGGTCTTGAGTGCTCTCTCTCTCTCAGCTCAGCGTACACTTTGAGCAGCAGCACTGTCAAGCCACTGGAAAACTCAATCAGTCTCATTTCAGTCAAGGAGATGAAACGGAAGAAGGGCATTTGAGGTTGAGTGCTTTCCAATCCACCTCCCTTTCCTCTCCACCGCTGTACATTGGAGCCAAATGTCAGCTTGACCTATCAACAAGCTGGCTTCCACTGGCTGCAACCCCGCATCGATAATTAAATGGATTAGTCCTCGTGCTCGCCGCGTTTACCTGCGATTTGAATTGTTACGTTTCCCTTTTCTGTTTACGTTTTTCAATCGATAAACAAAGCAGAGCTTTTTTTCTTTCTGCCCTGAGACCTGGCTCATATCAGCTGCGGTGTCAGCAGAGAGAGAGAGAGACAGAGGCTGTCCAGCATCCAGAATGAGTTACTAACCCTCTCCTGTTGAAGATGCTGCCTCAGGGCACCTGGCTGGGAAACTCTCTAGAGCCCAGGCATTCCATTTCATTGTGTTGCTGGGAATCTATATCTATCTATCTATCTATACATTTCATACCTATTCTTTATTGTTGTGCTGCACAGACTACATTTCTATCCCTTCTGAATGTGGAATAATAGAGAGCAGTCCACTTGCCACTCAAAGCAGCAGAGAGAGGAGAGCTATCTATTCTTTGAGCTAGCAGGCATTTGCATTCACATTTAAATAATTTAGCAGACTCTTTTGTCCAGAGCGACTTACTTTAGTGCATTCACGGTGAGACAACAACCTATCCCAATCGTAGCAAGTATGCCGTGGGATTTATTTAAGATGCTCTTTAAAGATGTAGGGTTTAGATGTTTTTGGAAGATGGGCAGGGACTCCCCTGACATTAGGGGAAGCTTGTTCCACCATTGGGGTGACAGGACAGAGAAGAGCTTGGACTGGGCTTAGCGGGAGCTGCCCTCCCGTAGAGTTGGGTGGGCTAAGAGACCAGAGGTGGGAGAACCGAGTGCTTGGGTTGGGGTGTAGGGTGTGAGTATAGCCTGAAGGTAGGAAGAGGCTGTTCCCTTTGCTGCTCCGTAGGCAAGCACCAGGGTCTTGAAGATAATGTGAGCTGCGACTGGAAGCCAGTGGAGTGTGCAGAGGACCGGGGTGACATGGAAGAGTTTGGGAAGATTGAACACCAGGCGTGCTGCGGCGTTCTAGATAAGTTGAAGGGGTTTGCTGGCACAAGCGGGGATCCCATCTAACAGAGTTGTAGTAGTCTAGATGAGAGATGACAAGGCAGGCAGCACTCTAGCAGCAGCCAGCTGTGGTTTGCATAGACAGTGCTCTTATCACTTGTGGTTTGTTGTGTCAGACGTTTGTGCCTGTGACCGGTTTGAAGACGGATTGTGTAAGCATTGTTGTCCTCCCTGCTCGATTTGTCATTCCTGCTAAGTGACTTGTCTGTCTCTCCATGTGAGTCCTGTGGTAAGATAAGATGTCATCTACATCCTGTATCTTGTCAGTCCTCCCCACAGTCGACTCCCAATCATCTTTGTATCATCAGATACATTGCCACTATCAAATAAAAACACCTTTTACCATTTTGTTTCAATGGGTGGTTTTGATGATACTCCGATGCCAAACCCCTGCAGTTTTTCTGGACTGAAATGAAAACCCTCTCTCTTTCCTTTTCTTCTCTCAGCAAAAGGCTTGGAAGGAGTCCAGTGTAGATTGACTGTGACTACTGACCAGTCCAACAAATCCCATCAGATCAGTGTTGCTGTATCTCAGTGAAATCAGCATGTCCCTTAACTTCCCCTTCCTCTTTCAGCACTGACACATTCCTCCCCCTCTACCCATTGTCTGCCGCGCACACAATCAATTAATTGGGTCAATTAAATTCCAAAGCAGAAACCATGGCAACGTGTGAGTGTCGAGGAAACGAGGCTCTTTTTCTCACTCTCACACCCATCCATTCAGCCTCTACACACATTGTGTGCATGACAATGCCCAGAGGAGAGCTCTCCTCTCAACAGTCCCAGGAGACAACCTGCTACTGCTATAACCAGGCTGACCCCCCCTGGGCAAGGTCAGTGGTCAGTTAAGTGGATCGGTTAAGCCTCGTGGGGGCTGTCTGTTGGTTTTAATGCTCCAGGGACTGGCAACTCCGTGTCCAGTGGGTGTGCAGGTGCACTGAGGTTATTTTTTTATTATTCTTAGAAATGGTGGAATGCAGGTGAAAGAGCTTCGGATACATTTTCCCTGGTTGTAATCCTTTTCATGCATCTGCTAGTGTACTCTACCCACACATCTGTCTGGAGCCTGTCCTGTGATGTAGTAGATTGATGGTATACACTGAGAATACCAAACATTAGGAACACCTTCCTAATATTGAGTTGCAACTAACCCCCCCCCCAATTGCCCTCAGGACAGCCACAATTTGTCAGGGCATGGACTCTTCAAGGTGCCGACAGTGTTCCACAGGAATGCTGGCCCATGTTGACAGTTGTGTCAAGTTGGCTGGATGTCCTTTGGGTGGTGGACCATTCTTGATACACACCCAGCAGTGTTGCAGTTCTTGACACAAACTGGTGTGCCTGGCACCTACTACCATACCCCGTTCAAAGGCACTTCAATCTTTTGCCTTGCCCGTTCATCCTGAATGACATACACAATCCATGTCTTGTCTCAAGGCTAAAAATCATTATTTAACCTGTCTCCTCCCATTCATCTACACTGATTTTGAAGTGGATTTAACAAGTGACATCGATTGGAGATCATAGACTGACAGGTGAAACTATGTCATGGAAAGAGAAGGTGTTCTTGATGTTTTGTATGCTCAGTGTATATGGTCTGTGGGTTTTGAGCCGTACCCCCACCACAGAGACAGTAGATAGTCTCTGTGTCCCGCTGGGCTCAACAAATGCAAGACTGTCTCACATCTAACAGGGAGAAGTACTACACATTTCCTCTCTGCATGACGTCCAGATTTTGTGTACTTCCACAGGCAGTCTACCACACTCACGCAGAGAGAGAGAGAGAGAGAGAGAGAAACACTGACAGTGTTGTTACATCAGTTGTTACACTAATAATGAATGATGCAGCCTGGCTTTGTATGAGGTAACTTCCTGTCCTTGTTTTGAATAGGAGGGTAGGTAAACAACAAGCTCTGCAGGCAGTTCTACCAGCTCTCTTCATGTTGCACATTAACTAATGGTCTCTCTATACAGTAAGAAAGCACTTACTTGGATTACAATCCCTACTGGGATAAAATTACTCAAATCAAAACTGTGTAGAAATTATATTGGATGTCCATTTTATACAGTTTCTTGTATTCGGTATCACTCGAAGACCGAATGTGATACCCCTGGCCTAATGCCTCTGACACAGGTCTTCAGTGTTATTCACACACTTCCTCACACACTCTGTCACACACAGCCATTGCACATTTCATCAGACTCCCTCAAACACTCCATCAAACCCATGAAGTCAGGAAATCCATTTATAAGACTTTCAGCCTTATAAAACAAGCCTACTTGTCACAAGCAACTACAGTCTGTTTTGTCCCCTAAATTAGATGTTGAGACATTCAAATGAAATACAGTTAGCAAACAGTGTCTGACTTTCCATCCAATACATCCATTGAATAATGTGCACTCCCTTGACAAATCCTGTCCATGTGAAATGAATTTGTACATCTAAGATTAAGAAGTCTTGAGTAGGAACATGTGTTGGATGTCTTATGGCGTCATTGAACATGAGGCTGATGAAACAAATAGAAGTCTGTAATTGACTGTCTAGTTGTCCTTCTCCCCCACCAACCCCCCTGCTCCCTGTCCTCATCCAAGGACTCTTGTTTGTTGTCTGACAGATGGAAGCGTCTTTGTGTCGACATAAGTTTTCCAACCTTGAAAAGCCGCCCCTCCCCAGTTAATGAAGGGAGCCCACAACATTGGTGTAGTAATGACTGAACTGTGTACAACATTATTCCTTCCCTCCAAAAGAAGCCTTTGTACTCACCACAAGCCGGGCTTCTCGCACCGCCGCGCAGGGAGAGGGGTAGCGAGGGGAGAGAACAAGCACATAGCATTGGAGAGGCTAACTCAATAATGACATCCCACGGGGGAAAGCGAATGCGGGATGGAGGAGGGCCTCTGCTTTGAAGTTTCAGTGCTGCAGGAGGCTCTCCAGCCAGAGCCAGTCAGCCAGTCTGCTCAACTCCAGCAAGGGCTTAACCCATAAGTCTATAGCAAGGGCTTAACCCATAAGTCTAAGCCCTGTCTAAGCAGGGGGGGGGGGGGGGGGGGTTTGCTAAGCCATATGGAATTGTTTTAAGAAGGTCATACCAAGACCCCTTGTAGTATAAAGAAGAAAAAAAAATCAATTATTTGATAAAAAAAATATATATATTACTATTAGCCCAAACAAATGCATTGAATACGTTTTTCTACATTTAACAACATAGTCCCCCAAAAAATATCAATAGGAAGTTTGTTCTGAAGTGTCTATCTGAGAGATATAAGAAAGATCAGGAAACATATTTTTATTTTAAATTTATTTAACCCCTTATTTTTGTCACTAAAGAGTCTCAATATACTGTATACTTCCATTAATTTTTTTCAACAGGTACTGGGGGGCCTGTTTGCCTAGACATATACATTGTCTTCAGAAAGTATTCAGACCCCTGTTAGAGCCTTATTCTAAAATAATAATAATTTATCAAATTATCATCTACACGCAATGGCCCATAATGACAAAGCGTAAACAGGTTTTTAGAAATGTTTGCAAATTTATTACAAATAAAAAAACAAAAATACCTTATTTACATTGCTATGACACTCAAAATTGAGCTCAGGTGCATCCTGTTTCTATTGATCATCCTTGAGATGTTTCTACAACTTGATACCTGTGGTAAATTCAATTGATTGGACATGATTTGGAAAGGCACACACCTGTCTATATAAGGTCCCACAGTTGACAGTGCATGTCAGAGCAAAAACCAAGCCATGAGGTCGAAGGAATTGTCTGTAGAGCTCCGAGACAGGATTGTGTCGAGGCACAGATCTGGGGAAGGGTACCAAAAAATGTCTGCCGCATTGAAGGTCTCCAAGAACACAGTGGCCTCTTCCTAGAGCTGGCCGCCTGGTCAAACTGAGCAATCGGGGGAGAGCCCGATGGACACTCTGACAGAGTTCCTCAGTGGCGATGGGAGAACCTTCCAGAAGGACAGCCATCTCTGCAGCACTCCACCAAATCAGGCCTTTATGGTAGAGAGGCCAGACGGAAGCCACTCTTCAGTAAAAGGCACATGACAACCCGCTTGGAGTTTGCCAAAAAGCACCTAAAGGACTCAGATCATGAGAAACAAGATTCTCTGGTCTGATGAAACAAAGATTGAACTCTTTGGCCTGAATACCAAGCGCCATGTCTGGAGGAAACCTGTCACTATCCCTACAGTGAAGCATGGTGGTGGCAGCATTATGCTGTGGGGATGTTTTTTAGTGGCCGGGACGGCGAGACTAGTTAGGATAAACGGAGCAAAGTACAGAGATCCTAGATGAGGACCTCAGGCTGGGGCGAAGGTCCACCTTCCAACAGGACAACGACCCTAAGCACACAGCTAAGACAACGCAGGAGTGGTTTCGGGACAAGTCTGAGTGGCCCATCCAGAGCCTGGACTTGATCCTGATCAAACATCTCTGGAGAGACCTGAAAATAGCTGTGAAGCGACGCTCCCCATCCAACCTGACAGAGCTTGAGAGAATCTGCAGAGAATAATGGGAGAAACTCCCCAAATACAGGTGTGCCAAGCTTGTAGCATCATACCCAAGAAGACTCTGCAATAATTGCTGCCAAAGGTGTGTCAATAAAGTACTGAATAAAGGGTTTGAATGCTTATGTAAATATTTCAGTTTTTTATTTTTAATAAATTTGCAAACATTTCAAAACCTCTTTTTGCTTTGTAGTTATGGGCTATTGTGTGTAGATTGATGGATTTTTGTATGTATGAACTTGTTCTCAACTGACCTACCTGGTTAAATAAAGGTGAAATAAAAAAAAGTCATTCTCTGACAGTCACTCAATTAGCCCATGTCAGCTAAAATATTTTATATTTGTTTAGTCTAGCCAGCCAACTAATCTTGTAGTAATCATGGTCGAATTACCGACTGGGACCCCGATTTGATTTTGTTAGTCACTCTTGCTCAGAGATTATATTAAAAACTGCAAACATTTCTTGCCATCCTGTGGCACAATGTGGGGAATTTCAGGAAATTAAATCCTGAACCAAAAAATTATCTCCGCTCGCTGTCAGGAGGGGGGCTGCTAAAATGTTTTGCTCGCAGGGTGTGGGAGGGGGGCAACAATAGGCATGTGTGGATATGGGTACGCAGACCCATGAGCCACTATGGCCCCTCCTTGAGGAGTTAAGATTTTCTACCGTTTCCTTGTGGGGTCTGACTCTGCACACGCGGCGGTGTTTATTATGGGTTGTGTTTATGCCTAGGCTTCCGGACTCATTGTCAGTAATTGTTCTCCTTTTAATTGTTTGTTTTTTATAGGGCTTGAGCCAGTCATGTTTTGTTTTTCCTTCTCTCATTCGAAATACTTTTACTCTCCCTATTTCCTGAATGGACATTTTATCGGCATATAGGCCTAGGAGATGGAGAACGACAGCCAGCTATACGATCTGTTTACACAGTCTCCCGAGGTTCTAAATGAGTACATCCCGCTGTTGGCTGTGTAAACGGTTTCTTCCCCGGAGTGGGAGCTCATTAAGGCTTTGCGGTAATAAGGAGCCATCTTGGATCTCAGCGGTGGGTTAATTGGACAAGGGAGGTCAGCAGGGGCCACAGTGTGGCTGAGTGTGAGGAGCTGAATGGCTGTCGACGACCGCAGGCTCATGTGCTTTATCCCTCCCTGAATGGACCGTCCTGAGGACTCACAGAGGTCACCTGGTAATCGTCATGGCAGTGAAGGCCGATCGGCTGCACCGTGGAAGAATAGCAGCCACTTGAGTTTTGGCAACATCCTGCGCTGGTTTAGCTTCATTAATAATGTATAAGGCGTGTATCACTATGTCATCCGCCCCGCTCTTATCTCCTGCAGGGAGAACTTCAGTGGGAGACTTGAGGGGCAGAACCTGCATATCAGACACACTCATCTTCCTACATTATTAAACATGATTTCCATATTTCATTGAGCTCATGCCTCTGAATCGCTGTCTACTTAGCATTCAGATGAGGCTGGGATTTGGGTAATGGATATTAGATGTGTAGATTGAGATCTCGTTGATATATTATTTTGTAGTCCGTGCAGTCAGACATATAGCATAGTCGGAGTACCTACTACTCATCAGTGTTGGACAAGTAGCTCTTGAAATAGATTCTGTCGTTTTTTGGGGGGGGATTTGTAAATATTTGCTTCCAAGTTTAAAAAGAGAAACTGATCCATCTTTGCTGTACTTTCCTGACTGTCTCATCCCGTTCTCTCTTTCTTTGCCAGGTCCAGGAAGGTGACAGCTCTGGCCGATCCCGTACGTCAAGTGTCCCTACGGAAAAGAGACCTGGAGTTGGAGTTGGAGGTGCTGGAGACGGCGGCGGCGCTGGTAGAGGAAGAAGAGAAGGTGGAGGACGGGGGGAAAAGCTCCAGTAGAACTCCTCAGTCACACAGCGGAGAGGAGTCCCACAGTGACGACAGTAGCAGCGACTCGTCTGAGGAGAGTGAGGACTCTGAGGCTGAAGGGAAGGACTGTGCTGACAGAACAGAGGGAGAAGGAGGAGGGGAGCGAGCCGAGGCCATCCCCATCCAGCCCCAGTCCGACTCCCCTCAATCCCCTGCCCTGGTTGCCCCAGCCTCCCCTCCCATCCACCAGGAATCATGTGCTGCCCTCACATCAGCCGAGAGGAAGCCCAGCGCCCTCCCCTCTGCTGTGGCCAGCCCCAGCCAGCTGATCCAGGAGCTGGGAGAGAGGATGGGGGAGGGCCTGTGGATTTCAGCACAGCCTCAGGGCAGCAGGCATTCCAGGAGCAGTGCACAAGGAGAGGCAGAAAGAGACTGTTCACAGCCTGCCACAGCCACTGCCCGCACAGGGACATTCCTAGAGCTGAGTCCTCGCAGAAACCCTCTGCTGATTGTCAAAACCGATACTGGTGATGATCTCGATGAGGATGATTATCAGCAGGTGTCACAGAAAACATGTAGTTAAGGAACTTTACAAGCATGACAGCTGATGTCGCGGATGCTTATTTGCCCTCAATCAATAATGACTTCTGTATTGTTATTTTAGCATTTTCTAACGTCTAACATGGAAATAAAGATTTTTTTTTTTTTTTTTAATGTATACATGGCATGGCTCAGTTTAGTGCTATAGCTCACTTAGGAAGTTTCAAAAGTGTGCATACTTTGTCTATGTGCAAAGCTTTTCATACCAAGCTAAGCATTTTGATAATAAAACTGATTATATGTATTATGCAGATTACTCGAGTCTCAAGGGGTTGCAGCCATTGCGTTGCACTTTGTTTTCTAGGCTGTTAGATTAGCATATGCATTTCATGCACAGCCATTTTCTCAGAAAAAAAGAGAAGGGGTGGTTGTAGGGAGATAAGAAACTTGACAGACCCCAACAGGAAATGTCAGCTGCTGCTTTAGAATTTCTCTTGACATAGAGTTCTCATGTAGAATGCAGTGACCTTCCCGCCAACACTGCTACACTCACTTCATGGTACCCCCTGCCAACACTAAAAACTTTTGTTAACTCCGATATGTGTTCACACATTGTTACTGTCTGAACTTAAATTGCCAAATTTGTCTTATTTTGGGATATGAGGAAAATTATACTGTTTATTAGTGGGTACTGACTTGTTGCAAAGGTGGCATCCTATGACCGTGCCACTCGCGGAGCTCTTCAGCAAGGCCGTCTACTGCCAATGTTTGTCTATGGAGATTGCATGTATGTGTGCTCGATTTTATGCACCTGTCCGGAACTGGTGTGGTTGAAATAGCCAAATCCATTAATTTGAAGGGATATCCACATACTTTTGTGTGTGTATATATATATATATATATAGTGTATATCGGAAATCAAAAAAAAAAATCAATGTTTTTATGACTATCGCTAGAAAAAACAGAATAAATCATTTCTAATGACGTACCTACAGTAGAAAAGAGAATAATATACAGTACCAGTCAAAGGTTTGGACACACCTACTCATTGAAGGGTTTTTATTTTATTTTACTATTTTCTACATTGTAGAATAATAGTGAAGGTGTCAATACTACAAATGGAATCATGTAGTAACCAAAAAAGTGTTAAACAAATCAAAATATATTTTAGATTTGAGATTCTTCAGTAGCCACCCTTTGCCTTGATGACAGCTTTGCACACTTTGCATTCTCTCAACCAGCTTCACCTGGAATACTTTTTCCAACAGTCTTGAAAGAGTTCCCACATATGCTGAGCACTTGTTGGCTGCTTTTCCTTCACTCTGCGGTCTAACTCATCCCAAAACATCTCAATTGGGTTGAAGGTTGGGTGATTGTGGAGGCCAGGTCATATGATGCAGCCCTCCACTCCTTCTTGGTCAAATAGCCCTTACACAGCCTGGAGGTGTGTTGGGTCATTGTCCTGTTGAAAAACAAATTTTAGTCCCACTAAGTGCAAACCAGCAGATAGGATGGCGTATCTGCAGAATGCTGTGGTAGCCATGCTGGTTAAGTGGGCCTTGAATTCTAAATAAATCAGTGTCACCAGCAAAGCACCATCACACCTCAACTTCCATGCTTCACGGTGGAAACCACACATGCGGCGATCATCCGTTCACCGTGTCCCACCAAATACACGGCGGTTGGAACCAAAAATCTCACATTTGGATTTCCACCGTTCTAATGTCCATTGACCGTGTTTCTTATTCTTCTTGGTAGTGGTTTCTTTGCAGCAATTCGACCATCAAGGCCTGTTTCACGCAGTCTCCTTGATGTTGAGATGTGTCTGTTCCATGACCTTTGAACCATTTATTTGGGCTACAATTTCTGAGGCTGGTAACTCATGAAAGTTTCCTCTGCAGCAGAGGTAGCTCTGGGTCTTCCCAGTGCAATTCTACAATGTAGAAAATAGTAAAAAAATAAATAGAGGTGTGTCAACTTTTGACTGGTACTGTATATTTTCTACTAGTCACCTGTACTGATCCTGCACAATGTATTAAAGTGTTAAAAAAATATTATCTGCCATTTTTGGTTGAGTGCTACAATTCATTTCTGCCTCAAATGAGTCCTTTTGGCAGTTTTTTTTTCTTCGCCAGTTTCATGGTGTTTGTCATTGTTGTCGAGCTCCTTGGTATTTGATTAGGATTCCCATTGGCTGTTGCGAAAGCAGCAGCAGCTACTCTTCCTGGGGTCCACATGAAACATGACATAATACAGGACATTAATAGACAAGAACAGCTCAAGGACAGAACGACATACATTTATAAACTGCACACACAACCTTACTCTCAACTAATTAATCAAACTCTGTATTTAACAAGTTTACCACGGTAGAAGCAGTCGCTGTACTCTTAAGTACAAAACTACTGCATTATGGTGAGGATAGCCGTGTTGCAAGCTCAGCTTCAGATGCAATCATTAGGCAAGAGCAATTTAAGTGTAGGAAGGATGACACAGCGTCTGTACAGGTACTAGTGTTAATCTCCCTGCGCAGTCCCCGCAGCCGGACAATTTTCTCATAGCTTCTGGAAAGAAATTATTTTGGCATACTCAACCGGTGTCACTCATTCAGCCGATAGAAACTTTCAACTGGTTTTTCCCCATTAAGCAAGGACTCTGAGTCAGAGTCTCTGGTCTCTCCACTCCTTACTGGGTCTGAGCCGCCAAAGCCTCCCACCATTAGGTCTGACAAATTGAAAGCCTTAGTCATTGGCGACTCCATTACCCACAATATTAGACATGAGAAGAATCATCCAGCGATCATACATTGTTTACCAGGGGGCAGGGTTACTGACGTGAAAGCTAATCTGAAGATGGTGCTGGGTGAGGCTAAAAATGTAGGTGCCTGTAAATGGTATAGGGATATTGTTATCCACGTCGGCACCAATGATGTTAGGGTGAAACAGTTACCAGAGTTACCAAGCGCAACATAACTTAATTGTGTAACTTAGCTAGAAAGATGTTTTGGCATCAAGTAATTGTCTCTGGCCCCTCCAAGTTAGGGGGAGTGATGAGCTGTACAGCAGACTTGCGCAACTCAATCACTGGTTGAAAACTGTTTTCTTCCCCTCCCAAAATATGTTGTATATAACTGGCCCTCTTTCTGGGAATCGCCCACAAACAGGACCAAGCCTGGCCTGCTGAGGAGTGATGGACTCTCATCTTATCTATCAACATAGACAGGGTTGTAACTCCTCCAGCTCCACAATGAGATGGTGTTCAGGCCAGGCAGCAGGCTGTTCACCACCCTGCCACTAGCACAGTCAGTGTACTGTAGTCAGCTCAGCTTTTCCCATTAAGACTGTGTCTTTGCCTCAATCTAGGTTGGGCAAAACTAAACATGGCGGTGTTCACTTTAGCAATCTCACTGGGATAAAGACCTCCATTTCTATCATTGTGATAATATCTCACATCTCAAAATAGGACTACTTAATGTTAGACCCCTCACTTCCAAGGCAGTCATAGTCAATTAACTAATCACTGATCATAACCTTGATGATCGGCTGACTGAAACATAGCTCAAGCCTGATGCATTTACTGTGTTAAATGAGGCCTCTCCTCCTGGTTACACTAGTGGCCATATCCCCTGTGCATCCCTCAAAGGCAGATGTTTGTTGCAAACATTTATGACAGCAAATTCCAAATTCGTCTTTTTAGTTGTGAAATCTATGCAGCCTACCACGCTTTATTGAATGTCAGGTAAGGTGGAGGTGATATGATCCTTAAATAGCCTCTCAAATCACTTGATGACAGAAGTGAGTGCTACGGGGCGATAGTCATTTAGTTCAATTACCTTTGCTTTCTTGTGTACAGGAACAATGGTTCAAGCAAGTGGGGACAGCAGACTGGGATAGGGAGAGATTGAATATGTCCGTAAACACTCCAGCCAGCTGGTCTGCGCATTCTCAGAGGACGCGGCTAGGGCTACCATCTGGTCTGGCAGCCTTGCGAGGGTTAACACGCTTAAATGTCTTACTCACGTCGGCCACAGAGAACGAGAGCCCATAGTCCTTGGAAGCGGACCACGTCTGTGTTATCCTCAAAGCGGGCGAAGAAGGTGTTTAGCTTGACCGGGGAGCAAGACATCCAAGTCCGCTGGTTTTCCCTTTGTGGCTGGTTTTCCCTTTGTAATCCGTGATTGTCTGTAGACCCTGCCACATACGTCTCTGAGCCGTTGAATTCCATCCCGGAAGCGAGAATGTGTTGATAGAACTTCGGTAGAGTTTTCCTCAAAATGTACTTTGTTAAAATCCCCAGCTACAATAAATGCGGCCTCAGCATATGTGGTTTCCAGTTTGCACAAAGTCCAGTGTTATTCCGTTGTGACTAGAAGATAATTATCTTGGGAGGTAATACGGTCGACATTTGATTGTGAGATATTCTAGGTTGAGTGAACAAAAGGAGTTTCTGTATGTTATCACAATCACACAATGAGTAGTTAATCATGAAACATACAACACCTTTCTTCTTCCCAGAGAGTTCTTTATTCCTGTCTGCACAATACTTCCTGACGGGCCGCTCCCAGGTGGTGAAGGTCGGAAACAACACCTCCACTACGCTGATCCTCAACACAGAGGACCCACAAGGGTGCATGCTCTGCCCCCTCTTGTACTCCCTGTTCACCCATGAGGGTCTTAGGGGTCTTAAGGGCCAAGCACGCCTCCAACTCAATCATCAAGTTTGCAGACAACACAACAGTAGTAGGCCTGATTACCAACATTGACAAGACAGCCTACAGGGAGTAGGTGAGGGCCCTGGCGGAGTGGTGCCAGAAAAATAACCTCTCCATCAACGTCAACAAAATGAAGGAGCGGATCACAGACTTCAGGAGACAACAGAGAGAGCACGCCCCTATTCACATCGATGGGACCACAGTGGAGAAGGTGAAAAGCTTCAAGTTCCTTGGCGTACACATCACTGACAACCTGAAATGGTCCACCCACACAGACAATGTGGTAAAGAAGGCGCAACAGCGCCTCTTCAACCTCAGGAGGCTGAAGAAATATGGCTTGGCCCATAAGACCCTCACTAACTTTTACAGATGTACGGTTGAGAGAATCCTGTCGGGCTGTATCACCCCCTGGTACGGCAACTGCAACGCCCGCAACCGCAGGGCTCTCCAGATGGTGGTGTGGTCTGCCCAGATCATCAATGACATCAACCACCCGAGCCTTGGCCTGTTCAACCCGCTATCATCCAGAAGGCGAGGTCAGTACAGGTCCATCAAAGCTGGGGCCGAGAGACTGAAAAACAGATTGGCATCTAAACGGGGGGACACAGCAGCGTGCAGGAGGAGTGATTGATTCATCTGACATGAATGGAGATGTGCCTTCGACACAGCTCAATATCATCAGCTGCTTGCATCTCGCGGGCAAGGATAGAAAACAAACAAGAAAGCACATGTCACGTCAGGCAGACAGATGATGCTCTGTGCGGAGCTGAGAACAGGAGCTGTTTGTTTGAGAGATAAGAGCGCCTCAAGCAGCGCTTAGATAGAGGGCCAGAGAGCAGGCAGTGACAAACCGCCACACTCCATACATACCGATACACATACCAGAACTGCTGTGGAGGAGCACTCATACACAAGAGTACGAGTTCTGTAGTGTTATAACACATACAGTTGAAGTCGGACGTTTACATACACTTAGGTTGAAGTCATTAAAACTCATTTTTCAACCACTCCACAGATTTCATGTTAACAAACTATAGTTTTGGCAAGTCAGTTAGGACATCTACTTTGTGCATGACACAAGTAATTCTTCCAACAACTGTTTACAGATTATTTCACTTATCATTCCCTATATCTCAATTCCAGTGGGTCAGAAATTAACATACACTAAATTGACTGTGCCTTTAAACAGCTTGGAAAATTCCAGAAAATTATGTCATGGCTTTAGAAGCTTCTGATAGGCTAATTTACATCATTTGAGTCAACTGGAAGTGTACCTGTGGATGTATTTCAAGGCCTACCTTCAAACTCAGTTCCTCTTTGCTCGACATCAAGGGAAAATCAAAAGAAATCAGCCAAGACCTCAGAAAAAAAATCTGGTTCATCCTTGGGAGCAATTTCCAAACGCTTGAAGGTACCACGTTCATCTGTACAAACAATAGTATGCAAGTATAAACACCATGGGACCACACAGCCATCATACTGCTCAGGAAGGAGATGCGTTCTGTCTCCGAGAGATGAACGTACTTTGGTGCGAAAAGTACAAATCAATCCCAGAACAACAGCAAAGGACCTTCGAAGATGCTGGAGGAAACTGGTACTAAAGTATCCATATCCACAGTAAAACGAGTCCTATATCGACATAACCTGAAAGGCCGCTCAGCAAGGAAGAAGCCACTGCTCCAAAACCATCATAAAAAAGCCAGACTACGATTTGCAACTGCACATGGGGACAAAGATTGTACTTTTTGGAGAAATGTCTTCTTCTAAACAAAAATAGAACTGTTTGGCCATAATGACCATCGTTATGTTTGGAGGAAAAAGGGGGGAGGCTTGCAAGCCGATGAACACCATCCCAACCGTGAAGCACAGGGGTGGCAGCATCATGTTGTGTGGGTGCTTTGCTGCAGGAGGGACTGGTGCACTTCACAAAATAGATGGCATCATGAGGAAGGAAAACTGTGGATATATTGAAGCAACATCTCAAGACATCAGTCAGGAAGTTAAAGCTTGGTTGCAAATGGGTCTTCCAAATGGACAATGACCACAAGCATACTTCCAAAGTTGTGGCAAAATGGCTTAAGGACAACAAAGTCAAGGTATTGGAGTGGCCATCACAAAGCCCTGACCTCCATCCTATAGAAAATCTGTGGGCAGAACTGAAAAAGCGCCCTACAAACCTGACTCAGTTACACCAGTTCTGTCAGGAGGAATGGGCCAAAATTCACCCAACTTATTGTGGGAAGCTTGTGGAAGGCTACCCGAAACGTTCAACAATTTAAAGGCAGTGCTACCAAATACTAATTGAGTGTATGTAAACTTCTGACCCACTGGGAATGTGATGAAAGAAAAAAAAGCTGAAATAAATAATTCTCTCTACTATTATTCTGACATTTCCCATTCTTAAAATAAAGTGGTGATCCTAACTGACCTAAGACAGGGAATTTTTATAGGATTAATTGTCAGGAATTGTGAAAAACTGAGTTTAAATGTATTTGGCTAAGGTATGTATGTAAACGTCCGACTTCAACTTTAATAGCACAGGCAGCAACACCAGTGAAGGACATGCTGAAATCATGTCAGTCAGAAATATAGCTTTCCAGGAGGAGTGTTGGCCACCACTGCTTTGATGGGAGAATTTACCAGGGTCTATGATGTCTACAGCACAGGAGGCTGCTGAGAGGAGGACGGCTCATAATAATGGCTGGAATGGAGTGAATGGAATGGTATCAAACACATGGAAACCAGTTAGATTACCATTACATCTATTCCGTTCCATAACTATGAGTCTGTCCTCCCCAATTAAGGTGCCACCAACCTTCTGTGGTCTACAGTATAACTCAAGTGAAAGTGGGTGAGAGAGAGAGTGATCGTGTATCATTGTAGAGCATGGCTTGCAGACCAGAATATTACCTGAAGGATATTGCAGAAGAAAGGCTCAGGAGCCAGTGGTGATGATGGTTTCTTAGGTAGGTGGCCTCTGTAGTATTGGGTTAGGGAGATGGATGGTGTCGTTAAGCGAGTCCCAAGAAGAGGCAACCTCCCTCCCAGCCCCTAGGTGCCTAATCATCAGTGTGAATGGGATGAGGTGCAGTATGAGACTGTGGCCCATTTAAAGCCTCCTCCATTCTGGGGACTGTGTGGCCCTGCGGGATGCGACTTCCTCTCCCTACTGGGATTTTACATTGATTAAGTGACACTAGGTTCCATAGCCGTTTTTCATCTTAAAGTGGGCTCGGTATCTCCCATTACTGCAGCCTTCTCAGAGCTTGACAAGAAGACCACAGCCAAGCTCTGCATTTCAGTTTGTGCTTCTGCAATTAATACTGGTCAGCCAGTATTAATTTTTCAACAGACTACAGTTTAAGTAATGTGCCTTATAAATTATACAAGGCATTCATTAATGGAATGTGTATGCTGTGTTTTGAATGAGATTTGATAAATAAGGCTTTCCCTTTGACCCCAGAGGTCAACACACAGCAGTAATTACTCTTTGGTCTGGGCTAATGAGAGAGATTGGCCTCTGTATCTATACGTCACTGCTGAAGATAAGAAGAGAGGGTCAGACCAGAGTGTTGTTGGGACCGGTGGTGACATCTGCTTTGTGTGAGTAGATGGTCAATGGGGTTTGAACCGATGGAAGTTCAACAGTATAATGTACTGTATAATGTATAATGACATGTTCTGCAGAGGAGGACCAATAGTGGATACTTACAGAGGAAGTTGCTTACTGTCACTGGTAATTTACTGTAATTGCTGAGACCTTGTTGCTCCTCAGTACTAAGCACAATGTAAAGGTGGAAAATCCTACATAAAAATGGACCTTTACTGTATTATATCCTCAATTATATTGTCAATGGGAGGGCGGGGGGTGGTCTCCAGGGCTTGACTCTTCCAATGGGTGTGCAAATTTAGGGTGGCAGGTAGCCTAGTGGTTAGAGCATTGGGCCAGTAACCAAAGGGTTGCTTGTTCGAATAGCCGAGCCGACAAGGTGAAAAACCTGTCAGTGTGTCCTTGAGCAAGGCAATTAACCCTATTTTGCTCCAAAGGCTGACCCTGTAGGTAGGCTGTCAATGTAAATAAGAATGTGTTCTTAATTGACTTGCCTAGTTAAATAAAAGTTAAATAAATAATATTGTGTGATCCCTCTTTCTAACACGCTGCTATGTGGCACAGGCAGACAGCTCCGTTCTCCCTTTGTGGCCCTGGTCTACAGTATCATGTTTCCCCAGGCTGCATGGCGCTGAAACCAAGAGCAGCTCCAGCTTCAGAGGACAGGAAGGGAACCAGGTGTCCCGGCCACTTCCTCATTCTGTCATGTTTTGTATACCCTCATCATGACATGGCTGACATGAGCTGATGTGACCTCAGTATTGTATGAAAAGTGGGGTGTTCTTGGGCCTGTCTGTCTCTCTCTCTCTCTCTCTCTCTCTCTCTCTCTCTCTCTCTCTCTCTCTCTCTCTCTCAGCCATTCTGTAGCCTCTTCACATAGTTTTCACTCTGATACCAGTTGGGTATAGTTCAGTGTTGATATGTAGGCCATGTTATAGCGCTGAGCTGTTGGTGTTCTACGAGTAATGTTAATTGCACTTTTTCCGTTTGACTGCTATGGAAGGTTGGAGGCAGTTTCAGGCATTGTGTGTGTGTGTGTGTGAGCGTGTGTGTTTGTGTGTTGACAGGGCCTGCATCTACTGGTTGGCTGACTGCCGCAGCGCTGCCTCACTGATTCACTCTAATTGGTCTAAGCAATGTCTGTTAAATCACTCCCCATTCTTAGTGGGCGTGTGCTATCAGGCTGCTAAATGCAGCAAATGACTTCTGCCTTGCTCGGGCTGTGTGTCCCTGCATGTGTGTGTCTGCGTTTGTGCACGTGCACAGCATCGCACACCTCTCTCATGATTATACCCCATTCATCTCATTAAACACTGTCCGTCTCCGTTGACACTGTGCTTTTCCCGGCTGTTCCAGAGAAAGAGTCATGAGATGGAGATGCCAGCAGGGTTCTTTTACACCAGGACAGGTCATAGGATCATATTAACAATCTACAGGGAATGTTGCCCCACGCTATTTCCAATCCTCATCTGGGATATTTTGGCATTCCCAGCCACAATCCTTTATTTGTTTTTATAGTTTAAACAGCTGTCAAACATGATTAATATTTTAGCATGAAATACTGCTGGAGGGAGCCAGTAAGTGCTGTGGGAGTATTTAAACAACAAGCCAAAGCTGCTCCAATATTCACTCTCGCTTCCTTCCTCTGTCTTCTCCTATCCTCTCCTCTGTTTTTTCATCGTGCTTCAAAGTGCTTCTTTTACGAGTCCTGAAATGAACTAGCGCCGGATGAAGAAGAAGAAGTTAACCAGGGACAGGTCTCATAACGTCAATGAGCTCTTGATGGATCACTTCATTTTAAGCCGAGCGCCGGATTTACAATCATCATAAAGGTGCTTACACGTTTCAACACATATTTCTTCTTCAAAGCAAAAGAGTCGCTGCGCTGTAGCACTGAGCAAAGCGGAGGCACACATGTCAGCCTCAGAGGCAGGCAGCATAGCGGGGGCTGTGTTTGTTCTGTGGTTGGTGTGTCCAGGGGACACTGACCTCTGGCCTCTCTCTGAAGTGCCTGTGTCTGTTCTCCCCTTTCGCTCTGCGCTCAGCACAGACCAGCCTGCACTCCAAAGATGCCTCACAGACGTTAGCATGTAGCTAACAGGCCTGGAACAAAGGCTCTGCATGCACACGCATCCCCACACACTCTACAGATGAGATCCCTTGACACTATAAACACAGGCTTCTAGCAGGATTCTACACACATACACACTCTGTAAATCAGGTCTACAGTCAAAAGGGCTCCTGCTCCTGTCATTATCTCTAAGCAAACAACTGCATGGCCTCGATTTATTATTTATCGATTCAAGTTTTATTTGTCACATGCGCAATACAGTGAAATTCTTAACTTACAAGTCCTACCCAACAGTGCAATATTCAGTATCAAAATAGTATACCTAATTAAAAAAAATATGCAAATAAAAACACAAGAAATAATATATTAAATAGGAATCTATACACAGGGTCAGAGCCAGTACCAAATGTACAATGTGCAGGGATACTTAAGCAATAAGGCACGAGGGGGTGTGGTATGTGGCCAACATACCATGGCTAAGGGTTGTTCTTAGTCACAGCGCATCGCGGAGTGCCTGGACACAGCCCTTAGCCGTTGTATACTGGTCATATACCACAAACCCCTGAGGTGTCTTATTGCTATTATAAACTGGTTACCAACGTAATTAGAGCAGTAAAAATAAATGTTTTGTCAGACCTGTGGTATACGGTCTGATATACCACGGCAGTAAGCCAATCAGCATTCAGGGCTCGCACCATCCAGTTTATAATGGAGTATGTAACATGGGCCCTGAGTGCTGTCTCTAGTACCTCACTCTCTAATCTCAGGCTGTTTCTCTCTCCCAGTCTCTCTCCCTTTATCAGTCTCTCTGTCATTCAGTCTTTCTCTCTCCAAACGGCTCCCTTAATCTCAGCCTCTCAAGTTCAAATTTTCTTAATGTCTCTCGCTCTGTCTCTCGCGGTCTCTCAATCCTTGTGTCTCACCAGGCCTTTCTCACTCTTTTTCTCAACGTTTCCCTCTGTCTCTCACTCCCTTTCTCTGTCTCTCTGCCATGAGCCTGGCTGTCACACGCCTCCAGTGTTCCGCCGCCTCAGTTTCACCCCTGTATACATCACAAAGGTCGCCCTCGCTGCGACCCCCTGGGACGACATGCATAAAAGCAGATCCCCTTACATGTCGCTACGCCAAGCCTGTCACAGAGGAGGCGCCCTCTGTGATTCAATCGCTGCTCTCAGCACTAAGAGGTGTAGATTACATCTGCATGGCATGCCGAGAGGCCTCTCAGTCAACACACACCAGCAGCACCAGAGAGGAGGAGAGGGCGAAGAGGTTTAGATGGGGAGAGAGAAGGAGGGGGAGGGGTTAGACAGAGTGGGAGGAGATGTGGCATGTCATTAGAACATGTCACATGGCTGTCTGAGCCTCGCGCTTCCTCTCTGTTCCTTTAGATGGGTCCCTGGGACCTTCTGATTGTCATCAAAGGATTAGACCTGAGGCAAAACGAAATGCACAAATAAGCGTGTTAGAAGAAAGACAGGAATGACAAGATCAGGATGTCACCTCTTTAAGTAGTCTGTATGGTAAAGCACATGCCTCAGTTCCTCTGTGTACAGTACTGTAAGTTTACTTTGGTGTGACAGTTTGTCAGCTGAGGAATGTTCAACTCCGTTATCTTATATCGAGGCGTTGTTGAGTTTTGATAGCAACAACATTGAGTCACCATCAGTTGATTTTTGTACCTATGTCAGTGGTTGTATTTGCTAAACGTTTTTACTAAAAGTATGAATTTCTGCACCCCACAGAAGGACCACAGTTGTACAGGACAAACATAGGTGCAGGTATGCGTTTTCAGAATTTACATTTTTACAAGTATCAACTGATGGTGACTCAATGTTGTTGCTAGCTAATCCTGTGACCAGTTATCAAAACTCAACTCTGCCTCGATATAAGAGAATGAAGTTTCCTGACATACAGCAATGGAATACCCATGTAGTACGGTAACGGTGTTTTAGCTTACACTGTGTCACGCCCTGGAAAGTGTGTCGGATGCGATAAAGAGTACTAATGGGTAATAAAACTGCTCTGCTCGCTGTAGGAGCTCTATTGGGAAAGGAGTGCTATTGGCCAACAGGCTCTTACAGAGAGGCCATGTAACTCTGGATCTCCAGTAAGGGCCTGCTGGGACGGACCTTTAGATGGGCTGTTCAATGGCTCTTGTTGATAATTAAGTGGGCCTGTGTGTGAATCTCTCCTTTGTTTATGGGGTTAGTCTGAGGACTGCATCCCTCACTTGGACTATGGAATGTTTTAAGCTGTTATTATCAGGGAAAGATGTGGGTCAAAAGCTGTTCTCACTAGTCAGCATTGGTCCAGCAAAGCTGATTGTGGTGTTAGAGGAGTGGCATTGCAGAAGTAGATGTGTTGATTAAGCACTAGGCAGAGCTGAGAGGAGAGGCAGGCAGGCAGTCTCTGCAGAAGAATCCTCTCTGTCTCCTGGAAGCTTAACACTGTGCTAGCACAGACACAACTCCTGACTGGGACCAGACCAGTCTCTGAGCTGAGGACGGGAGGAATTTGCACTGGGGCTAAAGAGGTATGTTCCACTAAATATATCCCATCCCTGAGTGTGTAACTATAACATGCACTAATCTTTCCGACACAAAATCAATGAGGTGGCCACCCACACACCATTCATCTCCTGTGGTGGTAGACTGTGGGCTCCCAGTTTAAAGCCAGGGAAAACTCCAGCCTCCTCACATCTGTGCAGTGTTAGCATTGCTCCCAGATGTATTAGTGTTGAAGAACCACAAATGAACACTCACACACCTTCCCTTCCACCCAGAGCAGCTGCATGGTCTATCGCCAGGGACACATTCTACTGTACATCGTACAGACATTTTGGAGCTTTTGAAAATGTTCAGCCTATCTATCTATCTATCTATCTATCTATCTATCTATCTATCTATCTATCTATCTATCTATCTATCTATCTATCTATCTATCTATCTATCTATCTATCTATCTATCTATCTATCTATCTATCTATCTATCTATCTATCTATCTATCTATCTATCTATCTATCTATCTATCTATCTATCTATCTATCTATCTATCTATCTATCTATCAGTCTTAGAAGAAAAGGTGCTATCTACATCCTAAAAGGGTTCTTCGACTGTCCCCATAGGATAACCTTTTGAGGAACCGTTTTTGGTTCCAAGTAGAACCATTTTGGGTTCCATGTACCCACTGGACAAAAACAATGTGATGAAGTTGAATCAAAATGGAAAACTGACTGGATTTGCAAAAAGTCAACGTAAGGGAATTTCGTAATGTTTTCACCCAACTTTGAACCTACTGTAAATCCAATGACATTGTGAATTTTTTTCAGGATTTCACGTTGAATTCATGTTAGTTGACAACTCAACTAAGTGTAAATAAAAAAATAGATGTTGAACGGACGTCTGTGCCCAGTGGGTAGAACTCTTTACACATAAGGTTCTACCTGGAACCCTTATCTAACATTGTACTTTAGATATTCTATAGCATTGACATTATGTACTGTAGTATCAAGGGTTCAACATTTAAAATGCAACTGACAGATACAATTCCAGCTCTTGGGTGGCTGCAGGGAGTACATCTATGAGAGGATGACTATTTTGTCTGTGATAGCTGCTCAGAGTTTGGTGCCAGAAGTTGCTGCTGGCCTGGCTCTCTGACTGCCCCATTCTTGGAGATGCTCAGCTTGGCATCGTTACGTTCAGCCTGAACAAAAATGTGAAACACCGAACACATCGTGACAGCCTCTAATCATAAACAGACCTGATTCTGAATAACTAGCTATATAGAGAGAAGACAAGGCAAGCGATGGGAATGTCTATTCCACACAAAACAAATATATATTTAAATTAAAAGAGTTAATAACAAGGTTAGCTCTGAGACATCTTAAACATGAATCAAAGTCAAGGACTTCCTCTGTTAGAGTAGCTTTCATGTGATGAATCTGGTCAGGCACTTTGTTGAAGAGTGGCGTTGGCAGCGGTCATGGTATCAGTGTATGGGATTTTCCTACTGCAGTTACATGGATCAATACATTACACATGACTTGCCCTAGGCACATGTTTTACTGTGAAAACACTCACTCCAGTGGACATGCTACAACCCTCCTTGACTCCCCTGACCACTGGGCTGTGTAAAAGCTCCTTGTCCAAATGGTGATGATACGTGGTTCAAAATGAAATCTGCTGTTCACATTGTAATGATATTGTGTGCATATTTGGAATTAAAATGGGAAGAGAATGATTTGTTTCCTATAACTTTTATTTTCCCTAGAATAAAGGTTTACATGGATTTTTTTTCGTGATACTGTTGCACATTTACTATCCTCCGTGGTTTGGTGTATTTGACAATTACTTTTTCAGTATTTATTCATTATCTAATCCTAGACCCCAAACTAAGGAGTCGGTGGTAATAACAACAACTTGTGAATTGTATCATGTATCAGCCACACACACAGGGGCATCATTTCCCTGCAGACAGGAAAGGGCAAACTATCTCCCCAGGCTTGGAAATCCAGGTGTATTAACAAGTCAATGAGAAATTCATGTGTGGATAATTTCACAGTGAGCACATGTGACCTTTGTTAATGATGCCACTCAAAGCTGCAGGTGGTGTTTCACTGACTGCCAAATTAACTCCCAGGGGACCACAATGCACTGCAACACACTGCAATGCTACAGCATGGAATTTGCAGAAACATATGATTCTAACATAAAAAGATTGTCCAAGATGGGCTACATCTGAATAAAAATTATTTCTAGCAGGTTGCTGGGGTGTTCGATTGAAAAAAAAAATTGTTCATACGAAAGTACTGAATCCACCGAATTCCTCTTGACCCTATGGTATGCTGCTGTCTTACTGTTTGTGAACAGTCATTTGTGCATATAAATGTTTTTCACAAGTTTAGAGAAGACACCAGGCTTTTTCATTCACAGCATGTCACTGTGGAGAACACTTAAATCCTGTGCTGCTTTTGCGATGAATCACTCTTGAGATTATTTTCAATTAGAGCTCACAACCCATTAAAGCTAAGTCAGCCATACACATAACATTTTTTTCTGCTTAATAAATACATCCTCACACTCTCTATCCATAGAGCTCTTTAAAGCAGAGGTGGAGCTCCATCTCTCAACCCTGTCCTCTCTTCTCCCCAGACCTTCTCCAGACCTTCTCCTCCTACTACTGGCACAGCATCTTCTTGTCTTTCCTTCTCTTTCTCTCTCTATCTCCATCTTCCTTTTCTACCACCTCTCCTTACCTACATGAGAGCCAGGATGAAAGGGTGAAAGTAACACTGACATTTTCTCAGATAACCCAGAAGCTAGAACGATGTAGTGAATGAAGTCAGCGCGTTCCTAATGTGGAGTACGACTTCCCTGCAAAAAAAAACAGCCCAGTCTGATCAAGATATCAACAAAAAGTGGTTTTGAGCGATGTAAGTAAAAGAAAATTGACCCAGAAGTGTTTTCCGGTTGTAGAGTTGTGTTAAGTTGTCATTTTCTTAACCCAACTAGTGACCAAAGGACAGCATAGGTTTCAAGTATCATGCTAGCTAGTCTTGGGTGTTAGCCTGGGACGGGTGGGATGAAAATAACACAATGTAAACTAATTACCTGGAATCGTAGTGCCCGCAAAACACCAGTCTCAACGTCAACAGTGAAGAGGCGACTCCGGGATCCTGGCATTCAAGGCAGAGTTGCAAAGAAAAAGCCATATCTTCCTCTGTCCAGTGTCTGTGTTCTTTTGCCCATCTCAATCTTTTCTTTTTATTGGCCAGTCTGAGATATGGCTTTTTCTTTGCAACTCTGCCTAGGCGGCCAGCATCCCGGAGTCACCTCTTCACTGTTGACGTTGAGACTGGTGTTTTGCGTATACTATTTAATGAAGCTGCCAGTTGATGACTTGTGAGGCGTCTGTTTCTCAAACTAGAC
The DNA here is from genome assembly GCA_023634145.1 of Thymallus thymallus. NCBI lineage: Eukaryota > Metazoa > Chordata > Actinopteri > Salmoniformes > Salmonidae > Thymallus > Thymallus thymallus. Next base: position 36,272,371 of record CM042410.1, on the reverse strand, counting down.
ACTTTAATATACTTGTCCTCTTGCTCAGTTGTGCACTGGGGCCTCCCACTCCTCTTTCTATTCTGATTAGAGCCAGTTTGCGCTGTTCTGGGAAAGGAGTAGTACAGTGTTGTACGAGATCTTCAGTTTCTTGGCAATTTCTCACATGGAATAGCCTTTATTTCTCCAAACAAGAAAAGACTGACGAGTTTCAGAAGAAAGTTATTTGTTTCTGGCCATTTTGAGCCTGTAATCGAACCCACAAATGCTGATGCTCCAGATACTCAACTAGTCTAAAGAAGGTCAGTTTTATTGTTTCTTTAATCAGCACAACAGTTTTCAGCTGTACTAACATAATTGCAAAAGGGTTTTCTAATGATCAATTAAAATGATAAACTTGGATTAGCTAACACAACATGCCATTTGAACACAGGAGTGATGGTTGCTGATAATGGGCCTCTGTACGCCTATGTAGAAATTCCATAAAAAAATCTGCCGTTTTCAGCTACAATAGTCATTTACAACATTAACAATGTCTACACTGTATTTCTGATCAATTTTATGTTATTTTAATGGACAAAAATTGCAGCTTTTCTTTCAAAAACAGGGACATTTCTAAGTGACCCCAAACTTTTGAACGGTAGTGTATATGACATCATTAGAATTATGACTTAATCAATTGACTTGATGGATCAGCTTCACAAATATGCTTTTATCGACAGGTTAGTGGTAAAAGATATATATCTTTACCATGGAAATGTGATAAGCATGATGAATTTGCCGTTTGTGAGGAGAATAAAGACTTTTATTCTATCAAGACACGAGGAGCGCACATGACAAGGCCAGCTAGTGCGCACCTGATTGGTTGGGCTGAGCATGAATAGTCGTTGAAAATGGTGAAACATCTCCTAGTACATTCCCATTAATGTGAGAAGGATGGTTAATGGTTAGGGTGGTTAATATAGCTATCATGTGATCCATTTTAGTCCAGTTAATATGTTTTGGCCGAATATTGTGGTGTTGGTTAATTTTCATAATTTTCTTTACCTATAGCATTAATTATATAAATCGACACAAACATTTAATTATGGAAGTAACGATCATTACAAACCAGAAACACGGAGACAAGATTTTATGATTTTGTTTCCCAGCTGTTACTCCCGCCCCGCAGGCAGGTACAAAAGTAACGTTGTTGCAGTTCTGTTCTCTGTCTATTTAATTAAAACATTGATTTACCCTAGAAATCTAATTACAGTTGCTAATGGTAGAAGAAATATATGAGTATACCAAACATTAGGAACACCCCCTCAGAACAGCCTCAATTCATCGGGGCATGGACTCTACAAGGTTTTGGAAGCTTTCCACATGGATGCTGGCCCATGTTGACTCCATTGCTTGCTACAGTTGTGTCAAGTTGGCTGGATGTCCTTTCGGTGGTGGACCATTCTTGAAACACACAGGAAACTGTTGAGCGTGAAAAGCCAGCAGCGTTGCAGTTCTTGACACAAACCGGTGCGCCTGGCACCTACTGCCATACCCCGTTCAAAGGCACTTCAATTTTTTGCCTTGCCCATTCACCCTCTTAATGGCACACATTCACAATCCATGTCTCAAGGCTTACAAATCCTTCTTTAACCTGTCTCCTCCCCTTCATCTACACTGCAAGTGGCATCAATAAGGGATCATAGCTTTCACCTGGATTCACCTGGTCAGTCTATGTCATGTTGTTAATGTTTTGTACACTCAGTGTATATAAGTTGTTTGTCATACGATATGGTGTCTCTAGCTCTATTGATCTCTGAGTAATTAGGGGAAAAAAATGTGTTTCTTTCATCCTGTTTCTACCCTACCCTTCCTATTTCCCTTGCCTCTCCTCTTTCACTCAAGGCTCTCTGCATCTCACACTTATTGTGTCCAGTATCACAGGAATCTAATGTGAAGGCTGGCCACTATCTGGCTGCTTAAATCTCTACATATTGGAGCCCAAGGGTATCTGACATGAAGTGTGAAGACTGCATCAAGGTCATTGACTCCACCCTGACGGAAAGTGATGGATGTCTCGATTTGGTTGTCCTACTTGAGGGAGGCACATCCCTTAGCACTTGGTGAGAAGGGGATAGTGTTTTGTTTCAGAGGACGGCCAGATAGCCATCGAGAGAGAGAGAGAGAGAGAGAGAGAAGAGGGAGAGTTGGTTGAGACAAGGAGCAATATAATAGCCATGAGAGCCCAGTGAGAGAATCAACCATGAGTTACTGTGTCAGGGCTTGAACAAACATTTAACAGGATGATAAAGTATGTATTGATTGCTGGTTGGACGGTGCTCCGTCTGTCAATGCACTAATCTGCCAAATTGACAGCAGCTCTGCAGTGTTATGTGTGACTAAACAGCTGGATCTAGTCTAAACACCATAAACACTATCCATACTTGGCTGAAACCTCTTCCTAGGGCCACTGATTTATAACCCAGTGGATTGTGTGCATTTGTGGGAATAACTATATAAGAACATTGCAGAAAACCTTTCCAATCTCTCTCCCACTGCTTAGCCAGGGACGAGCTGACGCACACACACCGGAGATGGATTGATCATATTTACATGTTTTGACATTTGTGAGTGAGTGTCCCTCTAGAGATCGGGGTTGTAACCTGCACATAACTGTTATTACCGCTACATTACCAATATGTGCAGTGACCTCATTACAAGTCACACCTCAGTTGAATGTGTCACCTAAAATGCATGTTACTTAGCTCAATTTAAGATAATGAAGTAGATGTAATATTGAATCTCTCTGATATAAGGGAATTTGGGAAACACAAACTACACACAAATGAAATCACTATCTTGTTCTTTATCATCAGGGAGGTAATTGACAAGTGATTTATGATTGGCTTATTCTTTATTCACAGTTGTATTCCTGGGTTAACAAACCATGAGATTGGGCGGTGCCTCTGCGCTGCACATTCTTAGCTTGCAGGCCTTTTGTTCTACTGCCTTTTGTGGAGTCTGCCCTGAATTCACTCAAACTCTCTGCTGTTGAGTGAAATGAAGAAGCCTTTTTCTCACATGCTCTCTCTCTCACAAACACACACACACACACTCACAGATAAACAAAGACTGAACCGCTGCCAGCATGTCGTGTGATAATCTACCTTCCTGAAGGTTTGGCAAAGCCTCCCCCCTGCTCCTCCTTATCGGCGTAGTGTAAGCAGCATGTGGTTTCCTGCCAACATCTTGGGCTGTGAGCTGCCTCTCCAAACAGGAACACGCATGGAGACATTCCTCTACTGGAGGAGGAAACTGTCCTCAGCCACCACCCCCTAACCCCCTCCCTGGACACTTAAACACAACCCACACAACCCTCAACTCCTGAGGGTCCTGACCACACAACAATTCCCCCACACCCACACAGTCCGGTCTGAGGCCACTGCCATTTAACGCTGAGGAACGCAGGAAATATGTGTTAACGCATGAAATATGTGTGTGTGTGTGTGTGATGTAGGTTATCTATTCTACAGTATACCTCTGCTCCATTTCTATCCCTATTTTGTGTGACAGCAAAGATGCCCACAGACAGTAAACAACACTGGAGGTAAACACACCAAAGATGCCCACAGACAGTAAACAACACTGGAGGTAAACACACCAAAGGTGCCCACAGACAGTAAACAAAGGAAGTAAACAACACTGGAGGTAAACACACCAAAGATGCCCACAGACAGTAAACAACACTGGAGGTAAACACACCAAAGATGCCCACAGACAGTAAACAACACTGGAGGTAAACACACCAAAGGTGCCCACAGACAGTAAACAAAGGAAGTAAACAACACTGGAGGTAAACACACCAAAGATGCCCACAGACAGTCAACAACACGGGAGGTAAACACACCAAAGATTAACACAGACAGTAAACAACACTGGAGCTAAACACACCATTGGGTGTAATCACAGGGTGAAAGGTCAAGTAGAGTAAATACCTACCAGTTACCGAACAGTCAAAACAAAGAGGGTCTATTTGCCTGCATGGAAAACCTCAATTTTATGACCAAATGCATCCTGACTTGTCCTTCATAATTAGATGATAATGATGATGAGGATGTTTTGATGAGGATGAATAATTGTGTAATTAATTAGTCAAGTAAGATGAAGGACAAATAACATGATGGACTAATTGGGAGCAGTCAAAGAGGAAGGTTTATTAAATACGTTTTTAGTTTAGTTTCTTTCCTGTTGAGACTTTTATTGATCCTGGAATGTCATCAGGGAACTTTGTGAGAGACCTCGATTAATCATGAGCTTCTTTCCTCTCCTGTGTGATTCCAGTACCAGGAGTACTGTATGTGTCCTCGTCTGCTATCTTTACCTGTCTCTTAACAGTCTATTCTCCTCTCTCTTCTCCCTGACTCAACCTTAACCTGCCCTTCTCTCCATCTCTTCCACTCCACTGTTTTTCAGTCCAATTAATGTTTTCCAAAAACAAGTCCAACACGTTTCCGCTACAAGATGTCTTACTTTTTCCTTACCATCTCTCTGGAACAATCGACATGTCCACGTGCTGAAACCTGATTTCACATTGGATAATTATATATATATATATATATATTTTTTTTTTTCAATAGGCCAATAATTATCTTAATTACCATATAAGAAACAAAAGACACAGTTTTACTGTAGTGCTATATTCTCACATCCGGCCGTGATTGGGAGTCCCATAGGGCAGTGCACAATTGGCCCAGCGTCGTCCAGGTTTGGCCAGGGTAGGCCGTTATTGTAAATAAGAATTTGTTCTTAACTGACTTGCCTAGTTAAATAAAAGGTTAAATAACAAGTCAGTTGTTCTTAACTGACTTGCCTAGTTAAATAAAAGGTTAAATAAAAAACATATATATATAATTTAATTTAAGTGAGTTCTCAAGGCAGAACACCTGTTTTTTATGTAATTGAGCCCTTTGTAATCCTTACGTATATGGCATGATGCGAGTGGAAGGAACAGGGCAGAGCGAGAGTTGCGATGAGCCATGGTACTTTAATAGAAAATGTCTCACAGGTTACAAAACAAAAAGGTCGTAACAAAAGCTGTACTGCAATAGCCAACAAATACACGCACTCATTCTATAAAACAAAAGGTAGCCTCACGAGCTGTAATGTATAAGCCTAATACATGCACTAGAACAAACGAAACAAAAGACGCACCATGTGCTGGAACGCTACATACACATGATTCCACACTGACTGTGGAAACCAGTGCAACTTAAATGGAATCCCCAATTAGAGACAACTAACGACAGCTGCCTCTAATTGGGGATTTACAATCAATGACATAGAGTTCACTAGAACTCTATTGTCAGGTCCTGATTGTGTCCTCCAGACTCCATAGAGGAATCAAGAGGCCTGTCCACAGTCAGAACCTGACAGAACACCGGCAGAGTAATCATGACCATTGGCCCCAGACCGACTGGGCACCGGTGGAGAGGGTTCTGCCATCTCGGTTGTCCGGCACCCTGGTCATGACAGTATAATCTCTCATTATACTACATTCAGAGTTAAACACATTGTACTGATCATACCAGAACCATGTGCATTTTTTCAAAGAGATTTAGTCAGAGGAAATGTATGTCAGAGCTACCATGCACATTTGGTTGTTGACAGCTTGGCAACATGCCAATCACATTCTTTTTCTGAGCAATAACAAGATTCAGTAAAGGAAGGAACTCTGATGTGGGTAGAGCTGTTTCAGTCACACTCTTGAATTGCCTAATGCTTGGCATCATTTCTCGTCTCTGTCCCCTCCCCCAATTCTCTTTCACTTGTTTCTTTTCTTATAATGTCTGCCTTATTACCATAACGTCAAAAATGCCCAATTTTCACTTGAATTAATTAAAGAACCAGCCAGGCAACTCTTAATGCTGTTTTGATTGAATTCAGGTTATCAGTACCATGATGAGCAGATGAGCCATTAGATCAGCATGCTATAAGCTAAGCAGATACAGTGGGGAGAACAAGTATTTGATACACTGCCGATTTTGCAGGTTTTCCTACTTACAAAGCATGTAGAAGTCTGTAATTTTTATCATAGGTACACTTCAACTGTGAGTGACGGAATCTAAAACAAAAATCCAGAAAATCACATTGTATGATTTTTAAGTAATTAATTTGCATTTTATTGCATGACATAAGTATTTGATACATCAGAAAAGCCGAACTTAATATTTGGTACAGAAACCTTTGTTTGCAATTACAGAGATCATACGTTTCCTGTAGTTCTTGACCAGGTTTGCACAGACTGCAGCAGGGATTTTGGCTCACTCCTCCATACAGACCTTCTCCAGATCCTTCAGGTTTCGGGGCTGTCGCTGGGCAATACGGACTTTCAGCTCCCTCCAAAGATTTTCTATTGGGTTCAGGTCTGGAGACTGGCTAGGCCACTCCAGGACCTTGACATGCTTCTTACGGAGCCACTCCTTAGTTGCCCTGGCTGTGTGTTTCGGGTCGTTGTCATGCTGGAAGACCCAGCCACGACCCATCTTCAATGCTCTTACTGAGGGAAGGAGGTGGTTGGCCAAGATCTCGCGATACATGGCCCCATCCATCCTCCCCTCAATATGGTGCAGTCGTCCTGTCCCCTTTGCAGAAAAGCATTACCAAAGAATGATGTTTCCACCTCCATGCTTCACGGTTGGGATGATGTTCTTGGGGTTGTACTCATCCTTCTTCTACCTCCAAACACGGCGAGTGGAGTTTAGACCAAAAAGCGATATTTTTGTCTCATCAGACCACATGACCTTCTCCCATTCCTCCTCTGGATCATCCAGATGGTCATTGGCAAACTTCAGACAGGCCTGGACATGCGCTGGCTTGAGCAGGGGGACCTTGCGTGCGCTGCAGGATTCTAATCCATGACGGCGTAGTGTGTTACTAATGGTTTTCTTTGAGACTGTCGTCCCAGCTCTCTTCAGGTCATTGACCAGGTCCTACCGTGTAGTTCTGGGCTGATCCCTCACCTTCCTCATGATCATTGATGCCCCACGAGGTGAGATCTTGCATGGTGCCCCAGACTGAGGGAGATTGACCGTCATCTTGAACTTCTTCCATTTTCTAATAATTGTGCCAACAGTTGTTTCCTTCTCACCAAGCTGCTTGCCTATTGTCCTGTAGCCCATCCCAGCCTTGTGCAGGTCTACAATTTTATCCCTGATGTCCTTACACAGCTCTCTGGTCTTGGCCATTGTGGAGAGGTTGGAGTCTGTTTGATTGAGTGTGTGGACAGTTGTCTTTTATACAGGTAACGAGTTCAAACAGGTGCAGTTAATACAGGTAATGAGTGGAGAACACGAGGGCTTCTTAAAGAAAAACTAACAGGTCTGTGAGAGCCGGAATTCTTACTGGTTGGTAGGTGATCAAATACTTATGTCATGCAATAAAATGCAAATTAATTATTTAAAAATCATACAATGTGATTTTCTGGATTTTTGTTTTAGATTCCGTCTCTCACAGTTGAAGAGTACCTATGATAAAAATTACAGACCTCTACATGCTTTGTAAGTAGGAAAACCTGCAAAATCGGCAGTGTATCAAATACTTGTTTTCCCCACTGTATCTAGAACCTAAAATGGTTATTCGGCTGTCCCCATATAGGAGAACCTTTGAAGAACCATTTTTGGTTTCAGATAGAACTCATTTCTCAACCACTCCACAGATTTCATGTTAACAAACTATAGTTTTGGCAAGTCGGTTAGGACATCTACTTTGTGCATGACAAGTAATTTTTCCAACAATTGTTTACAGACACATTATTTCACTTATAATTCACTATATCACAATTCCAGTGGGTCAGAAGTTTACATACACTAAGTTGACTGTGCTTTTAAACAACTTGGAAATATTGGAGGTGTACCTGTGGATGTATTTCAAGGCCTACCTTCAAACTCAGTCCCTATTTGCTCAACATCATGGGAAAATCTAAAGAAATCAGCCAAGACCTCAGAAAAAAAAGGTAGATGTCCACAAGTCTGGTTCATCCTTGGGAGCAATTTCCAAACGCCTGAAGGTACCACGTTCATCTGTACAAACAATAGTACGCAAGTATTAACACCATGGGACCATGCAGCCGTCATACCGCTCAGGAAGGAGACGCGTTCTGTCTCCTAGAGATGAACGTACTTTGGTGCGAAAAGTGCAAATCAATCCCAGAACAACAGCAAAGGACCTTCGAAGATGCTGGAGGAAACAGGTACAAAAGTATCTATATCCACAGTAAAACGAGTCCTATATCAACATAACCTGAAAGGCCGCTCAGCAAGGAAGAAGCCACTGCTCCAAAACCCCCATAAAAAAGCCAGACTACGGTTTGCAACTGCACATGGGGACAAAGATCATACTTTTTGGAGAAATGTCCTCTGGTCTGATGAAACAAAAATAGAACTGTTTGGCCATAATGACCATCGTTATATTTGGAGGAAAAAGGGGGAGGCTTGCTAGCCGAAGAACACCATCCCAACCGTGAAGCACAGGGGTGACAGCATCATGTAATGCAATGACTTTAGGCTAATCTCACAGACAGGTATGACAGGCACAAAAGAAATACAGGCAACATCGACTGGACTGCTTTGATAGCACTCAACATGTATTTTTGCATTTAGTGGGCCTAGACATTTTGACTTCTACAGCTGTCACGATTGAAAAGTGATGATGGGGAATAACTTTACATGCACCTGTGTCCCATTATGAACTCCACCACCTACATCTTCAGTCTGTCCGCATAACATCAAATGACACAAACTCACAGTATGACACTCACGAAACCTGTGAATACATTGGTCTGGCACTGTTATTCCTTCATTTCGACTTTAAACTGCATCATCTCATTTCGATACAAGATATTAGGGGGGGAAATTTCGAGCGGGCTACCTATTTCTCTTATTTCCAACCAGACTTTTAAACCGAGGCATGCGGTGATTGGGCGTCTTGGAGTCACGCGGTGTTCAGTCGCCCTGCCGCTGAAAGCGAGTTTAACTGCCAGCTTTAGCAGCGGTTCTATCTGGATCATCCGCGTACAACCTAGAACAATTACTGATAGTTACTGAATACCTTTTCTTCTTTTGGAAGACAGTTCTTCACCATGGGCGACAAGAAAAGCCCTACCAGGTATTTAACCGTGTACCCCAGTCCGTTTTGTGTCGATTTAGACTTGTTTCGCGAGAATTCCGTGGCGTTTTGCGGTTGATATTCGGATGATTTCTCAAGGAGTGTTTCTCCCTTTTTCAGTTTGTAATGCCAGAGCTAGAATAGTGCACAGGCACTATGGCGGCTTCTCGCTCCCTACTCTCTACCAGTCACTCTCAGACAAAGGGAATTTTTCAGTGGATATGCCTGGCAGTCTAGAAAACGATATTTAATGTCAACAGAAGTCGTTCGAAGATCAATGTCGAATTGGACATTATTTGACATTCGTTTTGCTAGCTAACACGCTTAGCCCCGACCAGACATTACTAGGCTAATTCAATCGAATGTTGTAGCTAGCTAGCTAACCGAAATTATAGCTAGGTCGTTTTGATTCTAGGGTTAGTACTAACCGTAATCATTGGGGCATCCCTACCCTAACCTTAACTCCTACCCCAACCATATCATAACCCTTTAACATAAAATGTTTAAACGTTAACTTCAATGGGATAGGGACGTCCCAAGGATCCCGGATAGCATGAAACTTGATTTGAGCTAGTGAGTGATCTAATAGAGATACTCGCGCTGCGTAGGTTATTCGGGATACGAGTGGGATAACCTGAAAGACAACCAATTATTTTCTGTATTGGTTTAAGTTAGCTGATTTTAATTTAGGGGGTACTGCATGTCATCATCACTAACAACAGTCATAACCAAATTAATGATATGTAATAAACTAACTTGACTTTACATGTTAATATTTCTAAGGCCAAAAAGACAAGCTAAACCAAGTGCTGATTTTTATGTAGGGGGTTACTGCATGTCATTACCACAGTCAACAGTCATAACCAAATCATTATGTAATAAACTAACTTGACTTTAAATTTGTATATTTCTAAGGCCAAAAAGACAAGCTAAACCAAGTGCTGACGATGGATATTGGGACTGTAGCGTCTGCACCTTCAAGAACAGTGCAGAGGCTTTTAAATGCAGCATATGCGATGTGAGGAAGGGCACATCCACAAGGTATGTGAACGGGAATTATTTTTTACTCCTGCAGTAAAGCTTCGCAATTTATTGAAATCAATGTTAACGTCTACTAATATTTTGACTTATTGATTGATGTAGGCATTGTTGCATTGTGTGGCCATGAATTTAATTATTGTATGGATAGTGAGTGAATGGAGTCGTCTAGGTGAGCTGTCGGTTGCCTCGGTAGCCAGAGAGGGGGATGGGATGGGGTGGGAATGAGGGACCTTACTTCATAATAGCAGTATGGAGCTGCTAGAATATAGTGCAGCTCCCAAGTGAAGCTCTGAATTTGACATTCGTATCACCAGATTGAAACAAGACATCTGTTGCTTGAAACATCTTTTACAATATATCACCTAGGCTACCTGTAGGATTAAACATCAGTAGTTGGCATAGCTAGTTGTGCTGAGAGTGCTGCGGAACCCCCTGGGAAAAAATAATAAAATAAATTATAGTGAAAACATAAAAACTATGAAATGACACATGGAATCAAATATATTTTCCTCGTTGACAGCTTTGCACACTCTTGGCATTCTCTCAACCAGCTTCACCTGGAATGCTTTTCCAACAGTCTTGTAGAAGTTCCCACATATGCTGAGCACTTGTTGGCTGCTTTTCCTGGTATGGAATGCGGTCCAACTCATTCCATACCATCTCAATTTGGTTGAGGTCAAGTGATTGTGGCGGCCAGGTCATCTGATGCAGCACTCCATCACTCTCCGTCTTGGTCAAATAGCCCTTACACAGCCTGAAGGTGTGTTTTGGTTCATTGTCCTGTTGAAAAACAAATGATAGTCCCACTAAGTGCAAACCAGATGGGATGGTGTATTGCTGCATAATGCTGTGCTAGCCATGCTGTTTAAGTGTGCCTTAAATTCTAAGTAAATCACAGACTGTGTCACCAGCAAAGCACCATCACACCTCCTCCTCCGTGCTTCACGGTGGGAACCACACATGCAGAGATCATCTGTTCACCTACTCCGCGTCTCACAAAGACATGGCGGTTGGAACCAAAAATCTCACATTTGGACTCATCAGACCAAAGGACAAATTTCCACCGGTCTAATGTCCATTGCTCGTGTTTCTTGGCCCAAGCAAGTCTCTTCTTATTATTGGTCTTTAATAGTGGTTTCTTTGTAGCAATTTGACCATGAAGGCCTGATTCACACAGTCTCCTCTGAACAGTTGATGTTGAGATGTGTCTGTTACTTGAACTCTGAAGTATTTATTTGGGCTGCAATCTGAGGTGCAGTTAACACTAATGAACGTATCCTCTGCAGCAGAGGCAACTCTGCGTTTTCCTTTCCTGTGGCAGTCCTCATGAGAGCCAGTTTCATCATAGTGTTTTTTGCGACTGCACTTGAAGAAACTCCAGGACGGGACTTTACGTTTTTCGGATTGACTGACCTTCATGTCTTAAAGTAATAATGCTCTTTGCTTATTTGAGCTGTTCTTGCCATAATATGGACTTGGTCTTTTACCAAATAGGGCTATCTTCTGTATACCACCCCTACCTTGTCACAACACAACTGATTGGCTCAAATGCATTTCAAGGAAAATAATTCCACAAGTTAACTTTTAACAACACACACCTGCTAATTGAAATGCATACCAGGTGACTACCTCATGAAGCTGGTTGAGAGAATGCCAAAAGTGTGCAAAGATGTCATCAAGGCAAAGGGTGTCTATTTTGAAGAATCTCAAATATAACGTTTGTTTAAAGACTTTTTTTGTTACTAGATGATTCCATATGTGTTATTTCATAGTTTGGATGTCTTTACTATTATTCAACAATGTAGAAAATAGTATAAATAAATAACAACCATGGAATGAGTTGGTGTGTCCAAACATTTGACTGGTACTGTGTATATAAAAAATAAAATACTTCTCAGCATTGGCCTGTCACTCAGAAGTGCCTCTGTAATCGGAAACTACGATGACATCATCACAATATGCATTCAGAATTTTTTACGTGATTCCCTTTAAATTTCATGTGTACCACTCCAGCCTGAGTTCTGCGTACTGCTGATAAGTTGTCAGTGTGAGTTTACAGGCACTTATCATCAGCTGCCTGATTAAATCTAGAGATAGATGAGTCATTTGTGAGCCTACAGAAGAGTCCCTCCATGCTCTAACCTTTCCAGCTGTGGTTTTAGAATGAGTGTTCTGCTGACGCCTTTGTTCTGCCACTGGGAAAACACTGACCGGTTTACTGTTAATCAAAAAGTGTGTGTTGTGTACTGGGCAATTCCACATTAACAGAATTGTGCTTTGACTCAGATTTTTCGTTTTAAAATGTATGCCAAACAAAAACATTGATTTCAAAGTTTACCAAACCATACAACTCTATGCACAAGGCCTACTTTGAACAATTTACACAGAAAATGACTACATTTATTGGAAGAACTGTGCAGATGCAAAGTTTGGTAACAGAATTATGGTAAAATCACATGCGTCCACGTTTTCCAAAAACTGCAAAATATCTGCTCTGAATTCAAAGATGGCTTTAGAAAGAATGGGTTGTCATCTATGTCATGACACCTTGAGTTTGGTTCTTAAACTACAGTAGGTGAAGTGGATTTACATCCGGTAACGGAATTACATCATGTGTCCCTGATCTGTACTATACATAAATGCATAATTATGAATATCATTCTCTTCATGATGATGTATCCTGAATAGGTACAAATATGTAATATCCTTCCTTTGCATATTTGGGTATTGTTCTACACACTGGCTATTGTTGTAATGAGCTCCACTCCCAAAGCACATGAGGCTGCTGAGGGGAGAATGGCACATAATAATGGCCGGAACAGAGCAAATAGAATGTCATCAAACACCTGGAAACCATGCGTTTGATGTATTTGATACCATTCCACTGAGTCCACTCAAGTCATTACCATGAGCCTGTTATCCCCAATTAAGGTGCCGTCAACCTCCTGTGTCCCAAAGACCACCTTTGGTTGGTCCGGAACAGATCAAATCGGAACCAGTCATGGGCGTCCATGGATCACAAGTTTGGACAGCATAGTAGAGTACAGCAAAGTAGATGGCCTGTGTAGAATTCAGTACATTATACTGTACTCTACATTTCTTTACTTTACTGTTCTCTACTGTTATCTACTGTGCTGTCCAAACTTGTGAAACGTCTATGATTGGTTAAGATTTGGTCCAACCGGGGCAAGTTAGCTGATACTGGTACGTCACAATGGGGGTTAGCATGCTTTATGTTAATGGAGGGCAGTGATGACAAGCATGTCAAGCCCCTTCCCGTGGAGCTTTTGGCAGCAGCCCAATTGCCTCTATTTGGTAAATGGAATCGCATGACATCACTGAAGTGGGTTGTCACATTCCCATTTGATCTGAATTGTTAACCATTGATGCAGTTGTTTGCTTGTTGTAAGCCTGGCTCTTATTATAATGAGTACTAATTAAGCATATTTTCTCTCTGTTTGATGCAGTACGTTGTCAGCCAAATGATTCACACTTTAGGAGTGTGTGTGTAGTTGTTTGTCTTTACTCCTTTTATCTTGTTCTTCTTCCTGAATGGGCCTTTGTGTGAAGATGATGTACACTATCTATTCAAAAGTATGTGGACACCCCTTCAAATTAGTAGATCCAGGCAATTTCAGTCACACCCGTTGCTAACAGATGTATCAAATCGAGCACACCGCCGTGCAATCTCCATAGACAAACATTGGCAGTAGAATGGCCTTACTGAAGAGCTCAGTGACTTTCAACCTTTCCAGCAAGCCAGTTTGTCCTGGTAGAGCTGCCCCGGTCAACTGTAAGTGCTGTTATTATGAAGTGAAAACGTTTAGGAGCAACAACGGCTCAGCTGCAAAGTGGTAGGCCACACAAGCTCACAAAACGGGGCCGCAGAAGCGCATAGTGCATATAAATCCTCTGTCCAACACTCACTACCGAGTTCCAAACTGCCTCTGGAAGCAACGTCATCACAAGAACTGTTCGTCGGGAGCTTCATGAATGGGTTTCCATGGCCGAGACGCCCCACACAAGCCTAACGTCACCATGCGCAATGGCAAGTGTCGGCTGGAGTGGTGTAAAGCTCGCTACCATTGGACTCTGGAGCAGTGGAAACGCGTTCTCTGGAGTGATTATTCACGCTTCACCGTCTGATGGATGAATATTGGTTTGGCGAATGCCAGTAGAACACAACCTGCCCCAATGCATAGTGCCAACTGTAAAGTTTGGTGGAGGAGGAATAATGATATGGGGCTGTTTTTCATAGTTCGGCTAGGCCCCTTAGTTCCAGTGAAGGAAAATCTTAACGCTACAGCATGCAATTACATTCTAGACGATTCTGTGCTTCCAACTTTGTGGCAACAGTTTGGGGAAGGCCCTTTCCTGTTTCAGCATGACAATTCCCCCGTGCACAAAGCGAGGTCCATACAGAACTGGGTTTTCGAGATTGGTGTGGAAGAACTTGATTGGCCTGCACAGAGCCCTGACCTCAACCCCATCAAACACCTTTGGGATGAATTGGAACGGTGACTGTGAGCCAGTTCTAATCGCCCAACATCAGTGCACTACCTCACTAATGCTCTTGTGGCTGAATGGAAGAAATTCCAATTCTAGTGGGACCAACTCAATATGATTTTGGAATTAGATTTTTAATGAGCTGGTGTCCACATACTTTTGGTGATGTAGTGTACCTCCTAAATGTGAGCCTAATGTGACTAGCCTAATGTCGCTTTGACTTAAGATTGGCCAACAACAAGCTACACGTGCAACTCTCGTGAAAAGCAAGAGCAGCAGCAGCATATATTATAGAAATTTTCTAACTCTCCCTCTCCTGCAGCAGGCGCATTCGGATCCGTATGGGTCCTTCCGGACTAGTCAGTTAAAATTACACATACCCGTGACAATCATATCAGGGTCCTAGATCTGGTCTTGGGTATTTGGGTACAGGTGGATCTGTGAAGACCTCTAGTGCTAAGATGTGGCTGTATGTGTGCTACAGAAGCAAGATCAGCAAAATGCTTGCAATATCAACATGCATGGGGAGGCCCAGCTCTCACCCTATCCCACATAATGCCCAAGTAGGCAAATTGTTGAATTCGTTTTTCAAGCATTCTTATACCAGAGGAGGCACATCTTGAGTAATTTTTTGAAAGTTTTGCGTTCGCTGATCACTGCTGTCATGCGTAGGCTGCGATCATATTCAAATGTAGCCAGCACCTGAAATTAATCACTCGGCTCCTAGAATGTGACACCTTACTGCTGGATCAGTTTTCCTGAGGGCTGTGCTATGTGTTGGTATGCTGCACCTCGAGCTGCTCCAGGTCCCGGGGAGAACCCAGCGGGACCTTTTTAACTTGATTCATGTTCGGGATCAGGGGCCAAGTGACAGCTCAGTCTGTCAGTGAGTGACACCTCAGTCTGGGGTTTTGGGGACATGATGTTCCCCGTTGATTGTTGCTTGCCACTTTGTTCCAGACATGTACAGCGGGTGAAATAAGTATTGAACACGTCACCATTTTTCTCAGTTAATATATTTCCAAAGGTGCTATTGACATGAACTTTTCACCAGATTTTGGTAACAACCCAAGTAATCCATACATACAAAGAAACCAAAACAAATAAGTTTGTGTAATAATGTGAAATGACACAGGGGAAAAGTATTGAACACATGAAGAAAGGGAGGTGCAAAAAGGCATGGAAAGCCAAGACAACAGCTGAAAACTGTCAGTAATTAAAAAGCAATCCAGCCCCGTCAGTGCAAATTTAATATCAGCTGGTTCAGTCCCAACTGATGGCCTACAAAAAGGTCTCATTGCCAAGGTGTCACACAAGACACATCTCATGATGGGTAAAAGCAAAGAGCTGTCTCAAGACCTAATTGCTGCAAAACATAATGATGGCATTGGTTATAGGCGCATTTCTAAGCTTCTGAATGTTTCAGTGAGCACTGTTGGGGCCATAATACGGAAGTGGAAAGAATCATTTCACCATAAATTTGCCTCGACCAGGTGCTCCTCGCAAGATTTCTGACAGAGGAGTGAAAAGAATAATCAGAAGAGTTGTCCAAGAGCCAAGGACCACTTGTGGAGAGCTTCAAAAAGACCTGCAATTAGCAGGTACTGTTGTCTCAAAGAAAACAGTAAGTAATGCACTCCACCGCCATGGCCTGTATGCATGCTCACCACGCAAGACTCCATTGCTGAAAAAAAAGCATGGTGAAGCTCGTTTAAAGTTTGCTGCACAACAACATTTGAAAAAGCCAGTGAAATACTGCGAGAATATAGTGTGGTCAGATGAGAGTAAAATTGAACTGTGTCATAATACACACCATGTTTGGAGGAGAAATGGCACTGCACATCACCCTAAAAACACCATACCAACAGTGAAGTTTGGAGGTGGGAACATCATGGTGTGGGGCTGCTTTTCAGCAAATGGTACTGGCAAACTTCACATAATTGAAGGAAGGATGAATGGGCAAATTTACTGAGACATTCTTGACAAAAATCTGCTGCCATCTACCAGGATGATGAAGATGAAACGAGGGTGGATATTTCAGCAAGACAATGATCCCAAACACACAGCCAAGGAAACTCTCAATTGGTTTCAAAGAAAGAAAATAAAGCTGCTAGAATGGCCCAGCCAATCACCTGACTTAAATCCCATTGAAAATCTATGGAAAGAACTGAAGATCAAGATTCATAGAAGAGGCCCATGGAACCTTCAAGATTTTAAGACTGTTTGTGTGGAAGAATGGGCCAAAATCACACCAGAGAAATGCATGCGACTAGTTTCTCCATACAGGAGGCTTCTTGAAGCTGTCATTACCAACAAAGGCTTTTGTACAAAGTATTAAATAAATATCTGTAAGTGTGTTCAATACTTTTTCCCTGTGTCATTTCACATTATTACACAAACTTATTTGTTTTGGTTTCTTTGTATGTATGGGTTACTTCGGTTGTTACTAACATCTGATGAAAAGTTCATGTCAATAGCACCTTTGGAAATATATTTACTGAGAAAAATGGTGACGTGTTCAATACTTATTTCACCCGCTGTATATGCAGAGGTAGGATTTTTGGGCTTGTTGCTGTGTGTCACGCTGTTGATTCTCGTATTCCAAACCAAATGATTAGGACTGTGTTAACTCTGCTACTGTTGGGTATGCACAGACTGCAGCCCGTTGACGCTTCATATTGACATTTTGATGTTCAGATGAGTGTGTGTGTGAGCGTTTGTCAGTTTAGTGGGATGGTGTTAAACTGAGGTTTGCAGTAGCGCTCAGACTGAACTTGCACATTCACAAATGTTCTGCTCTGCAAGAATAGGCTTCAGCTAAGAGGAGGGAATGGGAGGCATGTGTTGCTCAATATTTTAGTTTGGCCTCACAATAGAGAGGGAATTCAATGGTAATTGAATTATAAGAATTGAATATTTATATCCATTGTGGCCGTTTTGATCGGGTCACACTGAAAGCAACAATAGCCTATAGTGTGTGTGTGTCTTTAAAATAATGGAATAGTCATTATAATCTGTGGATTTTACCACTGCCACATTAACACATTGTCAAGGCTAATGGAATTTAAGAAGGACATGCTGGCATGCTATTTGTATCAGCAAAGGCTTATGCTTATCAAGCATAATCAGCATCTGCATTAATCCTTAAGCATAAGCAGGTAGGCCCTAATCTTAATGTTAATTGGTGGATTTAACAGTTCTTAATTACTTCATGAGATTTCAGAGAATGTGAGTGATTTTTAAATACAATGGACCATTTGGCAATCTGACAAATGGCAAAACGTTGAGGGGACGAGCTGTTGAATTGAACTTGTCCTCGAGGGAGAGCGAGCGAGTGAGAGAGAGAACGAGACTTAGAGAGACGTCTAGAGTGACTGAGTGGGGAGGCAAAGTAGCCGGGAGAAGAACCGAGAGCAGAGGGTACAGAGGGACAAGGAGAGTCAGAGGGGATACGAGAGTGAGTGTAGGCTGGAGTGTCTGGGGCCCGGCCGTGCTGTGAGTGGGGGTGTGTGAGGCCTGCTGGGTGTGATGGTCTGCAGCGGGGGGGGGGGGATGTGTTCACTCAGCCAAGAGTCTCCTGGGGGATGACAGAATGGAGCACATAATTACCCAGGGAGGTAAGGGAAGGAAAGTGCTGGGCTGGCCCTCACACACGCCTCTTTCCACCACAGCACATAATTACCCAGGGATCCCTCCTCTGGATCACAACTCCATCCGTGTCAGTCACAACAGGAGACAGGGAAAGAAACAGCTCAGTGGTAGTGTCATGTAGAAAAAATGTATTGGATTGTCTTTTTATTCAGGTAAGATTGTATGTGACATGATAGTCTTCTGTGTATAGAATTCTTAGTCATTTGGAGACTTGATCAGTGGTATTTCCATGAAAGCAAATTTGTGATTTCACCAACGTTCACTCAAATGTTTTAGGGCACTGAGAACATTTTTGGTCTTGTGAGCGGAAACTTTAAAGTTTCTCTGATTCTATGTAGGCTATGATTCTGTTTTGGTCCATTTGTATAATCTATAGTGCATTTGTAAAGTATTAGACCCCTTTCCCTTTTTCCACATTTTGTTACGTTACAGCCTAATTCTAAAATGGATTAAATAAATAAAAAAACACCCCCATAATGACAAAGCGAAAACAGATTTTTAGACGAAACAGAAATACCTTATTTACATACAGTTGAAGTCAGAAGTTTACATACACCTTAGCCAAATAGATATTGGAGATTGAAGAGGGGGATGACCACGGCAGCTTTCCAAAGGGGGAGACACTCTAGACTCAAACTGATACAGACCTATATCCATCCTGCCCTGCCTTTCTAAAGTCTTCAAAAGCCAAGTTAACAAACAGATCTCTGACCACTTCAAATCCCACCGTACCTTCTCTGCTATGCAATATGGTTTTCTCGAGCTGGTCATGGGTGCACCTCAGCCACGCTCAAGGTACTAAACGATATCATAACCGCCATCGATAAAAGACAGTACTGTGCATGTGTCTTCATTGACCTGGCCAAGGCTTTCGACTCTGTCAATCGCCGCATTCTTATTGGCAGACTCAACAGCCTTGGTTTCTCAAATGACTGCCTTGCCTGGTTCTCCAACTACTTCTAAGATAGAGTTCAGTGTGTGAAATCGGAGGGCCTGTTGTCCGGTCCTCTGGCAGTCTCTATGGGGGTGCCACAGGGTTCAATTCTTGGGCAGACTCTATTCTCTATATACAGTATATCAACGATGTCGCTCTCGCTTCAGGTAACTCTCTGATCCATCTCTACGCAGACGGCACCATTCTGTATAAGTCTGGCCCTTCTTTGGACACTGTGTTAACTAGCCTCCAAGCTTCAATGCCATACAGCACTCCTTCCGTGGCCTCCAACTGCTCTTAAATGCTAGTAAATCTAAATGCATGCGAACGCTACCCGCACCCGCCCACTGACTTGGAATACGTGGCCACCTACAAATACCTAGGCGTCTGGTTAGACTGTAAACTCTCCTTCCAAACTCACATTAAGCATCTCCAATCCAAAATTAAATCTAGAATCGGCTTCCTATTTTGCAAAAAAACGCCTCCTTACCTCATGCTGCCAGACATGCCCACGTAAAACTGACTATCCTACCGATCCTTGACTTCGGCGATGTCATTTACAAAATAGCCTCCAACACTCTACTCAGCAAATTGGATGTAGTCTATCACCGTGCCATCCGTTTTGTTACCAAAGCCCCATATACTACCCACCACTGCGACCTGTACGCTCTCGTTGGCTGGCCCTCACTACATATTCGTCGCCAAACCCACTGGCTCCAGGTCATCTATAAGTCTTTATTAGGTAAATCCCCGCCTTGTCTCAGCTCGCTGGTCACCATAGCAACACTCACCCGTGCTCTAGCAGGTATATTTCACTGGTCATCCCCAAAGCCAACACCTCCTTTGGCCGCCATTCCTTCCAGTTCTCTGCTGCCAATTACTGGAAAAATCATTGAAGCTGGAGACTACCATCTCCCTCAATAACTTTAAGCATCAGCTGTCAGAGCAGCTTACCGATCACTGCACCTGTACACAGCCCATCTGTAAATAGCCCACCCTACTACCTCATCCCAATATTTATTATTTTTGCTAATTTGCACTCGTGTCTCTATTTGCACATCTATCAGTCCAGTGTTAATGCCAATTTGTAATTATTTCACCACTGGCCTATTTATTGCCCTACCTTCCTAATCTTACTACATTTGCACACACTATACATAGATTTTCTATTGTGTTATTGTAACTCTGTGTTTTTGTCGCACTGCTTTGCTTTGTCTTGGCCAGGTCGCAGTTGTAAATGAGAACTTGTTCTCAACTGGCCTACCTGGTTAAATAAAGGTGAAATAAAAATACATTTAAACTCAGTTTTTCACAATTCCTGACATTTAATCCTAGTAAAAATTCTAGGATCACCACTTTATTTTAAGAATGAAATGTCAGAATAATAGTAGAGTGATTTATTTCAGCTTTTATTTCTTTCATCACGTTCCCAGTGGGTCAGAAGTTTACATACACTCAATTAGTATTTGGTAGCATTGCTTGGGGTCATTGTCCATTTGGAAGACCCTTTTGCGACCAAGCTTTAAATTCCTGACTGATGTCTTGAGATGTTGCTTCAATATATCCACATAATTTTCCTTCCTCATGATGCATAAATCTATTTTGTGAAGTGCACCAGTCCCTCTTGCAGCAAAGCACCCCCACAACATGATGCTGCCACACGTGCTTCACGGTTGGGATGGCGTCCCCCTTTTTCCTCCAAACAAGCCTCACCCTTTTTCCTCCAAACATTGGTCAGGGAGGTGACAGACATAAGCTACTCTTCAGGAAAAGGTACATGACAGCCCACTTGGAGTTTGCCAAAAGGCACCTAAAGGACTCTGACCATGAGAAACAAAATGGTCTGATGAAACCAAGTTGAACTCTTTGACCTGAATGTCAAGCGTCATGTCTGGAGGAAACCTGGCACCGTCCCTACAGTAAAGCATGGTGGTGGCAGCATCATGCTGTGGAAATGTTTTTCCCCAGCAGGGATAGGGAGACTAGTCAGGATCGAGGGAAAGATGAACAGAGTAAAGTACAGAGATCCTTGATTAAAACCTGCTCCAGAGCGTTCAGGACCTCAGACTGGGGCGAAGGTTCACCTTCCAACAGGACAACGCAAGAGTGGCTTCAGGATAAGTCTCAATGTCCTTGAGTGGCCCAGCCAGAGCCCAGACTTTTATCGAACATCTCTAGAGAGACCTGAAAATAGCTGTGCAGCGACGCTCCCCATCCAACCTGACAGAGTTTGAGAGGATCTGCAGAGAAGAATGGGAGAAACTCCCCAAATACAGGTGTGCCAAGCTTGTATCGTCATACCGAATAAGACTTGATGCTTTAATTGCTGCAAAAGGTGCGTCAACAAAGTACTGAGAAGGGTCTTTTTTTTTTTTTTTTTATATATATAAATCTGGAAAAAATAAGGTGGTAACATAACAGAATGTGGAAAAAGTCAAGGAGTCTGAATACTTTCCGAATTCACTGTACAACATGAAACACGGGCTGTGACCCGCTGTGTCCCCCTGAGCAGTGTTGCTTGATGACTTGTTGAGCTAATTTGAAACAGGCCCTGTTTACACGAGCGAGCATGCCAAGGCATGGTTGCAGCAGGGTGACTGGGTCCAACAGACACTGGCAGACACCCCTCACAGAACAGGGAGAGGCAGACAGACACAGAGAAGATATACTGCAGGGATTGAGAGGAGCTTGAGGTGAGATTCACGGAATGAGAAATAACAAGGGAAGGAAGAGTAGAAAAACAGTGAGTGACAGAAAAGGACGGGATGCAATAGATTTATGTGGCGAATGGGGACTGGAGACTAAGTGAATGATACACTTGACTAGAGGTGAAGAGAAGAGATAATGATTCAGCAGGGAAAGAGGGTGGAGAGGACGCAAGTGATACACAGAGGAACGTGTCATGGAGCCCCTGATGGAGGGAGCTCATGCATGCTTAGTCCTGTCACAATGACGGATGTCAGTCACCCTGATGGGAAGTAATTTGTAGCCTGAAGGTCAGACATTGGAGGGAATATCTCGCAGTAGGAGGCCACACACACACACACTCAGAAGCCCCACACTGGCATGGATTAAAGGCTGCTAGTTATTATTAAAACAAAAATATTTCTTTCCCCATTTTGTTATCTTTTGTCAACTGTCCCAAATAGTTGTCACTGCACATCACCATGGGAACTAAATGTCATGCTCAGCTGCCTTGTTGTCGTGCTCTTTTCCTCTGTGAGGGAACATGGCAGAGGGCTGTGGAGAAGGAGGCCCACTGTGCTCACTGAGTACCCGGGGCATGGGGAGGTATGCTGGGGCATCTCCCTTGGGGGTGCAGGATTTTGTGTCTGGAGGATATGGATGAATGTTTAATTCAATGTTTTTAATAATGCTCTTGGCTCTAGCCAGCAGTGAGTCATGCAGATAATGTTGCAACCTGGAGCTGCTCTCCACTCCAGGTAGGGCTGACCGATTTTGGACAAAATATCAAAAATAAAATTGTGATTTTCAAACGTTTGGGTAAAAACGTTGTTATTCCTTCAGACATGGTTAAAACAAGGGTCAGGGTAGATAAAATCACTTCTAAAATTAGTTCATATGAATACATACTGTACTGAGTACAGAATTATTATTTTTTGCATTGTTATAGGCGACATATGATAATAGATGTAATAACACCTACATATTAACAAATACATTTTTAACATGGTCATCAAAATAGTGTGCTATAGGCCCAGCACTAAATTCATGAATAACATTGACTTCTAATTTCTTATTTGACCATTTTAAGTTCTTAAATAACCTAACTATTAATTATTTATTCAGGCAGCCATAGGCTTATAATCACAACTTATGATTGTGTAATTATGAATAAGTAGGGTCAATCATTATAATAATTGAAATAAGTCAAAGTGCCTTAAAAACATGTAATACGTTACAGCCTGTGTCCAGTCATTCGACACAACATGTTTCAACTTGTCCCTTAATTTTGTTATACAGTGTTGGGATGGCGACTTGGGAAATATGTGCGAGATGGGATCTTGTATGTCCTGACCAGCTTGTTTTATCATCTTTTTGAAGCCGTCTTTGCTGACGGTGTAAATAGCAACCATGTCTTTGGCAATGGTTTGTGATAAGTTATAGCCTTTCTATGTGTCTGCGGGATGTTTTTTGTAGGGCGTCACACTTAAAAAGGCATCGACAATCAATGCCTGTTTAACGTTGGTGGTTGATTAAGGCTTTTTTGTTTTTTCTTGTTTTTTTTCACACAATCACAGCTAAGTAGGGGATGGTTATTCTTCAAATGATTTGAATGCATTTTTCGTGTTGCCTCTTGTTGTCACCACAACTCTGAGGCACTTTTTTGCACAACACTTGTATTTGGTAGCCAAAATACTGCCATACCGCTGAATATCCTTCTTTGGCACCAAATCAACATTCTCATTTGCACTAGCAACGCTCCTGTTTCAGACACACAATCTGAGGTAAAGCCACAGAGTTTCTAAACCTCATACGGTACTGTCTCATACAGCTCCTTTTCTCTTCACCAGTGCGGACGTGTGTGTGATTGGCCAGCATGTGCATGCCATGCAGAGAGTGGGAGAGCCCGCTTGTGATTGATCAGCATCGTCTGTGCATGTAGAGGGTGAATGAACGAGAGTCTAGCGCCTCTCATTGGTTGAGGTACCATAGTCTAGTTTTTCTTGTATTAACGGAATGTCAAATATAGGAGAAAATTGCAGCCTCTTGCGATATGGATATTGCACATCTCAATATCAAAATTTCGATCTGAATACGATTTAATCTTGTAGCCCTAACTGCAGGGGCTCTCTACAGGTTCCTACACTGTTCAGTACTGTACTGAACAAGGTTCTACATCACTAAGCAGTTAGCAGACTAGTTTATGGGAGCCGGGTGCCACCGTTTGTTTAACATATTCCAGAACAGCCAGCTTTGCCTCTGCTCTGCTCCACCATTCCATATTTGTGCTGAGGGGGTTTCTTTTAATGCATAATGTTCAAGGCATGCACATTTTTGACACTGATCACTGCAGCAGCATGTAAACATGGTGTAGAGAACTGTTCTGAACCAAAACTGAAGCCCAATGGATCACACAGTTTTTTGAATCGGAAGTGCATTGTCTGATTCTAGAAGAAATCCAGTAATGATTAGGCCTTAACAGAGGAAGGAGATGGGACTTAAATACAAAGATAATTCACCTCACAGATGGGGCTCTATTGACAGAAGAAAAAATGCTATTACGCAGCTTGACTTGCCATATATGGACAAGAAAATGTCTTTAGATTCAGATGATGTCTTACTGTCTGACTACAGTTGGCTGTCCTTGGTAGGCTTAGACAAAAAGGTCCCCTGTATGTCTCGCCTCTCTTATAGCTGGCACTGCTGCATGATCTGGGTCTGTGGCTGGCTAGGAGTAAATGCCTGTCCTCAAATTAGCACTCAAAATAAAGAGCTGTGTTAATGAGGGCTTTCCTGTGGTCGCCTGTGTCTCTGTTTCTCTCTCTGTCTCTCTACAGAAGTGCTCAATATCTCAATTCTGTCGCAACACTGCTTTGGTTTCAAGTTCAACAATGTTATTTGCGTTTCTCGATCTCCACTCGCTATGTTCTTCAGTTAGGAGGCTAATATTGACATGCGTGACTAGTTCCTTGTGAACTACCTCTTATGATTGGGACAATATAGTGGGTGTGGCTGGCAGTATAACCATAGGTCTGTCTGCCTGGGTTTAGAATGTTTTTGGTGCTGATGACAGTCATTTCATAGCTTCCTGTGGAGTTAGTGCACACCCCATATCAAGGGGGATTTAAGGGGAGGTCAGCAGAGACCATGTTAATCATTATCTATGGAGGTGTGGAAATATGGAAGTTACTCGATCTAGGCTTATCTCGTGTTTCTCAGTGAGAAGTGGCTTGGTACAGACGCAGTGACTCTGGTTTCCTGCCTAACAGCAAGTTGAGTGTGACCAGCCCGGTGGTGTGGATCCAGCCAGCCGTGTTAATGGGTCACAGAGTGGTGTTGTTCAGAGCAGCAGTGACGTAGCTGGTAAATTTAATAATCCACTGTAGAGTAAGTGCACCACAGGACAGGCCAACGGGGAGCAGCGCTCCGATCATGCCAGCAACAACTCCATGGCTGAGTTACAGCTGGCACTGAATCACAGCTTAACTACTGGGGCTGTTCTTGCTGCCTCCCTTTCTCTGGGCTGAGCTCTGCTGCTGCTGCTTCTGACACAAATCTCTGGGCCAGGGGCGATGGGCCAAGGAGGCGGTGAGCTAATCAATCAATCACGCTCACTTTCTACCTCCAGGCCTCTGCTGACAGCTTAACCTGCCACAGGAAATGATTTCTGAGCACGTCGGACGCGGGCTGCACTGAGAACCTGTTTATGAGTGTTTGGGCTGCGTGCGTCCTGCCAAATCCTGTGATGTATTAGCGACAATATTCACTGGCGTTGGAGAAAAATAGTTTTGGTGTGTTTGAGTGCTTGTTGCAACGTGACCTTCTGGTGCCAGTCTGAGAATACAAGTGAGGCTCCTCAAGGGTATTGAGAATTGACATTGATTTGAAGTTGCTCAAACCTTGTCAAGTCACTTAAGATTCTTTGAGTGTCTCATCATCCAGATGCTGCTGAATGTAAGCATGTCGATCCCGCTCCTCTCCTCTGGAGTGTTCCTGACATTGATTCTGCAGGTGGGGAGAGTAGGCTGGGTACATGTTGTAGCTCCAGAGCCATGCCAGCTTTGCTGGGTGGAGTCACTGCAAGGTCCACCTCATCAGCATTCAACATAGCCTGCGTATTGATTGGAGCGTGGCGCGAGCGCTACGACATGATGCCCTATTATGAAGCGATTGATTGCCTTCTGATCGACTGGTCCCCGCGAGAGAGAACCCACCGTCTCTCCGTCTGCTGCACAACGGGCATAGAGAGACAGACAGGCGTTGGGGAAATGGCAGGAGCGCGGTAAATATGCATGTGGAGAGAAAGGTGGGTGAGAGAGAGAAGGTTGGGGGCGTAAGTAATGGTGGGGAGGAGGGGGAGAAAGCGAGAGCGAGAAAGTTAAAGGGTTGATATCTACGATGTGCTGTTTCTCTCTAAGGCAAACCACTCCAGCAGCCTTGTGAAAACCACTCTCCTCTCCACTGACAGACCTCATCAGCCATGCATCATTATCAATGTACCCATCATAATCAGACAACCACATCTGAAATTAACCCTAACTCAAGCCTGAGGGCCATTTTGTCTAAAATATGTATTGGGCAGTGCCAGATGGATCATCAGAACAGCTCCACTCAGTATTGTCATCAAGTTTCTGCTCATGTTCTGACCCACTTAACCATAAGACTCTCTGAGAGAACCAGTCAACACCTCATCAGTATTCTAGTCAACAAGTAGGCTACATTTTCTATGAGCCAGACAGAGCTTGTTTTTCAGTTCAGTCTGAGGCTGACAGGAGGATCAGAAAGCATAGAATACCTCATCTGCCCTCAAATCTGCAGAGAGTTTCTTTAAACATGACATCCTCTGAGCTAGACAGTAAAGAGGACCTCCTGGCAATGCAGTAGATGAGATGTGGAGGCTATGCCACAGGTGGATTGTGCCTGCAGAAGTGCCTCCAGAGTTGCTGGGAAACCTTGTCTGTGGTCTTCTCTCTCTCTCTCTCTCTGCCCCCTGAGACCCTGCTCTTCCCTCCCTACTGCTACCAGCTAATGTCCATTATCCTGTTGGAGCGTGTGCTGGCTCAGGGAGGCAGGCGGGACACACAGCACTCACTCCTCACATCTCAGACCTTGAGTAGAGAACTGTGTGTGTGTGTGTGTATGTGTGGTGGCACTGTGTGGGTGTGTTAGACACTTGGCCAGTGCTAAATAAATCAAAATATCGGCAACCCGTTGCCTTGATGACAGCTTTGCACACACTTGGCATTATCTCAACCAGTTTCATGAGGTAGTTCCCTGGAAAGCATTTCAAGGTGAATATTGTTGAGAGAGTGCCAAGTGTGCAAAGCTGTCATCAAGGCAAAGGGTGGCTAATTTGAAGAATCTAAAATATTAAATATATTTTGATTTGTTTAACACTTCTTTTTTTTTGTTTTGTTATTTCAAAGTTTTGATGTCTTCGCTATTATTCTACAATGCATTAAAAAAAATAAAGACAAACCCTTGAATGAGTAGGTGTGTCCAAATATAAGTAGGGACTCCCCTGAAAAAAAAGTGTCTAGACATTATTTCCCCATGCTACTAGGTTAGCGTTTGGTTTGCAACAGTCGGGGTTTGTCTAAACCTTGCTGCCTTCCTCGATGACCTGTGCAACCATGTTGCAGGTTTTTTTTTGCAATCTCCACCTTCCATTGAAAGAATGACAGCGTCTCTGAGCCAGGAGAATTGATTTATCAGGATCATTATAATTGATTATATTCAAAGAAATGCCAATAGAAACAAATGAGAATGCAATTTGCTGTAATTTACTGTTAGCCAGCTAGTAAGTGAGCAGCTGCACGGCCCTGTGTATCCCAGTCTCTGACAAATGGGGCCAACGCTGCAGTAATCAGATTAGAGGACGTAAATGACGGGCTGCAAATGTCCCACCTTGTGATCCCCACATTCATTTAATTACAGCACGGGGCTAGTGAGATTACTCTTCAAACAGACCAGCCCGACCAAGAACTGTCACTTACACCCAGCCACCCACCCAGCCAACCAGCCAGCCGTGTGTGTGTACATTAACCCTTTCACTCCACAGAGACACTGTGGCTCAATCAAGTAAACTCCTTATAAGATGATGCAGAGAGGGTGTGTGTGTTGCCATGTGGTCAGGCAGGGGCTGCTCATGGTCATCATTTCCTGAGTAAGCTGAGCCTGGAGTCTGCGGCTGCCTGCTAGCCTGTTAATCCCTGTGTGTGCCCTGGCCTCTACAGGAAACCCAGGATCAACTCCCAGCTGGTGGCTCAGCAGGTTGCTCAGCAGTACGCCATGCCTCCGCCGCCCAAGAAGGAGAGGAAGGAGAGGCCTGAGAGGGAGCACGGCCCGGACGGGGAGCTCTTGGACGATGAGGGGGAGCACCCTGAGGGAGAGATTCCGGAGAGAGTGAGACCAGGAGAAGGAGAACCTCCCCTGGATAAAGACCAGAGCGGGGAGGAGAAGCTGGACAAGGACCAAGCAGAGAAAGAGGAGAAGAATGAAAAAGCGATGGAGAAAGGAAAAGAGATCAGCCCAGCCAGGCCCATCGCCAAGAAACCCAGCATTGAAGAGATCAGCCCAGCCAGGCCCATCGCCAAGAAACCCAGCATCGAAGAGATCAGCCCAGCCAGGCCCATCACCAGGAAGCCCAGCATCGAAGAGTTTAGCCCAGGCAGGCCCATCGCCAAGAAGCCCAGCATTGAAGAGTTCAGCTCAGCCAGGCCCATCGCCAAGAAACCCAGCATCGAAGAGATCAGCACAGCCAAGCCCACCGCCAAGAAACCCAGCATCGAAGAGCTCAGCACAGCCAGGCCCACCGCCAAGAAACCCATCATCGAAGAGATCAGCACAGCCAGGCCCACCGCCAAGAAACCCAGCATCGAAGAGATCAGCACAGCCACACCCATCGCCAAGAAACCCAGCATCGAAGAGATCAGCACAGCCACACCCATCGCCAAGAAACCCAGCATCAAAGAGATCAGCCCAGCCAGGCCCATCGCCAAGAAACCCAGCATGAAAGAGATCAGCGCAGCCAGGCCCATCGCCAAGAAACCCAGCATCAAAGAGATCAGCCCAGCCAAGCCCATCGCCAAGAAACCCAGCATGAAAGAGATCAGCCCAGCCAGGCCCATCGCCAAGAAACCCCGCATCAAAAAGATCAGGTCAGTGTGTATTTATAAAGGAATAAGATGTATGTTCAGTGTTTGTGTAAGCATCTTTCCTCTCCAGACATGAACTTTGCTAATTTACTCCTCTGTTTGCCTGTGCAGACCCAAGACAGACATTCATCAGAGTCCACCCAGCATACAGTCTGGGGAGTCAACAACCAAGACCAACAACTCTCACATCTCCAGGTGGGGCATTCTCCTCTTACACATGTCTTCCACTACTAGTACTGACATTATCTTACAGTTGGACGTTGTGAGAACCTGTCATGGCATTTAAATTGGAACTCGTACAAGACATTCTAAAAGGGGCAATCAGCAGTTGCTACATCCATTTTTGGACTAATAAATGTATTATATGTACCCATGGTTTCTTGAAGAAAATAACTTAGAAATGTCTCATGAGCTTAGTTCAACTGTCATACCCTATAAGAACCCAAAATATAAGCTTGTTTTATGCCAATTTTTCCAAGCAAAGTAAATGTAAACAAACACTATATAGTATCAAAACATGTTTAAAACTATAATTGTTGATATCATGGATCCATAGCTTTGTATATGAGTTTTTTTTCTCCAGCCCCATCCCTCAGCTTTTTACCAAAACGGGTGGGGAGATTACTGTTTTTGTTTCAACTGCTGATTGCCTCTTTAAAGGAGTACTTTGGGATTTTGGCATTAAAGTACTGTATCTACTTCCCCAGAGTCAGATGAACACATGGATAACATTTTTATGTCTCTACATCCAGTATGAAGGAAGTTAGAGGTAGTTTTGTGAGCCAATGCTAACTAGCATTAGCGTAATGACTGGAAGTCTAGGGGGGAGCATGCTAGATGTTACCCTAGACTTCCAGGCATTGCGCTAATGCTAGTAAGCAATTGCGCTAACTCTAGTTAGCAACTTTCTTCAAACTTCACTCTGAGACATAAAAATGATATCCACTAATTAATCTGACTCCATGGGCAAAATCCCAAAGTATCCCAAAGGCCAAATCCGTAGGAAAACACAAGTGATTCATAAATGGTATTCCATGTTCCAACAGCGACTATCTCACTTTCTCCCTCTTACTCCTGTTTGGTCGTGTAGTATACATTGAAATTAGCAGTTGGGTCTAACCACCCATACTGTGCTGCCCACCTCACTGTGGTTGTATCTTAGTAAGGCAGTTTTATCAATGTAATCCTAACCCTGTGCCCCACCCCCCCCCACCCCCCCCGCCCCCCGCTGTCCAGGCCCAAACTGAAGAACATTGACCGGAGTACAGCCCAACAGCTAGCCATAACGGTGGGGAATGTGACAGTCATCATAACGGACTTTAAGGAGAAGACCCGCTCCTCGTCCACTTCCTCATCCACCGTGACGTCCAGCTCTGGCTCCGAGCAGCGGCACCAGAGCTCTGGCTCCGAGAGCATGGACAAGAGCTCGTCTCGCGCCTCCACCCCTAAAGGAGAGCTCTCTGTGGGGCACGACGAGTCCTTCTGAGCCCTACAGTCCAGGTGCTCTGAGAGGACTCTGTGGATCGGATCCCTTAGGGGGAGATCATTTCACCTTCCTACCGCTGACCCCTGCTTCCGCCTTCATTCCATCACCGTCCCTGGATGCTGAGAGCTAGCTGATTGGAGCAGTCTGATTGGAGTCGTCTGATTGGAGCAGGCCATGGCGTGCACCTGATGGAGAAATGTCTAATCATGAGTATACACGTTGAGCATGGCCCAGGCGGGAGAGTAGGGCTGACGGGAATAGCGCCCCGCCCCCTTGGTGGCGTCCTGACACTTGTATGTATTGTTTGATATTTGTATGTGGATGTGCGGCCAACATTTTGTTTTTGTGTAAAGAAATGATCTGCTGTGCACAATAACCACCACCATTTTAACAACTCTGAAACATTATGACCCTTATTTATTACTTGCACCCGTATACTTTGAGAGACTTTTCTTTTGTTGAAGTTATACCTGTCTCCCTTTGACACGTGTTTTGATGGTTGAACTGGTAGGATGGGACAAGACTCTTGAGACCACTACACACGGTGCTACATCAATACACTGTGAAACAGTTTCCCAACGTGGGACTGTCATTCACACGATTCAACAAAGTGCTAATAACCCAGAAATTCTCTCTCTCTCTTCCTCTCCCTCTTTCGCACACTCTCACTCTCTCTCACTCTGATTTTAGTTTTGACCTCCATGTGGTCTTTCAGGTTGATATGTTGAGGTCAATGTGCAGCATAAAAAGGTCACCTGCTTGGTTTGAAGGTCCTACAATTTCAACTCAACACACACCCAAACCTTTGCTTCTAGCTTTCTTTGTCTATAGTTTACTCTGATATACAGCATCTATCTTATACAGTCAGTGTCTCCTGTCCTTAACTTTATAGTGTATGCTATTGTGAAAAACACTAAAGTTGTTATTTTTGCATTCCGTCGCTTCAATATTGGTTAGCCAGTTGAGGGGAAGGTGTGGTACCCTCCGCTTTGAGCCAGGTTTATTTCTGTAATGTTCAGATCCACCTGTCAAGACCACAGTTTTAACTGTAATATAGCGATGCCATATACCGTTTATGATATCCAACTGATGCTAAGGGACTTCAGGATTATATAAGTCCTAGTGAACATTTACTAATGTTCTTTTCGAATGCTCTGGTTTACAAAGTTGTGATTTTATTTCCCGGTGTATTTAGTGCAAAGGCCTGGACAGTTCATGACGATTTGAGAATTGGTTTGAGTGACTTTTTTTCTGATAAGATATATTTAGACTCTTAATATGTAGGTTAATTGAAGGCAGAAACATTGCAAGTAGATGATATAGCTAATGGAATATTATTACATTTTGTTTTCAAATTTCAAAGCAGTAAACACTTAACCTAAATAACCAATTAAATGGTTCTAATTCTCATTATCCTTAGATGAAAATAGACCAAGATAATTCCCTCTTAACTGTATTAAATTGTATAAAGAATAAATGTGTATATCTTAGTTTTATTTATTGAAGGACCAAAGGAATTTCATAATGACATGATACATAGACAAATGAATAACAATTTGAGATGTAATTATAAAATGTGTGAAATGAAATACATTTTAAATAAAGACCTAATATAATCCATTTAAATGGTGTAATTCTTATTCACTTTATATGGAACTCGCCTAGATAAACCTGAGGATAAGCAGAACAGAAAATGATAACACTTGAACATTATTTCAATCACAAGTCAGTTTCTCTACTTAGAGGCAGTGAGGAGCTGTGGGGAACTCTGCAGTGTCCAGAAGCTCTTGGAGCCATGTAAAGCCCTGTGCTCTGAGCCTCTGTTCTGCTCCACTCCACTGTCCTCAGTACAGTATCTCCCCCTGCAGAGAACCAGTTAGCCAGAGCAGGCCAGTTCAATCTCTCCCTGTAGACTTATCTCTAACGCAAGTCAGGTAAGGTGGGCATACCCTTCTAACTTACCATGACAATGAGTCCACAGGGCAGCTGTTGTAGTAAAGACTTAACTATCTATTTAGTGTAGATACAATAATCATATTTGTGTGTTGTGAAATAAGCAATGTGTATTGTCTAATAAGGCCATATGAAGTTGATTTAATTTTTTTTACAATTAATTTGAATCATATGAATCGATTTATTTTATTATTTGTTGATGAAACAAATGATTCACTTCGCTATTGTTGGGATCCATTTCAATTGCTGTGAATAAAATCATGTGAATCAAAATAATTTGTGAATTGCGAACAGTATTTTTAGGGAAAAAGATAAGCTGTAGCCTTCCTTTTGGATTATGTGGCTGCAAAACTTGTTTTGTAGATACTTCAAGTTGAGTTGGACATTCAATTTATGGAACATTGCAACTCAATAGTAAACACTTGAGTTAAAATAAATATGGCAACTAGAAAATGATGAAAAATTTACAATGAAAAAGTCTGCTTGCTTCAGCTGTCTAAAAATGACTTGTATGGTTGTGAAAGATGACGAATGTAGAATTCAAGCTGAATAGAAGCTGAAGCAGTTCATTACAGTAAGAGGTAGGTCTGATTTCTTTAGAAGACTGCTATATATTTCAGATAGCACATCACTTATTAGAACAAATTAACTGTGCCTAAAACTTAATGTGCTGTGCCAGGATAGGCTTTCAATGGTGCTATCCAACTTCTGACACCAATGTAGTTAATTAGGGGGGACCCTGATCCCTGTGACTGCCATTCCAAAACCATTTTACCAAACGGCTAAAATCTCTTGGTAATATTGCTAGGTGTTGTACTAAGGTTGCTTTAGTTCAATAATTTTTTTAAAAATGTATTTTATTTTATTCGGTCACTCACCTCAGTTAAAAAAAAATAATGAAATCTGTAAAACAGTTAATCAACATTGTATGGCCTAAGCATAAGTTGTAACTTCTGACTCCTCCATGAGTTTTGTTTTGCTGTTCAGCTATATGATTATGATATGTAATAATTATGTATTTAAACTCTACATTTTGTGCAAAGATATGGAGTCTCTAGGCTACATTGAATGAGGGAGAAGATCAGATTTATTCAAAGTAAATGAGACGTGAACCGAATTAATGAGGTGTCTGGCTGAGATATGGGAGAAAAAAAATATGTTAGCAGTCACATTTATACTGAGAATGTTAACTCTTTGCTTTGTAATGCAATCCAGAAGATTGGCCTAAAATGCCATCTTTTCACATGCCTTACCTGCAACCATATTCACATGACTGACTTCTGTGACATTATTATAGAATTGATTCATTGTATTTTAAATTATTTGAAAATGGCCGTTTTCTGGGTATATAAAACTTTGCTTGTATGTATAATCTGAAATGGTGCAAGAGCAAACTATATGAAATAATGGCATTGGCGCTGTTTTTTTTTTAAAATTTCCCCTTTGTTTCTTTTCCACACAAGCAGTTCTGTTCTTGTGCGACCAGTAACCTTAATTTACTGTGTAAAGATGGTTACATTTTTTTTTTGCTTTGTTTGTCAGAGACGTAAATATAGAATACTTGTTTACTGACTGAGTAACATTAATCACTTGAATTTCCAATTGTAAATGTATTATACAAGGGAAATTCCACTGTAAAAGAGTCATGCTAAGACACATTTTAAAGTGAAAAAAAGTGAATGTCAAACAAAAACCAATGATTGCAAAGTTAAAACAAACCATCCAACTCTATTCATAAGGATTGAGTTTAACAATTTCCACTAAACATTTTACAAAACAAACATTTACTGGAAGAACTGTGCAGATCCAAAGTTTGTTAATTGTCATTGTGTTACCACTGGGCAAAAACTGGTTGAATCAATGTTATCTCCATGTAATTTCAACAAAAACATTCAATGTGATGACGTTGGATCAACAGGGATTATTTAAAATATATATATAAAAAAATTCACCCGACTTAAATCTAAATCCAATGACATGGTGAATATATTTTATTTTTTTTCACGTTAAATTTACAACTCAACCGAATGTAAATAAAAACTAGACATTGAAATTACATCTGCCCAGTGGGTTGCATCTGCACTGTTCTTCAAGTTAACCGGTTTTTGTAAAATGTGTTTTAAAATTGTAAAACATTTGTCCTTGTCCATAAAGTTGTATCGTTTTGGGTTTTGTTTGACATGCATTTGAAAGTGAAAAATCATAGTCTCAGCATCACTCTTTATTTGTGGAATTGTCCACAAGTGCTTTTCAGTTTCCCCTATTACAATGTCTTGTACAATGCTTTTAAAGTTAATGCTCAGTAAAAGTATGTAGAGTCAGTATATTAATCTTGTTTGCTTTCTGTTTGCTTTCTTACTACTAGCTGATGTGTCATTGGTCACCCTGTGAGATGGTCACATTGCTTCCCTAGTGTGGAAATGTATGGAGCGAATTTCAAAGGATCACCGCTTCTTGTCGACTAGCTTATACAATGTTGAATAATACATGTTTCCTGGCATGTGCACGACTTAACGCTTATAGGCTACCTTATTATTTCCTCTGCTTCAAATCGAAATGTATATTTATGAATTTTGCTTGTAGTTTTTCACAAATAAAATTGTTAACGTTATCTATTCCTTGAGTTTTGTTTTCTTTTTCCTCCTCTGATGGAGCACAGTGACCTGAGCTGTGGCTTCCATGTCGTATCAGTTATCTCTGGCTGCCTTCACAGATCAGCCGTCACGCTGGCCTGGCTGTCTCCTGCACTGTCACTCGGACCTGATTGAGATGTCTGAGTGTATGAGGAGGGAGGGAGGTGAGAGTGGGGATGTATGAGGGGGATTTCCTACTACACAGTGAAGTGACACGAGACGCAGGGGATCCTTACACGTAGACACCCCCCCCCCCCAGTCATCTCTGCTGGGGCAATCCTTCCTCCCCAGTGGCTGGTTAGCAGGGACAGACAGTGGGATGAGGCGGGGCTCGGAGCA
Source organism: Thymallus thymallus (assembly GCA_023634145.1). Lineage (NCBI taxonomy): Eukaryota > Metazoa > Chordata > Actinopteri > Salmoniformes > Salmonidae > Thymallus > Thymallus thymallus. The sequence goes on along the minus strand of CM042410.1, from coordinate 36,236,863 downwards.
GAAGCAGCAGCCCTCTGCTCTCTGGCACAACCTGGATGACTCAAAGGTACATGATGATTAGAAGCACTTTGCTGCACCTGCTATAACATCTGCTAAACTGTGTACCTGACTAACAGACTTTGATTTGATTTGAATGAGAAACTTAAAGGTATCTTGAATTGCTATCCAATTGCTTGCTATTTCGTCATCCGCTTGCACTATGTTGCAAAACCTGACCCTCAACCGCTCCCATGTTGTTGTAGCTCTAGTCTCAGATTGTGCAGTAGTTCTTGTGGCTCATTACGGTCCTTGTAATGTATTTGGGCGATCCTGTGACAGGGTTTGGCCTTCCCTGCTGCTTTCTCCACTCTGCCTCTTCCAGACTCTCCCCTAGAGAAAGACGCTCTTCGGAATGGCTGCTGCTCCACTCAAGTCCCAACAGATGGCTCTTTTCCACTGAAGACCCCCTCTTCTTTTGGGGCTCCCAAGTGGCACAGTGGTCTAAGACACTGCATCTCAGTGCTAGAGGCATCACTACAGACGACCTGGTTCAAATCCAGACTGTTTTACAACCGGCCGTGATTGGGAGTCCCATAGGGCGGCGCACAATTGGCCCAGCGTTGTCTAAGTTTGGCTGGTGTAGGCCGTCAATGTTAATAAGAATTTGTTCTTAACTGACTTGCCTAGTTAAATAAAGGTCACACATGCTCCTCCAGCCAAGTCTTCACCGTGCCGCACTGCACTGAATGAATCCAAATGGTGAGGAAGGATTGAAGATCTGCAGATAAAAGTCCAGCTTGGAAATATGGGTATCAGTGTGTATTGAGCAGATGACACAGCAGGAGCGGTAGAAGGGCCCTGGAAGGGGGCCACCAGGGGGTCCGGGGATATGACTGACAGCAACCTGCATCTCCTCAGACAGCCAGGCCCTGTATAGAGCTGCAGCTTTCAACTCAATCCCTCCTCAGCAGTCAAACCTCTCTCAGCCTCTCCATATAATGCACCATCCAGGAGCTGAAAATAAAGCACTCTGCTTGTTGAGCACCACCGCTGCTTCATGACTCGGAATCGCTTGAGTGAAATCTCTGCTGAATTTCTTTCAGTTCCTCGTGGATTATTATTTATTGTAGAATGATAACACCTTCATAACAAAAGTGGCTTGGAGCACATTAGGGGTTGTTGCTGGACTCCACCCAGGTCTACAAGCCCCACATGCCCTTCGAACTCCAACTATAACAGCTGACAGAAGAGATTACATGATCCGTTTGATACCTGATGTTGTTTGGTGCACGCACAGACAATTCACTTAAGAAAATTGAATTGAACGCGTGCTTAGAAAGTTTATGTTGGTCAACTGCTTGTTTGAACATTATAAGGTTCTCTCACTCCAACAAGAGACTCCAGCAAATAGGATACATTTTGCTGCCCCTGTTTCAGCTACTGAAAAGGTTTGCATTGCTCATCATCATGAATACAAGTCACACCACACTCACATCTCACTTTCACTGCAATCAATGGGGAAAACCATTTAGTTTGATAGGTAAGAGTCAATATTACATTGATCTCCAGTCTATGTGTGAATGCTGTTCATTGATTACACCTCAGTGTTCAACACCATAGTGCCCTTCAAGCTCATCGCTAAGCTCAGGACCCTAGGACTGTACACCTCCCTCTGTAACTGGATCCTGGACGCCCCCCCGGTGATGAGGGTATGCAACAACACTTCAGAGATGCCTGCTTAGTCCCTTCTTGACCACATCCCTAAGGAATTAACATGGTCCCAACACACCAGCACAGTCGTGAAGAGGGCACAACAATGCCTCTTCCCCCCTCAGGATGCAGAAAAGATTTGTCATGGGGCCTCAGATTCTTAAAAAGTTCTACAACTGCACCATTGAGAGTATCTTGACTGGCTGCATCACCGCTTGGTATGGCAACTGCTTGGCATCCGACTGCAATGCGCTATAGAGGGTAGTGCCTACATCAGTCGGGTCGAGCTCCCTTCCATCCAGAACATCTATACCAGTCAGTGTCAGAGGAAGGCCCTAAAAATGGTCAAAGACTCCAGTCACCCAAATCCTATACTGTTCTCTGCTACTGCACTGCAAGCGGCACTGATGCATCAAGTCTGGAACCAACAGGACCCTGAACAGCTTCTACCCCTAAGCCATAAGACTGCTAAATAGTTAACCAAATAGCTACCCGGACTATCTGCATTGACAATTCTTGCACAAACTATTGTGACTCATTACATTCGCTGCTGCTACTGTTCATTATCTATCCTGTTGCCTAATCACTTTATTCTACCTATACCATTACCTATATGTACATATCTTCCTCAATTACCTCATACCCCTGCACTAGACTCGGTACTGGTACCCGTGTATATAGCCAAGTTATCGTAACCAGTGAAGGCTGCTTGTAACGAATGCCCCGCGTAGAGCTGCGGGACCTCCTCCTCTCCGGCGCTCCTCCTCGCCGGTGTTCTAACCGGTGGCAGTAGTACGATGGCAGCAACACCCTTCTCATCCCCACCTGTGTTGTGTTAGCTCATTATGTTCTCTTTCAGGTCTGTGTGTTTGTGTTTCCCCTCACAGGTTATTGTTGTCATGCCATGTGTTGCTGTTCAGTGAGCTGCTGTTTCATCTTCATCATCCTGGTAGATGGCAGATTTTTGTCAAGAATGTCTCGGTAAATTTGCCCATTCATCCTTCCTTCAATGATGTGAAGTTTGCCAGTACCATTTGCTGAAAAGCAGCCCCACATGATGTTCCCAACTCCAAACTTCACTGTTGGTATGGTGTTTTTAGGGTGATGTGCAGTGCCATTTCTCCTCCAAACGTGTGTATTATGACATCCAAACAGTTCAATTTTGCTCTCATCTGACCACACTATATTCTCCCAGTATTTCATTGGCTTTTCCAAATGTTGTGCAGCAAACTTTAAACGAGCTTCAACATGCTTTTTTTTCAGCAATGGAGTCTTGCGTGGTGAGCGTGCATACAGGCCATGGCGGTGGAGTGCATTACTTACTGTTTTCTTTGAGACAACAGTACCTGCTAATTGCAGGTCTTTTTGAAGCTCTCCACAAGTGGTCCTTGGCTCTTGGAAACTCTTCTGATTATCCTTTCGTTCATTAAAGAAGCTTTTGTTCTTTTATTTAGCTATTTTTCACCTCATATTTTCGCCATCACCACTCGCATCGTCACACTGCTGAGGGGAGGACGGCTCATAATAATGTCTGGAACAGAGCAAATGGAATGGCATCAAACACATGGAAACCATGTGTTTTTTGTATTTCATACCATTCCACTGATTCCTCTCCAGCCATTACCAAAAGCCCGCCCTCCCCAATTAAGGTGCCACCAACCTCCTGTGATCGTTACTCATTGTGTATTTATTCCTTGTGTTATTATTTTTCAATATAATTTTCTCTGCATTGTTGGGAAGGGCCCGTAACTAAGCATTTCACCGTTAGTCTACACCTGATATTTTGCTAGCAGCAACAGCTGAACTGGTGAGAATACCGGATTGCCACCCGCTTCTCATGAGTTGACAAAAACACAAGTAGCACATTAAGAGCAGACATGATTTGTGATAGATACAGTGGGGAGAACAAGTATTTGATACACTGCCGATTTTGCAGGTTTTCCTACTTACAAAGCATGTAGAAGTCTGTAATTTTTATCATAGGTACACTTCAACTGTGAGTGACGGAATCTAAAACAAAAATCCATAAAATCATATTGTATGATTTTTAAATAATTAATTTGCATTTTATTGCATGACATAAGTATTTGATACATCAGAAAAGCAGAACTTAATATTTGGTACAGAAACCTTTGTTTGCAATTACAGAGATCATACGTTTCCTGTAGTTCTTGACCAGGTTTGCACACACTGCAGCAGGGATTTTGGCCCACTCCTCCATACAGACCTTCTCCAGATCCTTCAGGTTTCGGGGCTGTCGCTGGGCAATACAGACTTTCAGCTCCCTCCAAAGATTTTCTATTGGGTTCAGGTCTGGAGACTAGCTAGGCCACTCCAGGACCTTGAGATGCCTCTTACTGAGCCACTCCTTAGTTGCCCTGGCTCTGTGTTTCGGGTCATTGTCATGCTGGAAGACCCAGCCACGACCCATCTTCAATGCTCTTACTGAGGGAAGGAGGTTGTTGGCCAAGATCTCGCGATACATGGCCCCATCCATCCTCCCCTCAATACGGTGCAGTCGTCCTGTTCCCTTTGCAGAAAAGTATCCCCAAAGAATGATGTTTCCACCTCCATGCTTCACGGTTGGGATGGTGTTCTTGGGGTTGTACTCATCCTTCTTCTTCCTCCAAACACGGTGAGTGGAGTTTAGACCAAAAAGCTCTATTTTTGTCTCATCAGACCACATGACCTTCTCCCATTCCTCCTCTGGATCATCCAGATGGTCATTGGCAAACTTCAGACGGGCCTGGACATGCGCTGGCTTGAGCAGGGGGACCTTGCGTGTGCTGCAGGATTTTAATCCATGACGGCGTAGTGTGTTACTAATAGTTTTCTTTGAGACTGTGGTCCCAGCTCTCTTCAGGTCATTGACCAGGTCCTGCCGTGTAGTTCTGGGCTGATCCCTCACCTTCCTCATGATCATTGATGCCTCACAAGGTGAGATCTTGCATGGTGCCCCAGACCGAGGGAGATTGACCGTCATCTTGAACTTCTTCCATTTTCTAATAATTGCGCCAACAGTTGTTGCCTTCTCACCAAGCTGCTTGCCTATTGTCCTGTAGCCCATCCCAGCCTTGTGCAGGTCTACAATTTTATCCCTGATGTCCTTACACAGCTCTCTGGTCTTGGCCATTGTGGAGAGGTTGGAGTCTGTTTGATTGAGTGTGTGGACAGGTGTCTTTTATACAGGTAACGAGTTCAAACAGGTGCAGTTAATACAGGTTATGAGTGGAGAACAGGAGGGCTTCTTAAAGAAAAACTAACAGGTCTGTGAGAGCCGGAATTCTTACTGGTTGGTAGGTGATCAAATACTTATGTCATGCAATAAAATGCTAATTAATTATTTAAAAATCATACAATGTGATTTTCTGGATTTTTGTTTTAGATTTCGTCTCTCACAGTTGAAGAGTACCTATGATAAAAATTACAGACCTCTACATGCTTTGTAAGTAGGAAAACCTGCAAAATCGGCAGTGTATCAAATACTTGTTCTCCCCACTGTACATAACTACGAACTATATTTCAATGATTGACATAGTCTTATAGTGCCTATCTACATGGACGGCACCACGTTTTGGTTCAGTCAGAATGATTTTAACACAATCTCCATCTGTCTGCTGAGAGCAAATCATCTCCCAATAAAATCCCAATGATAAAGGATTTATTGAGGAGCCCCAGTGCTGATAAACTGGAACTGTAAATCTCTGTTCAAGAACTTGCCTTCTTTTTTTCCACCATGTCTGTGGGAGGACACATTTGCTTTTACAGCTGCCACACATTTTCGTAATATTTGTGCCAGGAACTGAAATGAAATGGAGTATATGGTTTACTTCAGACAATCCATACTTGATACGTATTCACTAATGTCGCTCCAGCCATCCTCCCCAATTAAGGTGCCACCAACCTCCTGTGGTGTCCGTCCGTGCATTTGTGTGTGTGTGTGTGTGTGTGTGTGTGTGTTTCTTATACATAATGACTGCGCTTAAGGATAGTGTTAACACGAGCAGCTGTGCGGTAAATTATTGATGAACTCTGGTGCCTTGAGAGGCTTGTGAAGCAGACGTACCTGGAGGTCAGAAACCCAGCCTCTGAAAGCTATCACGTTTTCTACCTGTCATGTCTGCACCTCAGGGCCTGGCTTCAGCTTCACCTGCTCTCTGGGACCATTTACACGGCCTGATTACCTGGCTCTGTCGCTTACAAAGCTTTACCATTGTCTCTTTTCACTGAATACATTTTTGATTGGTAAGAACAAAACCGGGACTAACGATTGCCCAGTGCAATTATCTTACAACTGCAGTTGTAATACCGTTATCAGAGGGTGTTGTCCTCGTACAAATTGGTTGACCGTTATTGTGTTAAAGTGGTTGAACACTGTCCTATCCTCTCTCCCTTCATGCAGTGCATTGCTCTGTTATCGGGGGCTAACTACTGTCTGATGCAGTGTGTAATCATTCTTGACCTACTCACTGAACTCCACTTATTAAGCATGTGAACTGTATAATACTCAACATCGCCGGTTTAATAATTGATAGGACTAAATTGCAGTAGATACACCATCCATTTAGTGTAAGGCCTTAATCACTGTAGTCACACAGAGCTTGATTGATTCTGGAGAGAAAGCATCTGTGCAGGCTTTGGATTTGTGTTGTGTTCTCCAACCTGCCTTACTGCTGGATGGACTAGGTCATGTTTTTATGTGTGAACAGGGTGTTTTTTACTGTATGATTGTGTAGATCTAGTGAGGTGATGATGCATCGGTCTTGTCTGTTTAAAGCATTGTGCTCTAAAGTTGTGCTTTTGTCTTAGAATCAGAAATTCTAACTCTTCAGCAGGATAATGTGAAACTCTACCTGGATTCATTCAGGACTTTCTCTGGGTGTTTCACTCAGTTGGAGGATTTTGGTGGGTTCCAGTGACTATACTGCATGATGGGCCTCTCTCTCCAACGAGCAGCCATTATTCACACGGCAAATCATGAAAGAAGCTGACAGCCTGGCACCACTCCAAATGTGTGTTTCCATTTGGGAGCCATCCAATCAAAACTCTGAGTGCTCGGCAAAGTAATCATAATGAGAGAGCCAGGGAGGAGGGGGGTTGGGGAGGAGGAGTGTAGGAGGAGGGGGAGGCAAACGTGAACTCATTCACTCAATCGATCAAAGGCTTAAGATCATTTCCTTTGGAATCAACACATCACAGCAGAGAAAGGCTTGTCCTTAGACAGGGTGCTTTTTCATTGTGATTTGCACATTCTTCACAGCTACCGGAATATAGAATACTTTGAAGGCTGGTTTTAAAACTATTTAAATTAATCAATAAGGATTTCCAATCAATTATCTTTTTTATTTTATTTGTCCATATTTAGTTACACAGGAGGCTGCATGGCTAGTGTACACATGCAACTTAATCTGTTTTTCTGTTCTTCTTAGTTTTCAAATGATACTTTCATCCCCTCTGTGGACTAGCAAACATATATTTTTGCCTCTCAATTGCTCGACAATGCAGCCTCAGTGTTTTCCTAGTCTACTCTACATGTTGACAAATGTTTGGTGATGTGATTCATTCCTACTGTAGACCTCTTATTCATTCACCAAGACTGAATTATGAAAGAGATTGTACACATTATCTATCAGGAGAGGAGAGAGTTTCTATTTCATCAGCATGCCAACTGGCACAATAATGAGAGAGAGCGCGAGAGGGAGAGAGCGAGAGAGCGAGAGAGTGAGAGAGCCAGAGAGAGAGAGAGAGAGAGGCAGAGGCAGAGAGAGAGAGAAGCAGGGAGAGAGGCAGAGAGGAGAGAAGCAGGGAGAGAGGCAGAGAGAGAGGCAGAGAGAGAGAGGCACAGCAGAACCTCAGACAGAGCAATTAGAGAGTGTCATTTCCCCAAATGTGAAACCCTTATTCAAGTTTTCAAAGACCTCTCTGATGAGAATAGGCTACTCGTGCTGTTGGGGGAGGAAGCAGAGAGCTCTGGGTTGGCAGTGCACTACATTGCTGCCTGCCATAAGATGAGGGACAGTGTCTGACAGACCACTACATTGCTGGCTGCCATAAGATGAGGGACAGTGTCTGACAGACCACTACATTGCTGGCTGCCATAAGATGAGGGACAGTGTCTGACAGACCACTACATTGCTGGCTGCCATAAGATGAGGGACAGTGTCTGACAGACCACTACATTGCTGGCTGCCATAAGATGAGGGACAGTGTCTGACAGACCACTACATTGCTGGCTGCCATAAGATGAGGGACAGTGTCTGACAGACCACTACATTGCTGCCTGCCATAAGATGAGGGACAGTGTCTGACAGACCACTACATTGCTGGCTGCCATAAGATGAGGGACAGTGTCTGACAGACCACTACATTTCTGGCTGCCATAAGATGAGGGACAGTGTCTGACAGACCAACCAAACTGCACAACTCCTCTATATTGTTATTGTTCAATGGTTATTGTTGTTACTGTTGTCCTGGTGACAATATTCATTATTATTTCATTTTTTTAAGTAACCTTTGGCAATATGTACATTGTTACGTCATGCCAATAAAGCAAATTGAATTGAATTGAAATGGAAATTGAGAGAGCTCTGTGATAGTGATGAGCTGTCTACAACTAGGCAAGTCAGTTAAGAACAAATTCTTATTTACAATGACAGCCTAGGAACAGTGGGTTAACTGCCTTGTTCAGGGACAGAATGACAGATTTTTACCTTGTCAGCTCAGGGATTCAATCCAGCAACCTTTCGGTTACGGGCCCAACGCTCTAACCACTCGGCTACCTGCCGCCCCAGAGGTGAGGTAGATGTTGATAATCATGTAGACAGATGCAGCTGTTGATAATGACATTGATGTTAATAATAATGAGAGTGGTGAGTAAAGCCCATGTTAGTCACGCTGATATTTTCCAAGGCCATTCCGACTCAGTCAGTCCGTCAGTCCCACATGCTTCATTCCAGTGGGATCTGGGAACCATCATTTGATGCAGAGACGTAATTTACAGTTACGGATGAGCTCCAGTTTTATTGCAGGCTCCGCGGTGGATCGCATCACTCCCATTGAATGGATTTTATGTCAGTCAGGAGCCGGGGAAGGACAGGTTGGGATGTTATGATCCTGTCTGATCAGACCTACAAGAGGTGTGATGGGTGCCAACCTGCACCACCACTCTGCCAGCTGGCATGTCTCTGACTCTGTCTCTGCATACTGAGTGTCTCCACCAGAGAGCAGCCAGAAAGCACTGCAGGCACCCACAGTAAGCAGTGTCCTGGTGAATCATTCATACAGAAATCTAGCAAGCCTTGTGTGATATAGTTTCTACATGTAAGGGATATTAAACAAGGTAGGCCAAATGAACTGAAAACATTTGAATAATATACTGGGCTTAGCTGTTGGATAGGTGTTATACAGTTTGGAGTTATAAAAACCTCTAAATCAGCATTCTCTTTTTGCATAACTGTAGTCAGATATTTGACATCAAGTTATTGGTTCCATTGATGGACGCCTATATGTGTTCACTCTCGGTTCCTGTGTCTAGATGTCATATGGACACCAGAGGTGGATTGTGAATAAACTCCGCACCTACCTTGGCCAGATTGCTGTTTTCTCAGTCTGATTGAGATGCAGGAACTCACAGCCAGGGTAAAAATGACCACCCACCGTCCCCATACCCCAACCAGCCCAAACAGAATGAACTGAAGGAGTGTCTGTTGCCTTAAAGATAGAAATTGCTTCTGCTCTTCCTCGCACATAAGTATTTCATCAGTGTAGAACTTATCTTGGTTCTTGGAAATTCATGGGCAGGATTTCTATGAATGTGAAAGCAGGCTGCTGTGCTGCCTTGGAAACAGGGATGGAAGCAGAGACTGCAGACAGATCAACATGTTCTCTCTCTCTCTCTCTCTCTCTCTCTCTCTGTCTGTCTGTCTGTCTGTCTGTCTGTCTGTCTGTCTGTCTGTCTGTCTGTCTGTCTGTCTGTCTGTCTGTCTGTCTGTCTGTCTGTCTGTCTGTCGATACGCAGATACAGTAGATACAGTAGATAGGAGCCTCTGGAATGAGTGGTGTTGCTTTTACTCTAATGCCGTGGCTTGGTGCTCATATGTGATCTTCCTATGGAATGTTCTAAAAAATATTTGAATAATAGTGTTGAATTATAACAAAGAGATAGACGATATGAATTGTTGTTAATTTGGTGGCTTGTAAGACATTTTTAAAAAACATCCATTTTCCCATCAGGATGTTTGTAAAAGTTTATACAATGGGTGGGTCTAATCCTGAATGCTGATTAGTTAAAACCGCATTCCAGTCTGTGTCTATTCCACAAGTTACCACCGGCTAAATCTATGACATTAAAATGCCTATTTACTCTGTACCATCTAACTGCGGAATCCACTGTCTCATCAGCCCAGCCAGGCAATTTATAATTGTGATCTCCACTATAAAAAGCATCTAGACATTATATCACATTTCCTTTAGACTAACATTTTGTTTTTGTTTCAATATTGTTACAATATTGACATTCAATCTCCTGCTGTCCCATAGTAATGAACGTGTCGGGAGTCGGGACGAGACAAACAGGCAGGCAGCTTTTCTCAGCCAGTCAAAATCATGAATCAGCTGTCATCATTTTTATGGATATACAGTGGGGAGAACAAGAATTTGATACACTGCCGATTTTGCAGGTTTTCCTACTTACAAAGCATGTAGAGGTCTGTAATTTGTATCATAGGTACACTTCAACTGTGAGAGACGGAATCTAAAACAAAAATCCAGAAAATCACATTGTATGATTTTTAAATAATTAATTTGCATTTTATTGCATGACATAAGTATTTGATCACCTACCATCCAGTAAGAATTCCGGCTCTTACAGACCTGTTAGTTTTTCTTTAAGAAGCCCTCCTGTTCTCCACTCATTACCTGTATTAACTGCACCTGTTTGAACTCGTTACCTGTATAAAAGACACCTCTCCACACACTCAATCAAACAGACTCCAACCTCTACACAACGGCCAAGGCCAGAGAGCTGTGTAAGGACATCAGGGATAAAATTGTAGACCTGCACAAGGCTGGGATGGGCTACAGGACAATAGGCAACATTTCCCCCCCCCAAAAAATGTGTGTGTTTTTTAAAAATGGAAATGGAAGAAGTTCAAGATGATGGTCAATCTCCCTCGGTCTGGGGCACCATGCAAGATCTCACCTCGTGGGGCATCAACGATCATGAGGAAGGTGAGGGATCAGCCCAGAACTACACGGCAGGACCTGGTCAATGACCTGAAGAGAGCTGGGACCACAGTCTCAAAGAAAACCATTAGTAACACACTACGCCGTCATGGATTCAAATCCTGCAGCGCATCCTCCCCCTGCTCAAGCCAGCGCATGTCCAGGCCCGTCTGAAGTTTGCCAATGACCATCTGGATGATCCAGAGGAGGAATGGGAGAAGGTCATGTGGTCTGATAAGACAAAAATATAGCTTTTTGGTCTAAACTCCACTCACCGTGTTTGGAGGAAAAAGAAGGATGAGTACAACCCCAAGAACACCATCCCAACCGTGAAGCATGCAGGGGGAAACATCATTCTTTGGGGATGCTTTTCTGCAAAGGGGACAGGACGACTGCACCGTATTGAGGGGAGAATGGATGGGGCCATGTATTGCGAGATCTTGGCCAACAACCTCCTTCCCTCAGTAAGAGCATTGAAGATGGGTCGTGGCTGGGTCTTCCAGCATGACAACGACCCGAAACACACAGCCAGGGCAACTAAGGAGTGGCTCCGTAAGAAGCATCTCAAGGTCCTGGAGTGGCCTAGCCAGTCTCCAGACCTGAACCCAATAGAAAATCTTTGGAGGGAGCTGAAAGTCCGTATTGCCCAGCGACAGCCCTGAAACCTGAAGGATCTGAATGGAGGAGTGGGCCAAAATCCCTGCTGCAGTGTGTGCAAACCTGGTCAAGAACTACAGGAAACGTATGATCTCTGTAATTGCAAACAAAGGTTTCTGTACCAAATATTAAGATCTGCTTTTCTGATGTATCAAATACTTATGTCATGCAATAAAATGCAAATTAATTATTTAAAAATCATACAATGTGATTTTCTGGATTTTTGTTTTAGATTCCGTCACTCACAGTTGAAGAGTACCTATGATACAAATTACAGACTTCTACATGCTTTGTAAGTGGGAAAACCTGCAAAATCGGCAGTGTATCAAATACATGTTCTCCCCACTGTATTCAAAGAAATGCAGCTAGTTTGTGCAGCTAGTTTGCAGTCTTTAGTTTGCAGTCTTTCCAGCTTCAGTTTGAAGTGATTGTGTTAGCTGTGTTGTTGGCTAGCTCCTCTGAACAACAGTGTCCTGATGAGTAAGCACATTTTCTATGCCGGGTGAAATCAAGCCTCATTAGCACATTGTTATGGATGTATCCAAATAAATATCACTAGAAAACAGTTGGCTAGCTAGCAAGAAAGGGATGCGAACGTTGCCAGCCAGTATGGCAATGGAACATTTATAACGAACGACTGGGTCTCGCGTCCATAGATACAGAACAAAAAGACTGAATGACTGGGTCGCGTCTCTGGCAACCGAACTGATAGAACTTAAGACCAGCCTGCTTGGGTAGCAACCCTAGATTTGGTGTCGGGACTATTTCTTGTGGAAGAATGAAATAGTATGAATAAATTAATCATAATAAAGTTTGTAATGAAAATATGTCAATCATTATTTGAATATGTTGGTAACCCGTTGATGTAATTCGAAGCTGGTGTTTGGAGGATATACAATATTGTCACGGTTTGCCCGCCGTCGACAAACACAACACCCGTGCCAATATATCCTCCAAACACTGTCTTCTCTGTTATTATCACTTAAATGTACGTGCTCTGTGGTTATGTAGGCCTCAAGGATTCTGATGATGACCTTAGATATATCACTTAGTTGACACATTTCCACCCTGAGAAGTGTCAAAGAAGAGGGCAGACATATGCTGAATGTAAACATCCATGGACACGTTGAAATCCCTGGCCCAGGGGGAAATGGCTCAGAAGTCCATGTTTCCCTCCCCTGCCATTGTGTTTGGGTCCCTCTGTCATGTGACCACTTTGAACCTGGACAAGGAGAGGTCAGATTCCTCTCTTTTCTAAATATGGACATATTTTGCATTTCTCATTGTGCTGCCTGACAAAACTTGCATCATGCACAGTACAATACCACACAGGACTCCCACACTGATGGCAATATTGATCAGTAGATGGCCCTCTGTGATGATATTGAATGTTAATTAATTTCTCCCTCCTCAGTTTGTGTTAGCACAATGAATCACGTTAATTAAGTGATGAGACAGAAAACCAAGTTTGAAACATTAACTCCTGTCAACGGATGATATCTTAAATTGCTTGACTTTTTATGGTCTAACTGTGCCATCTTGTGGTTAAACCAAAGTCCTTGGCTCCCTCACTGCCTTCCCGTGGTTATCCCTGAACTATAACTGTTTAATACTGGTGTGACAGTGGCCATTGTCCTGGTCAATTAGATCATTGATTTAGTTGTCAGAGGGAGGGAGACTGTGATGTGATTGGTGCTGACACCCAGTGGTTATTTAAGTGCCACTGGTGGTGCTCACAGCTCAATCCAGCTCATTTGGCTTCTTATCTCTCTTCACTTAATCAGATATGACAAGCTCCACGGGCCCCTCTTCACAAAACAATCAAACTCCACTCCCCAGCTCATCACTTTGAAGCCCATCGCCCTGTTGATCAATGCCCAATAAGGGATGATATGTGTTTCTTTGCTCATTTGATCACTTGACTTTAATTGTAAACACTTTATCCTCACGACAGAGCTGGAGATAGAACAGATGTCTAATTGGTGTGTTAATTATTATTATTATTCATCACTTATGATTCAGTCAGCACGCTGGAACTATGCTGGCACTAAGCTGCCAATGCTGTCAGATGGCACTTATTTGTTCTGCTTCAGAGACTCCCCAAAATTACTTATCTACCAACACATTATAATAGATCCATGGCACATAACCATAGTTGTCGAATTTGAGCTACTTCGGAAAAACAAAGTTTCAGGTTATGTTCCTTAAGTTAATGAAACCTGAAGTCTACGATGCTTAGAGGATGTACCTGTGAGTGTGTACTGTACATGTGAATACAGGTATAAACCTTCAACCAGCAGTGCATGCCTGGTGTGTGTCTGTAGGAGGCTGGACTCCTGCCATACTGTCTTTCTCTTGCTTTACCAGCAGAGGAACAAGTCCTCATTTTGCTTCCGCTTTTTCATTCACACATTCAGCTCGTTTTCAGAGCCACATTCAGCTCATTTTCGAAGGAAAAATGTATAATGAATACAATTTACAATTATTAGACTTTCCTTATACTTTTGATGTATCCTGAGACCATCGGTTTTGGAATGATATTTCCTTTGAAGTGGAATTTTAATCTGCTTCGTCCAAATTCATATATAACTTTGTTTTTAGACTTTTGAGACAGATAAACACAATATAGTTCCTCTCTCTGTACAGTCCAGGAATTCTCTAATTTGTTTTAATAAATGACTCAAAGCTCTGAAGTTAGCTTTGTGTAATGCAATAGAATTCTTAGCGAGACATAAATCAAACAGAAATGCTAAGTAAAGTATTCAGCACACTGCAGTCACCAATGATGTATATAAACCCTGAATTGCTGATTGCTTTATTGGCAAATGAGAGGCTTTGAAGCCACTGGTCGGCCATACTAGCACTCCTCAGAAAGGCAGTCTCTGATAGGAATGAATTGAATTCTTACCAAAATTTTTATTGTGTTTCCAGGCACTTTTCACCGCATCCTAAATTGGTTTAGACATGATTCTTCTGCCCCCTGGCTGGGTATAGAGATACATATTGCCCTGGAAGAGGTGGTCTTCACTGATATATCTCCTAAACAATGTAAGCTACGCTTAGGTCCTATTATTGCTCACAGAATTTCTATTTGGTGTAAAATTGAAAAACAATATAAACAGGAGTCAAAATCGCATGCCATACTCCAATATTTCACAATAATGACATGCGATCTAGAGGGTGTCCTTTTGCATCCCCCCAATTGTCCAAATATGGAAACCATACATACACATTACCAGGCAACTCCTTTCTTCTATATTTTGGGCTCCCGAAAGGACTGATCTCTATAATATATAAACAACATATTCTGAGCTAGCCATTTAAAAAGTTTGGTCCACGGATCTAATTGAATCTGAACAACTCTTTAACTGGAATAGTATTTAGAAAAATATGACCTTGGCATCCCGTAATCTGAACCATCAAGTTATACATTTTAAGTTTGTTCACAGACTGTATTTTACACCCAGGAAATGTTTCACGATGAAATTGGTCCTAACTCCCAACTGTTATAGGACAAAATTACATGGAATTAAGTATTTATTTGTTGTAGTGGGGTTTTTGGGTGAAGTTTTTGTTTCAGAAAAAGGTTTTCATATATTTTTAATACAATTTAAAAGTATTAATGTATTTCTATATTAATGTATTTCTATAGCTTCCCAAATATATTTTACAACGTGGGGGAGTGCCAAGATGGAGGTGAGGTGGCTTCAAAACAGCACCCCCTGTAAGTCATCTATATATAAATGATTGGCAGTAGCGTTGTGGGGTATCTCCTTAGTCCTCACTCCTTTTAACAGAGTTATATTTATAGGAGATCCATCTGAATAATTTATCTGAAAGTTGAAGTAGCCAGTTCCTGCGTCATAAAGCCACAAAGCCTGATAACTGTATAGATGGAGTTATTGGAGCAGAAGCTTTTGACAAAGAAGAACAGTGCAGAGCTCTTCACTATTCACTCAGAAGTTAAGAGCTATTTGGAGCTTGTGCTTGACTTCCTTCACCCTCCATTACTCTCCCTAAATGGTACAATTGAGATCATATCTGCTGTGCTGGAGCAAATTTGCACTTAGAAACTCAATTTTACACACATTTTAACTCTGCTTTTTTGTCCAGCATTATGTTTCCTTATAATTTACACATTTGGAAAGTGGAAGTCTCAAGGAAACTAAGGGGCTTAGACTGAATTGTGGGTTAGAGTCAAACATGCAGGTCAGTCAGTGGCAGAAAGACAAAGATATTTCCCTATGATAGACCAATGGAGTTCACCATAACATACTTATTCTGCATCAACAAGCCAGGCCCACATTGCATTTAAAAATCTCTCTCTCTCTCTCTCTCTCTCTCTCTCTCTCTCTCTCTCTCTCTCTCTGTCTCTCTCTCTCTGTCTCTCTCTCTCTCTCTCTCTCTCTCTCTCTCTCTCTCTCTCTCTCACTCTCTCACTCTCTCTCTATCTGTTACTGAAATAAGTTGAAGTAGTGCGAGATGTCTATTGACAATGATGCACATAATGACGATGATGCAGGTATGATGCATTAATGTAGCCCACACATATTAATTTGCATTGCCCCACGAATTCCAGTGGACTGTGACATACGTTCTTGTGAATCCAGTGAAGTTCTATGTCTAACAAGCCAAACACCAAATCAGTCTGTTTACATTTGTCTTTTGGCCTTTTAAATTGCTTATGAATAGCTTTTTAAATAGCTTATTCACAGCTGTGCCCTTACATCTTCATAATCACCCCATCATATCATTAGCATTAGCATTATGGGAATATGTTAATTGACAATCTGTTGCCTGGAGTCAGATTTGAATGTTTATTTATTTTTTGCCAGCACTGTGCATGTCCCTAGTTTCTCTGTGAATGGCCTTTCTCTGGACCTGGGGGAGGGCTGTAGAGGACTGTGTAATGAACTCTCCAAGCATACGCCACAGAAGGAGATGAAAGTGCAGCCAGATAGAAACACCTCAGATGTGATTCCCATAGAGCCTGCTGTACTGCTGGGGCTGCAACATGAGACATATGGGTGTGGTGTGAATCTCCATCAGCTGAAATGCTCTTATTATCATATCAACATATAGAGCAGTGAGACAAGCTGTGAAAATGATATACAGTTTAGCAAAGTGGATCTAAAAATGCTATTACTGTACAGTCATTGTACAAAACCATAGATTTTTTTTAAACATATTATTGCATGGTGTGTATAGCCTAGATGTTTGATGACTTTGCTGAGTTCAGGAGAGTTTGTCAGGTGAGATTTAATTAAGAAAGTGATGCTAGTTGAGAGCCACTTTGTGATAAATTTTTAAGTGCCTCTTAGGCTTCCTACCTTTTTTCACCTCTCTTTGAGAAGCAGCTCCATGAGTCAGAGGAGGAGAGAGGGATAGGGAAATGGTAGGCAGGACACTTCTTCTCACATGAACCACAGGGATTGTTCAGGAATGGTTAAAACATGAGCTAATGGCCGCATTCCCCTGCTCAGACGTTGTGCCGTTCCCCTGCTATCATCGATGTGCCGTTGGGCACCAGATTGCTATAACATGATGTGGTTAGCTGATACGTAAAATACGCCTGGGCAGAGGACACGCCAAGTCTCTATGCCATATGGGGGGAAGAAGTGCTGATCCAAAAGATTGATAGTAAAAACATAATTGACATAGTGAAAAAGGAAAACCTGCTGTGGATTTTAGTGAGGATTTTGGTGATTGCTTAGTGTTCAGGGCAAGAGCCACCTCAGAATCAAAACAAGATTCTTGACCTCTATTCCCTTTCATACTTCCCTTTGTATTATTTTAGAAGAAGGACACCTTGACTTCAGCAGAAGCCTTCTGCTGCTAGGTGTCCATGGTAGAGCTGGACTGGACATGTGGGTTTGTGATGTGAAGGTCCCTCATTAGCACTCTCTAAGGAGACATCTGCTTCTCAATTACCCCTGGTGCTGCCTTGCTAATGCTTCATGGAAAAGCCAGACAGGCAGGCAGGCAGGCATCCAGGCAGATATGTAGGAAGCACTGAATGCTGGGGGCCCTTTATGACTCATCGCTACGCCTCATTGCCCACACGCAGGTGTGGGGAATAGCAATGGGAGACCGAGGCCCACTCATATGACACTTCCAAGTATGAGAGAGTCCTTGAGAAATACTGTTGCATTGTTTCGCTCTGCGCTCCTGTGATGTCAAGAAATTCATTTATGTCCCAAACGTTTTCTGAAAGGTCTATTCGTCAAGGTCGTCACCTAATTCAAATACTTTTTTGTTTTGATAGATCCAGTGAGTGCAGATATGTTTTGCAAACAAAAAGGTGAGGCAGTTCAAAGAGACTGGAATGTAGATTTCAAGTCTTAAATATGAGTTGCCGTATATTGCATCAGCAAACTGAGCATAATTATATAATTGTATTGAGGGGGTTGACATAAAGCTTTAAACTTGTCTTGCCTAGTCCTGAGGAACATCTCAGCTGCCTGTTCCTCTCTCTCCTGAAACAGACATCTCCATGCCACTGATTTAAAGTCAGATAGATGCTAGCAAAGCTACTGAGAGACATGGAATTCTGTCCATGGGAAGCTCTGATGCCCTGTAGTCAAATCCTCCAAGCATGTGACCTGTGACATCATCAGAGAGGATCAGGAAAATGGACTGCTCGTCTGCACTATGTTGACCCCCAAGGCATTTACCCAGTGTGGCCAGCCCATATCTGGTGAAGGCAGCCCTCACTTTGCCTGAAATAAGCCCATGTAGGCTGCCCAGAATGAGCCGTATGGTATGCATTAATTTGTAGATGTTTCGTATGATACAGTATGTTATGAATTAGAATTAGTATAATATGTTACGAATTTGCAAAATGCACAATACGTTACGAATTAGCAAAATGTACAATACGTTACGAATTAGCAAAATGTACAATATGTTACGAATTTCCTAAATGTACAATATGTATGAATGTATGATATAACCTGAACGTAACCCTAACCGTAACATAAGCAAGCAGTTTCTTATCAGCAGATAGTTTGTACAACTCTAAGTTCCTTGAATAAAACACACAAATCCACTTCTTGAGGGAAGACAGTTAATTTCAGTATAGCAGGAGAAATCAGATAATAGTATCTGCATTTAGGCTAAGCAGGCTCTGGAACTAAAGTAACCCTCATTGAGGCTAGCCCTTGGCCAAGCTGGTATGACTCCTTCTAGTACTCTGCTTGATTCTTTTGAAAGTTATAGGCGCTTTCATTAATCTTTGAATTTCAAATGTGGTGATTACCTGCTAACATGGGTTAAAGAGGGTAGGGGGTATACCTCATATGGAGGAATATGCACAAGTCTATTCAAAATTCTAAGATATACAAAAGTGTTTCCAAAAGAAGCAAGCACATTACTGACAGCCGAGCCTCCATTACAGTTACTATAGTGTTGAGGGTGGAGGGGTCTGGGTTGCCTTGATGAAAAATCCCCAGAAACGATCTGTGCGGTGCGGCTTGCCAAGTAGCTCTGATCCCTCTTCAGGTGACTCTGTAATTCATGACAAAGGGCAGTGAACACCTCACTCCAGAAGTAGGTGGGCTTGATGAACCATGCTGGTTTACTGTTTTGCAGGCCAGTTCTTCTCATCGCTCATCAGATCCACATGAATCCTGTCTCTCCTCTTCTGCAAGCACTCTCGACTGTGTATCTACAATCTACAATAGAACCACCCCCAAAAAAATACACAGTACACAAATGCATCAGTCTCAAGTCATGCATATTCATATAATTCATGTGAAGTCTGAACTTTACTTTAAAGTAGCAATCAGTAGCAGAAACAATACAAAGGATTATCCCTGCCCCTGTTTTGGTAGATAGATAGATAGATAGATAGATAGATAGATAGATAGATAGATAGATAGATAGATAGATAGATAGATAGATAGATAGATAGATAGATAGATAGATAGATAGATAGATAGATAGATAGATAGATAGATAGATAGATAGATAGATAGATAGATAGATAGATAGATAGATAGATAGATAGATAGATAGATAGATAGATAGATAGATAGATAGATAGATAAACTGTACAGGTAAATGACAGGAAGAGAAACTTAAATAGCTAAATGTGTGTATGATATAATTTGGGGTAATAATAGTAATTCCCTTAAAATACAGTCTTTAGTGCGCAGGGTTGAATTACAGATAACTGCACGTATTGCACATTCGATATACTAAAAGCAATGAGAAAAGGTGCAACTGACAGGATACTAATATGCATTCCTGAGTGAATGACTACGTAAGTTAGGTCCAACAATTACTTGCAATATTGCACGTGATATGATATAACAACTGTACATGAGTATGTATATACAGACCTGCATGAATAAATAGGTCCTGAGTGAATGAGTGATTACGGACCAGAGTTACTCACGGATGGATGCATAATTGTTAAACTAGAAAGCTGAGGTATAATTCAGAGCTATGGACGCAAGGACTGACCATCCATGATATCAACATTATAGTTTCAAATCAAATCAAATCACATTTTATTCATCACATGTGCCGAATACAACAGGTGTAGGACTTACAGTGAAATGTTTACTTACAAGCCCTTAACCAACAATGCAGTTTTAAGAAAAATACACCCCCCCGGTCAAAAGTTTGGAATATTACTCATTCAAGGGTTTTTTCTTTATTTGCAAAACTATGACATAACACATATGGAATCATGTACTAACCAAAAAAGTGTTAAACAAATCAAAATATATTTTATATTTGAGATTCTTCTAATAGCTACCCTTTGCCATGACAGCTTTGCACACTCTTGGCATTCACTAATAATTTAAATCAATCAATCAAATTCAGTCTCGTAGGACCACCACAACATTACATTTTCCTTACTCTAGTTTCCATGTATAGATATGGATCTAATCCTTTCCTAGGATGGTTTATATGAGTGTCTGACAGAAGTATTTTTCTAGGAAGGTTCATTTTCGCCCTTGGAAATCAAGCCTGGTTATTAAGCTAACTGGAGCATCCCATCATAGCTCTGCTCTTGATGTCATCATTAGCCATTCCTTTGATTCACGGTGACTCAGAAAGAGAAAGATGATATGGGCACTGCGTCCACACACCCTTACGGCTTCATGAAGAAACAGGATCACAGATTGTGTTGAACCTGCCCCTCTAGGAGGTTCAGTCTCTAGTCTACATCTCTCTCACTCTGTGTGTGTATATACATGTATGTGTGTGTGTGTGTGTGTGTGTGTGTGTGTGTGTGTGTGTGTGTGTGTGTGTGTGTGTGTGTGTGTGTGTGTGTGTGTGTGTGTGTGTGCATATGCAGAGGTTAAATAGAGAATTCATAGGTGGAGGTAAAGGTTAGGGTGCCTAGGTCAGAGTTAGGGTTATGCCAAGATTAGGGTTAGGTGTATGATTAGGGTTGAACCTGGGATGTAGACATGAAGCTAGGGTTAGGGTTGGGGTTATTGCTAGGGTTAGGGTACTGCTGAAAGTATACATTTATTAGGTTTATGGTTAGGGTTACTACTTGTATTCTACTTTCTATCCTACTTCTCTTCTCTCGACCTGTAAGGTTCTGGAGCTCAACTCATCCTGTGTGTGTGTGTGTGTGTGTGTGTGTGTGTTGTGATCCATTCATTCTTTTCATTCGTCCCTGTTGTAGAGCTGTATCAGGATCTTTCTCTTTTTTTGTGATAGCACATATTTTTCCAGGCTCGTGCTCTATCCCCCAGAGCTCTCAGCTGTGTGCCCTATTTTTAGAGCAGTGCTTTGGATATTTAGCTGAACAATGTGCTGGAGTGACATCCTTGCTTCCGTGTGCTCTGGGAAGCTGCAAGAAGTTGACTTCAGGCCTCACATCTACATTGTGTGTGTGATAGATAGATAGATAGATAGATAGATAGATAGATAGATAGATAGATAGATAGATAGATAGATAGATAGATAGATAGATAGATAGATAGATAGATAGATAGATAGATAGATAGATAGATAGATAGATAGATAATTACATTTGCGAATAGAAATAGAGTCAAAAGTAAAGTATGAGCACATGCAAGGTTGAGATTTATAGCAGGAAAATGCTGCAGTAGATGTTTAACAAAGTATTTCTGCTGTTTTGTTTCATAGCTGCTAATTGCACAAAGAAATAAGAATCCTATATCCCACAAAGCACAGCAACACTGCTTGGCAGGGTAGCTGTGCACACGGAGTGAATTGCTGATAGATTAATTGTTTCTTGGCTATTTACATAGTTTTGTTCACAAGTTCGGTTGTTTTTCAACTTTAGTTTGAGTCGGCTGCTTCAACTGATAATGAAGAGACTTCCTTCCTAGTCTGATCCCAAATCTCACAGACACACCTGACATGACTTGAGTGGTCCAGTTACCACGGTAACCCCCCCGCCCTTAAATGGGCAGCTAAATATTTTCTCTCATCTGATATTTTGATCAAAAGACAGGTCATAAAAAATGAAATGGTGCAATATACCACATTACTTCTTAATAAAAGTGGTTGGTGATTTTTTAATGGTGGACCAAAAAGTACATTTTAGGCCCTGGTTGGTATGGTTACATACGATAGAAGGTTACTTAAGGCAAAAAAGAAAAGTGGTTGGTTGGTCAGTCGGGGTGGATGGGTGGATGTATAACACGAATGTCTAGCAACCCATAGGTTGCGTGTTCGAATCTTAAAATCAACACATTTGATGTAAAGTGGCTTTCAATTATATAATTGTGCATCAATTAATTTGTTCATCTTCAACACAAGGTGGTTTGTGCTCTGCTTCCTAATGAACTACACTGGAATATTATGAGTGGTAATAGAGCTGGGCTTTAATTAACCTGGCAAGGACTTGCATTTCATACTAATTTGAGTCTCCTGGATTTACGTTTAATATGTTACGTCTAGTCTATGAGACCAGTGTGGTTGATTATAAAAACAGAGAAATGCATTGATCCTCTGCTACCGTACATGTAAGAAATAATTAACATACACCGTCGGCCTTGCTTGTTGTATGAAGCAATTAGGGTTTTAATTTACATTGTTCCCTCAAGTAGGAATACAAACAATCCACTGACTTTGGCCCACTGCTCTCTCTCTCTCTCTCTCTTATTGTCATTCTGATGTTGCCTGACCGGTACATTATGGCTATTCACTGACCATGCAAAACATCAGTCATATAACGTCACTCTGGGTTGTTGCTGCTAGGGATGCTTGTGAAGGAATCCCAAAGCACTTAGACTCATTGATAAATGAAAGAAATGACTGCTTCAAGAGCACTTAAGGGGAGAGACTCCCGTCCTGTTGAAGGTGAAAACACCCAAAGGGTCTCTCTCTCTCTCTCTCTCTCAGAGTGGGCATTCCAAAAACAGCTGCAAGGGAGAGTACACGAAGCAGGGAGATATGTCAAAGGGGACTGTATGGGAGAAAGGAGATCTGATAAATGGGACAAAACCCATTACTGTGACATTGACTAAAAGGCAAGAAGTATGGTTATCAACTGGAGAAAAGGAAACCCATTGGAGCTATTAACCTAGCCCTCCGGCAGGTGAAATACAGAGGTCTGGGAGGAGAGGAGATGCGAGACCCAGTCTTTAATCACGGAGCTGGGGTGGGTTGGGCTGGGACTGAGGAGCCTGACGGTGGGACCAGGAAGACATCCAGCCCTCTGCACAGATTCATCACTATCACTGCCTCCGCACAGCCCACTGCTCTGGCCCAACACAGATACATCACTGACAGTCCACACTGAGGTGGGGAGGCACACACACACACAGGAGCGCACTCGCATGTATGCACGCACTCATGGACAGAGACTCAAGGCTCAAGAAAATATTGTACTCAGATTATGTCCCTGATTGACATAGCTTTGTCCAATAAAAACATCTCACACTGTAAATATGATCACAATTACACCATTTATGCAGTTGAAATACAGTATATACTGACATTTTTTCGTAGGCTTTAGTTTCAGCCAGCACAATGTTTTTTTTCACTGCAGTCAGAAAAGTTAGCCAAATTTATAGCTCCACAATCTGTAATCGCTGATGTCAAGTTACTGCTAGGCGAAGGCAAGCAGGCCAATTCACAATATAAATGCCTCTGGGAGTCGCATCACCTTAGTAGCAGTGTTCTGTGAGAGAGGCATCCTGCAGCGGCAGACTAGACCAGACCCATGGATGACTGTCAGGAAGGATATGAGCACTGCACTGACGATCCCATTTCAATCCAAAAAGCATTAAGACTACGAAGTGCAATTTTACCTCCAAGCGTAGGGAAAAAAATATAAATAACTGTCAGTTTACTTTCACAGAGCATTGCCTGTCTATATCCATAATCCTAACTGCCAGTTTACTTTCACAGAGCATTGCCTGTCTATATCCATATTCCTAACTGTCAGTTTACTTTCACAGAGCATTGCCTGTCTATATCCATATTCCTAACTGTCAGTGTGACGCAGCTGCTATCCAGACTTTATCTCAGAAGCAGTGCATTTACTGGAGACATAACTTGCAGTGTCCTTGTGTGATTTCTTATTAATGTTTTATTTTAGGCTATTATAGAAACCTCTTAAAGAGATAGTTCACCCCCCAAATTCACAGTTTGTCATTTTCATACCTCAGTGTAGTCTAGTTGAGCTGAACTCATATTTTACATCCTGTGTTGTGTGTAGATCTCTCTGTAGGCATAGAGGATATTCATGCCTAAATCCCAAATGAATGGTAAAGATTGACACCATCTAATCAGAATGGAATTGGATAAGAGTAGTCTTCCAACTATTCACTCAAATATGGATTTAATGCCAGTATGATAAAAACCTTTTGGGAAATTGTCTAGTATAGAAGACAAGAAAAAAAGCTACGAAAAAACTCTAACAGTCATTTAATTATGCACTGCATAATATATATGGTACCCTTGAATAGACCGGAAATTATCTTTCTAAAAGTGTTAAGGGTACAATGGCAATGATTTGTCTGAA
Organism: Thymallus thymallus; assembly: GCA_023634145.1. Classification (NCBI taxonomy): domain Eukaryota; kingdom Metazoa; phylum Chordata; class Actinopteri; order Salmoniformes; family Salmonidae; genus Thymallus; species Thymallus thymallus. The sequence goes on along the minus strand of CM042410.1, from coordinate 36,212,328 downwards.
TGGCTGCTGAGAAAGACTGAATGTCCTTGATAGCAAACGTAACAAAAGGGTAAGAGTGTGAAGGATTCTTTTCCACCAACTTCAACAAAGTATTAACTAAGCACGTCAGAGGATCATATTTTTTTATCTTGTTCTTTCTTTTGTCACTCTGATTGCCATGCATCAATCAAAATGTGTCTATCAATTGTAATTTGATTAATGAATGAATTAATTAAATTCTGCTGTTGTCTCATCTTGGTATAAAATTGTCCAGTAATAGTCAAACATCCATGCAGTCAGAGCCAGCCAGAGCCTTTTGGGGGCTCAAAATGTTGTTGAACTTCCTGATTTAGCCTCGCTTTCAATTCTCCTCGTTAGGAGATGCAACTGAGAACGAGATTTGGGTCTTGGAGGCCTGCAGTGATGTGTCTCTTGTGTGTGTGTGTTCGAACGTGGGAAGCATTTGTACTTTCATTCTGCCAAAACAGTACACTGTTACAGTCACTGTTTCCTAGATAACTCGAAAACAGTCTAAATCAGGTACTGTGTCTGGAAGTAGCCTAGACTAGCTAGCAAGTTAGCCAACTTCTTTCGCCAATTAACTTCAACCGTCTGGTGTGCGACCGTGGAAAAATTGGTTTGCCTAGCTCTGGGGCTAGTTAGGGACCGTCAATAAATTACACAATGTAAATGGGACAATATTTGTATGTTGCAAATCTTTTAGTTATCTCATTAAATGCTTTCAATATTTGTATATGAATTTCTACAGTTGGTTGGTTTGAGTTTTTTTAAGTCATTGAAATGTGGAGTTATTGAAATATTATAATAATGCCACATGTACATTGTGAAATGTACTGATGCTCCCTAACTAGCCCCATTGAGATATCGAATGTCAAATCAAATTGACCATGTGCATTACGATCGGGTCACGTGCAGCTGCGCTCCAAACGTATGTTTACTTAGGTGCTGCCAGTTGTCGGCATGTGTGCTGCCAGTTGTCGGCATGTGTGCAGGATTTAAATTAACCCAATCCGAGGATAACTGTTACGTTACCCTTAATTTTGTGACATAATTTTTTTCCGTAATTATCTCACAAAACTCTGTTTTGAAAGAGACTGACTTTATGACCAAAATGATCATACACTTTGTTGTCAATTTGACACTAGAATAAATGTTGCTGACTAATATCGATGGCATACAGGCCGTTTTCTACAAGATAAGTTGTTTATTGACTTTGGTTGCTCTTTGAGCGAGCACACAGAGCAATAGTCCCTACTCAAGTAGCACAGTTCTAACACAGCCCTAATTACCAGGAAGTGTGGATGGGATATAGCTGTCTGTGTATAAGTTTATGTTTATGAATGGTAATTGCTACTCTGATATCTCCAAGGATGCTGCTGTGTTTGCTCATTTACAGTAGGCTGTTAGTACAGCACAGCGCAACCTCTCAGGCAGCAAACTCTCATTGTATCCTTGTTCATGGCGTTCCTCAACGGTGTGAGATTGAGGGCAGAACCCGTCAAAAGATTCCTCAGTGGGATGATGTGATGCCTTACAAGCTCGGCCAAGCGATGTGAAGCAGATGCAGCAGTTGTTGGAATGTTTATCTCAGTCATGGATCACACATCTTCCATCATAGGCCCATGATCCTCAGGGGGAAGGGCTGCCAGTTCTCTCCTCTTTAATAAGGGGAGGACCTTGTTATCCAGGCCGAATGCTGTGCCTTTTACCCTGGGGCTGTTGTCTTGGATAAGCAGGCTGCTGATGCAGGGAGCAAGGAGGAAGGGTGAGGTAAACGCACTATTGGATACAGAGGCACATCCCATGTGTATCGCCTGCTTGGTTTTTGAGCACACTGCGGCATCTTTCACTAACCCAGAGTTCTGTGTGCACTGTAGGGCACTGCCTGTAAACTGGTAAGTGCACAGAGAAAACCCCAAACAAGACTCGTCGCCCTAACAGCCTTTGGGTGATGACGCTACCCCACAAACCCTACTATCCTGGGAGGAGGCAATGGAATACGAAATCGCTGTATCAATACAAAACCTTGGGCGAGGAGGACGAAAATGTTGATATGGATGAAGAAGAAATACTCAAAATCGATGAGGGAGATGAGGAACAGGAAACTCAGCCCACGGCTCGAGGTTCTCTTCCGCCCTCAGTGCAGCATTGGCACCCAATGAACAATTTGGGCTTGACGATGTCTGTAAACAGGCAGAGACCAAGCTTAGTATCGACTGGCCTTGTGAGATAGAGGCTGCTAAGAGAGCAAGACCTGGACTTGGATAAAGCTAGTGAAATCACAGGCAAAATAACTGTTTGGTGATGGTAGTTGCACCGTGGACGCAATGAAAAAACAGCCATGCTCGTTGTAGTAAGGATCAAGGGAAGAAAAATTAGATACAGTGAGTGAAAATGAACTACAGGAGTTTTATGTGGATGCTGTATCTGAAAGAAGAGGAAAACAGAAGGATTGTATTCATATTATTCCATTTAAACTGGATACAGGTGCATAGGTGAATGTGATATCAGAGGCTTCAAGAGTATAAGGCCGAAACTACATGAAGCTGAAGTTAAAGTGACAGCTTATGTAGGTGCTGAGATTCCAGTTAAAGGGAAGAGCATTGCCAAGGTGTCATACAAGAACATTGTGCACATATTGTCATTCATCATAGTACCAAAGGATGTGCAGGCTATACTAGGCTTACCAGTTTATTACAGACTGAACCTAGACAGAGACAGACTGATGAACTGATCATTCTCAAAGAACGATGGTCAAACTACAACGGTATGCAAATCATACGGACTGAGACAGAAAAAGACACAACACTGATAAACCTGAAGAAAACGATCGTCAATGGAGAGCCTAACATGAACCAAGACTTCTCATAAGACATAACTGAATACTGGAACTGTAGAGCTGAGCTAACAGTAGTCAGGCTCTAAACCCTCAGAGGTAGTAATCAAACATGTGGGGAAAGGGGCATTCTTCTAACCAAACCACATGATCTTTGTTTTGGAGGTGTTCAGAACAAAGTTAAGGGGAGTTGGACACTAAGAAACCTTTGTTGTTCAGCGTTTATCACAAAATCCGGGGAGTGGCCAGCTGAGGGTAACATTGTATCATCTGCATGTAAATGAATGAGAGAGCTACCTACAGTAGTTTTTTTTTAACCTTTATTTAACCAGGCAAGTCAGTTAAGAACAAATTCTTATTTACAATGACAGCCTACACCGGTCAAACTCAGATGACGCTGGGCCAATTGTGCAACGCCCAATGGGACTCCCAATCACAGCCGGTTGTGATACAGTCTGGATTCAAACCAGGTTGTCTGTAGTGACACCTCTAGCGCTGAGATGCAGTGTCTTAGACCACCACTTGGGAGCCTTGTTGAAAACATTGTCTACAAAGGAAGCAAAATAGTAATTCCAAAAAGTCAGAGGAAGGAAATGTTAAAAAATATTCATGCAGGAGTGCAAGCAGAGAGCGTGTGAAGTCATTTATTGGCCCAGAATTAACCAATAAGTGACAGACAAAGCATCAAAACTGTAATACATGTCTGAAATACCAAGCAAGGAATCCTGCAGAGCCATTAACGCCCCACCCTGCACCTGAGAGACCATACCAAAAGGTAGGAGCTGAACTTTTCACATGTAATGGAATGGATCACCTTGTTGTCACAGACTACTACATACTCCTTGTATCCAGAGGTTTGTAGGCTGAACACCACAACCTCAGACGCTGTGATAACATGTATGAAATCCATGTTCTCCAGACACGGGTTTCAAATGAAGTCTTCAGCGATAATGGACCGCAATTCTCTAATGTAAAGTTCAAACAATTCAGCAAGGACTGGGACTTCGTCCACACTACATCAAGTCTACACTTCCCACAATCGAACGGATTGGTGGAAAGATCTTTTCTTACAGTGAAGAGACTGATTTACAAAGGAAAAGACAGTTGAACTGACTTCTACAGGAGCCTGCTTGTATACTGCACAATGCCACTTGAGTGTGGGTTTTCACCAGCACAGCTCCTCGTGGGATGCAGACTGAGGACCAACTTACCCATCAAGTAGAACCTAAAATCTAAAGAGGGAGAGAAAGTGAGGAAGTTCAAAAACAACAAAAAAAAACAAAGCAAAAGTTCTACTTTTATTTAACTAGGCAAGTCAGTTAAGAACAAATTATTATTTGCAATGACAGCCTACTAAAAGGCAAAAGGCTTCCTGTGGGGACGGGGCGTGGGATAAAAATTATAAAGTAATAAGACAACAACACAGCATGGCAGCAGCACATGACAACACAGCATGGTAGCAACACAACACGGCAGCGACACAACATGGCGTCAGCACAACATGGTAGCAGCACAAACATGGTACAAACAATGTTAGGCACAGACAACAGCACAAAGGGCAAAACATTTGAGAAAACAATACATCACGAGATGGCTGCAGGAAACTGAAAAGAGGAGCAACCCAGGGATGTGTGTGCTTTGGGGGACTTTTAACAGAATGTGACCGGCAGAGCGGGTGTTGTATGTGGAGGTTGGGTGTTGCAGTAGGTATCTCAGATAGGGGGGAGTGAGGCCTTAGATGGTTTTATAAATAAGCATCAACCAGTTTGTCTTGCATCAGGTATACAGAGATGGCCAGTTTACAGAGGAGTACAGAGTGCAGTTATGTGTCCGATAGGGAGCATTGGTGGCAAATCTGATGGCCGAATGGTAAAGCACATCTAGCCGCTCGAAAGCAACCTTACCTGCCGATCTATAAATTACATCTCCATAATCTAGCATGGGTATGATGGTCATCTGAATCAGGGTTAGTTTGGCAGCTGGGATGAAAGAATAGCGATTACGATAGAGGAAACCAAGTCTAGATTGAACTTTAGCCTGCAGCTTGGATATGTGCTGAGAGAAGGACAGTGTACCATCTAGCCATACCCCTCAAGCTCTAAACCATTCTTCTAACCAAACCACATGCTCTTTGTTTTGGAGGTGTTCAGAACAAAGTTAAGGGGAGTTGGACACTAAGAAAGCTTTGTTGTTCAGCGTTTAACACAAAATCCGGGGAGTGGACAGCTGAGTGTAAGATTGTATCATCTGCATGTAAATGAATGAGAGAGCTTCCTACTGCCTGAGCTATGTTGTTGATGTAAATTGAGAAGAGCGTGGGGCCTAGGATCAAACCTTGGGGTACTCCCTTGGTGACAGGCAGTGGCTTAGGACCTTAAGGTTGCAGTGACACATCCATAACCTGACCGCAAACCGGATTGCATACAAGAGAGAATACTATAGACGTCAAGAACTTCGTTTCAGGCACTCCCCTAGGGGTAGTGTCATTGAGGAAGTTGGTGACGACAGACGCGACACTCACAGGGTGGGGCCCAGTTCATGGGGGAAGAGCAGTAAACAAATTGTGGTCCCCACGGCTCCGCCACGTTCATATAAATTACCTTGAACTACTGACAGTGTATCATGCATTGAAACACTTTTCGCCTTTCCTTTGAAATTGTCACATCCTTGTCAGGACAGACAATACGACTGTGGTAGCATACACCAACCATCAGTGTGGCACTCGCTCTCGGAATCTACATAGAATAACTGTCAAGATTATTCTGTGGAGCAGGGCACTCCGCTTTCATTACGCACAACTCATATCCCAGGCGTATTGAATGTGGGAGCGGACGTGTTGTCCAGCGAGAATCGCCTATAAGGGGATTGGAGATTCCATCCCCAGGTGGTGAACCAGATCTGGGAGAGATACGGTCTAGCCACCATTCGTGCCTACAAAGGTAACATTGTTACCCAATCCGCCTTTATGTCTGAGGTCATCTGCAATTACAATTGTCTCGCCTTAGAGCTTATGGCATTCCACCCGCATCCGTTCAATTTTATAGAAGTGCACCTCCACCGTTAAAATCCAGTACACACTTTGCACATCTACTTGGATAGAACGAGAGCATGGCGTAAGAGTTACCAACTCTGCAAGGGTGGGCCCCTCTCTCGTCAACAGCAATCCAATTGGATAGTGGAGGCTAGATAGATAGATAGATAGATAGATAGATAGATAGATAGATAGATAGATAGATAGATAGATAGATAGATAGATAGATAGATAGATAGATAGATAGATAGATAGATAGATAGATAGATAGATAGATAGATAGATAGATAGATAGATAGATAGATAGATAGATAGATAGATAGATAGATAGATAGATTGATCCTGGAGGGGGACATTTCTTTGTCAAGCAGCTACAACAAAACATAGGGCAGGTGCAAAATGCCAGAACGAAAATAAACAAAAGACAGTTACACAATACATGATACATAGAGCATTATATTGTCTTTTAATAGCAAGGGTTTAAAGAAAGGGTTTGAATCCCCCAGAGGGCCTGAGGGCTCATTCCACTTGGGTACTGTTCAAAGGCATCTCTTTACAAGAGATTTGCAAGTTGGCATGTTGGGCCACCCCTCATTTATTTATTTCTAATCCCCATCATCGCAGGAAGCATTTTGCCTTTTGGTAGGCCGTCATTGTAAATAACAATTTGTTCTTAACTGACTTGCCTAGTTAAATAAAGGGGCTCACCTCATTTGCCACTCGACCTGTCTGACGCTGTGTGATTGGATACTTTGAACTTATGGCCCGTCCTAAGGCGTATCCCATAAGTGACGTATTCTCAAACCCAAAGTTCTTCTCTTCCTCCTGGAGAATGACAGACTTTTAAGGCTGTGTAGACCATGGGGAGGAACTCCCCTACTCTCTCTCTCTCTCTCTCTCACATCCCCCTCACTCTTCTCTCCATCTCTCTCACAGGATTCTTTGATGATAGATGAGCAATATTTAAATTGTTTGAATCATAGATGTGGGATTTGGTTTGGTTTTTAAATGTCGAAAGTCGTAATGTCCTGACTCCACTCAAAGCATGTTGTAAAGTGAACTGTCCTTCTGAGCCTCCTGATGTTTGGCATAGAGAAGTTGACCTTTCCTTAATCCTGTATGGGCTGAAATTGAAACAGCTGGGATTGTATTTTATCTTGGATAAAATCAATATCAAGAGAGCCATAGTAAACACTCCTTGCTCTGAGGTATTGGGGCACCCCAATCTCCAAGGACAGTGATTGGGGACACTAGTCTTCAAAGGTTTATGTTCTTTGAATGGTGCATTTTGTAAAATTGAATGTGTTCTTAAGGCCAGGCACTACAGGGTGAAATTACATTTTTGCATCTACCTATTAATTTTAAGATTTGTTGGTATTTTTGTCCATTAATATTAGTATTTTCAAAAAGTAAACATACAAAAGTAAAACATTTGATGAAAATGTATATTTCTTTAAGTTTATCAAACTACTGTCATCAACATTTTAATAAATATTAACCACTAAAATGGGCATACATCAATCATTTCAGAACGAAATTAAATGCAATACAATACCAGTCAAAAGTTTGGACACACTTACTCAAGGCATGCAGAGGATCAGAACCGGGAGAACTAGAATGATAGAGACTAGGAAAACACACTGGTTGACTTGGGGCAAGACAAGACGAACTGGCACAGAGAGACAGAAAACAGATTGAAATACAAAGGGGATGATGAGGGACACTTGGAGGGGTGGAGACAAGCACAAGGACAGGTGAAACAGATCAGGGTGTGACAATTTGTGAATAATAGTGAAGACATCAAAACTATGAAATAATACATATGGAATCATGTAGTAACCAAAAAAGTGTTAAACAAATCAAAATATATTTTATATTTTAGATTCTTCAGTAGCCACCCATTGCCTTGATAACAGCTTTGCACACTCTTGGCATTCTCTCAACCAGCTTAATGAGGTAGACACCTGGAATGCATTTCCATTAACAGGTTTGCCTTGTTAAAAGTTAATTTGTGGAATTTCTTTCCTTCTTAATGCGTTTGAGCCAATCAGTTGTGTTGTGACAAGTTAGGGGTGGTATACAGAACATAGCCCTATTTGGTAAAAGACCAAGTCCATATTATGGCAAGAACAGCTCAAATAAGCAAAGAGAAACTACAGTCCATCATTACTTTAAGATATAAAGGTCAGTCAATCCGGAAAATGTCAAATCCCGTCCTGGAGTGTCTTTGTGATATTGCGAGGGGTGAAAGTGAGTGATCAGGCAGAAAATGAAAAGGAGATGAATAGTTTTAGCGAATAACACAATGAACATTTAATCGGAACAGCAACACACATAGACAATAACCCACGAGGGTTGAAACAAAACACACAGGGTTATGCTACCATCTTCCCCCGACCGCCGGTTTAGAACGCAGGCGAGGATGATCGCTGGAGAGGAGGAGGGCCCCGAGGGCGGGGTGCTGGCCTGTCCGGATGGCGTGCATGGAACTCCGTCGTGAGTGACGGATCGCAGATGTCTACCGCCCGGACCCAGCTGCGCTCCTCAGGGCCGTAACCTGCCCAGTCCACTAGGTACTGGACCCGGCCCTGCCGTAGCCGAGAGTCCAGCACCTTCGCCACTCGATATGCCAGACCCCCAGCTACCTCCGTTGGGGGTGGAGGCGCCACTGCAGGTCCAGATCCCCCTAGTGGACCAGAAACCACCAGTCTGAGGAGAGAGACATGGAAAGAGGGAGACATGTTAGTATAAGGTGGTGTAAGTCTCAACCTATAGGTGACCTCATTCACTCTCCGAAGGACCGTGAAAGGTCCCACATACCGGGGCTCTAGCTTGTGGCATGGCAAGCGGAGCTGGAGGTTCCTTGTGGACAGCCAGGCTTTATCCCCTGGTTGGAACACTGGAGCCTCACTACGCCGTCTGTCCGTTGACGGCGGACCAGGCTCCCTCAGCCTTCCAAAACCACTCCTCCACCGTCTGGACTTCATTTGAACCCCTTGCCCAGGGGCACAGCCTGGGCTGATAGCCTAGCACCACCTGGAAAGGGGTTAGACCTGTGGAGGAATGGCACAGGGAATTTTGAGCGTATTCCGCCCAGGAGAGGAAACGGGTCCACTCACCTGGCTGTTCCATGCTATAGGATCGAAGGAACCTCCCCAGTTCCTGGTTGGTGCGCTCCGCTTGCCCATTTGCCTGTTTGGACTGTCTGGGAGTGGTCTGAGTGGGGAGGGGAAAACTGAGAACTACAGTAGCTGTTATTGGCAGAGAGGTTTGGAATTCTCTTTGTTATTGGCCTATTAACTAATTTACTGCATGGTGATGTCACCAGGCAGGCAAAATCTCCATCCCACCAAAACAGGCTGATATTTCAGCCAGTCTTTTCAAACAGCTCTTACACTAAAAGGGCATTATCATAATTTTCACAATTTCACAGTATTATTCCAACCTGTGGAAATATATATAAAACACAGGAAAATCACATTTTTGACTGCACTGGGCCTTTGTCTCGTGCAGGGTTTTCCTTCCACATATCATTGGATGGGGTCAAGGCTGTCAAACGCTGCCTTGTGTGAAAATGGCCTGCCATGTAAACATCTGTAACAGAATAGAATTAATCTCAGCACACTGTCACACTGTATGTACTGTGAAAATAAGGGAAATTCCCATGCATGGCTCCATGACTGTCTGTCCCTGTGGAGGTCTGGAGGATGGGGAGGTTCTCTTCTCAAGTGTTTTCATTAGCAGTAATGAGGCTCATAATGTGGTCAGCACTAATCTGCTATGACAGGTCCTTACATGGCCTGCCCTATGTGTCAGGGGTGTCAGGCCCGGGGCCATCCCAGTCTCTAGTGTCACTGTGTATTAGCATCACACCACAGCACTGCATACACTACATAGAATACATAGAATACATAGAATACATAGAGTCCTGCTCCTAGCAACAGGAACGTTGTGCTGTATGTCCGTGCTGCTGTGTTTGTTTATACTGGCAAAGGTTCATCTCCGCAGACTGAGCCCCTACACCAGGCAGAGAAACCTTTGGCATGTAGATCTCAACCCCAAACACATACATCAAACAGGAAATGTGTGCTCATTCACAAGTCTTAACTCGATACCCTTGTGTAAATCAATCATTTCTAAGAGAATCACACCTGGCTTAGGTTACAGGAACTTGGGCAAGACGCATTGTGTATAACTAGCACATATTCATCCCAATGTCCTCATCAAAATGTGACCTTTCCAGTCTCAGCCACAAATTTTAGGGGGTGGTATTTGCAGTGGTCTCCATGTTCACATTACAAAAGCTTTCAGGCCAATTAATTGAGCATAGAAGTAATGACCTGATACCACTATACATCTGTGTTGAGTGTATAGATCCACATTTTGAACGCCACATATAGGCTACTGTAGGCTATAACATAGAAATCAAAAGCTATTTCCATGTGGAAATGTTATGGGATTTGCTCCACTGGTTTTGTTGGTAGGCCTACATTATGCTCCTATAGCCACGATAGCCTATTGGCTACTGTCTAAAACTCTAAGGGTAGCCTCAGTGTTCACTGTAAACTCGCACCGAGAAGATACACCAAAAGACCTAATATTTGCTCAGTGCCCCAAAAATGTTTAGGGAACATAATGGGGTTGTCGAGAGGGACACTCATCAACAGTCAGAGAACAGCAGCTATAGTATGACTGATCTGTGTGTTTGTACTGTATTGTTGAAGACAAAAACAAAGACTTTTCAACGCCAGAAGTCTTTTTTCATTTCTGGGTATAGCCATCCACTTAAGGACAAAGTGAAGCAGCTGTATTGTACTAGAGACTATAAGGAGCTCAAGTGGCTAATCGTTTGTGGAGGCTGGATGCAGGTTTGAAATGAGATTGCCATGAGGAGATGTCTTTGTGGGGAATCAAGGACAGGACTGATGAATCGTGTGTGACCTTGCGAGGCAAAGGGCTTTTTGCATGGTAGTGAATGTCCTGCCAGAAATGAGGAAGAGTGTCATGATTCAAGGTTACATATTTTCTGAAAGAGTGGATCTCTCTCTTACGTCAAACACTCTTTCTTACGTGGGACTTTCAATCACAAATATTGTAAAGCACAATTCATGTTGTGTAGGTGTAATGGATTGTATGTGGACTGAGTGGGAAGATCTTGATGACAACAAGTTAATTTGTGGAATTTCTTTCCTTCTTAATGCTTGAGCCAATCAGTTGTGTTGTGACAAGTTAGGGGTGGTATACAGAAGATAGCCCTATTTGGTAAAAGACCAAGTCCATATTATGGCAAGAACAGCTCATATAAGTAAAGAGAAACTACAGTCCATCATTACTTTAAGACATAAAGGTCAGTCAATCCGGAACATGTCAAATCCCGTCCTGGAGTGTCTCAACAAAATGAAACCAAAATATTTAGGGTGACTTCATCCAGTGTCCAGAAAAATGGATTAGCATGATATGCAAATATGTGCATATTTAATGAGATAGCACCTCATTTGCATATTGCTATAAAATATTTCTGAATATGTGTTATACAAAATAGTCTTATATTTGTGTCTACATTCAACTGGTAAAAGTTGATTGCAATATGATTAAGGGAAAAAAAATACCCTATGAGGGTGTGGTGCCAAATAAATTAATGTTTAAAGACAAATAATCCTGTAATCTCAAACCAGGCATCTGTAAATTTGATGTATGCTATTCTGGGAGTCCTGGGTTTCTCATTAAAAGGCCCAACGCAACCATTTTTATCTCAATATCAAATCATTTCTGGGTAACAATTAAGTACCTTACAGACAAAAACAAAGACATTTCAATGCAATCAGTCTCTTTTAATTTCTGGGTATAGCCATCCACTTAAGGACAAAGTGAAGCAGCTGTATTGTACTAGAGACTATAAGGAGCTCAAGTGGCTAATCGTTTGTGGAGGCTGGATGCAGGTTTGAAATGAGATTGCCATGAGGAGATGTCTTTGTGGGGAATCAAGGACAGGACTGATGAATCGTGTGTGACCTTGCGAGGCAAAGGGCTTTTTGCATGGTAGTGAATGTCCTGCCAGAAATGAGGAAGAGTGTCATGATTCAAGGTTACATATTTTCTGAAAGAGTGGATCTCTCTCTTACGTCAAACACTCTTTCTTACGTGGGACTTTCAATCACAAATATTGTAAAGCACAATTCATGTTGTGTAGGTGTAATGGATTGTATGTGGACTGAGTGGGAAGATCTTGATGACAACAATTTTGAGGAGAGTGATGTTCAAGACAATGTTGCATGTGACCGTCAAACGATCACCTAAATAGATGTGAATTGAACACATCCAAGGCTAAAGTTCTGGTTCTCCCTCTAGCATACCTATACACTCAGTGTACAAAACATTAAATAATATTGAGTTGCATCCCCCTTTTGCCCTCAGAACAGCCTCAATGCGTTGTGGCATGGACTCTACAAGGTGTTGAAAGCGTTCCACAGGGATGCTGGCTCATGTTGACTCCAATGCTTCTCACAGTCAACTCAACATTTTTGCAGCTGTTGTTGCGACCTTCACGTTGGTACTTGCTGTCCTTGCTGTAGCTATGACATAGACAACCAAGGCAACTCTGCATATTTGGGGTGTTTGGGAGGACAATATAATTATTAATATGAACAGGAGAAGACACAGTACATTGACCAAAACTACTCCTATTAAATGTCTACATATCCTACATGTTTACCCTGTTAAAATAAAGGTTTAAAATAGCTAAACAAATAAATAAACATATTGAGGATCAGAATGTTTGGGACAGTTTGAGGGAAATTGGATTTACACCCTGTTTTAGAGAAAAGGGATTTAGAAATAGGATTTATACCCTATAATAATGAAAACAGGATTTTTTTCGTCATGCCCTTGTCTCGTGCAGGGTTTTCCTTCCACGTATCATTGGATGGGGTCAAATATAAACACACCACACCACCACAGGTGTTATAACACTATGGGATTAGGCATAGCCAGCAATTAAAAGGCAACTAGGTTTCTGGCGGCCCATGAGATTTCGCCCATGAAAAAACTAGTTTGTTGAAAACTTACCCAGTCCTTTGACCTTGTCAGTGGTCAGTATAGAAAGGGCTCAAGTAAAGATATAATATTTGGATCTGCACTCACTATTGGGTCTCGAACTCTTTTCTCCCTCATGCTTCCCTAATCCCTTCAGATGGATCATCCCAGCCGGTGGAATCACGGCAATACCAGGATTAACTCCCGTCTGGCACGAGAGGGGCCACGTCATTGAGATAAAAAGCGTCAGATCATGACGGGCAGAGATGAGTTGGTATCCAGCAGTGCCTTACGAGGGAGGTAAGATGCCCAGTGTTGATGCCAGGGGATTTGAACAGCAGCAACATCATGTTACCCTGGGCTTTGATCTAGTCAAGAGATGTCCAGAGCCAAAAGAGACTACGGGTTCACAATAACCCGTAATCTCATGGCATGTGCTCCTTACATAATTTATCAACCTGGTCTCAGAGCATTTTGTATTATTCTGTACATAAATCCGAAACACTCCATTTAGGATGATATGCTACGTTTGGTACGGTTACATAAGACAGATGGTTACTTCAGGCAAAAAACGAAAGTAGGGGGGTTGTTCAGGGTGGATGGATGGGCGTATAACACATCTAGCAACCCAAAGTTTGCAGGTTCAAATCTCATCACGGACAACTTTAACATTTTAACTTTTCAACTACTTACTACTTTTTTAGCTACTTTGCAACTATGTTAGCTAACCCTTCCCCTAACCTTAAGCCTTTAACCTAACTCCCAAACGCAACCCTAACCTTAACCCTAACCCCTAGCCTAGCTAACATTAGCCACCTAGCTAGAATTCGTAACATATCATACATTTTGAACATTTGTAACATATCATATAGTTTGCTAATTCGTAACATATTGTACGTTTTGCAAATTCGCAACATATAATACTAATTGACATCCGTAACATATTATACAAAATGGGTGACGGGCATCCACAAATTATTCAATACCATACCAAATGCAGAGCAAATTAGATTTGGGATTGCCTCGGAGGGACAGACTCAGAATAGATTTATGTGGATGAGCCAGCAACACCATCCCCTCCCTCACCAGGAATAACAGAAATAAAAGATGTCTAAATTCATGTATAGCAGGGATCCTCAACTAGATTCAGCCGAGGGCCTATTTCTTCTTAAACGGATGGTTGGGGGGCCGGAACATAATTACAAATAATTTGTAGACTGCAAATTAATCAGATATAATATTTGACTAAAACATAATCATTTCAAACCTTGCTTATATTTGTATACAATCATGCGTCTCTATTATGCGTGGGAATACTTTGGAACAGAGCTGATTTCATGGTGTTTATACAGTATTTTATGTCCAACAATAAAAAATGGTAAAAATAAAACTCTGAAAGTTGGGGAACCCTGATGTATAGTACATTGTTTATTCTGAACCTTGCACAGACAGCAGCCAAGGAGGGGCCTTTATCATTAATGTAAAGTAAACCATGACTTGGCTCTAGGTCTACATCATATCAGAGTCCTACTCCATGAGCCAAGCTTTGTCCTGCCAACCAGTAATTGCTGCTGACACACAGAGGAGGTTTGAACTTCCTGACTGTCAGCTTGCCAATCACCCCCGTTACCTGTCCTCCAACCAGCTCCATTCCAAGGAACAGGAACAGGAAGAAAGACGCAAGCCTCCTCCAAATAACCCCTTGGCTGTAAGCTACCTTTATTGTGTCAGTGACCCCGCTGCAATGCTTTCTAAAGAGCCTCTGGGCCACTACCTCTGTATTCGTCAGAATGAACCGAACGCACTGCAATCCTCCGAGTTTAATAATGTGTGGCTCACCTCAGCCTGGCTTCTCACGGGCTGCCTGTTTCTAAAATCTCAGCAACACTAGCAAGCAGGCACGATATAAAATGGGGTATTCTGTAATGCAAAAAAAGTACAATAATGACTCAGCCAGTTTCACAGGCAACACTGCAAATGTTGCATTAAATGAGTATGTTACTCATCATATCATCATTTAAAGACAGTTCACTCCATATCAGGGTATTTTGTTGTTTTAAAGACAGTCACTCCATACCAGGGTATTTTGTTGTTTTAAAGAGTCACTCCATACCAGGGTATTTTGTTGTTTTAAAGACAGTCACTCCATACCAGGGTATTTTGTTGTTTTAAAGTGTCACGGTGCGCATTAATGGGACGGTAAACGGAGCGCTGGTGAAGTGTCATCCTTTTTATTTTAAATGAGATGTTCTCACGAAGCATTTAAAATAACATAAGGAGAGTGAAAACAAAAACAGACTACAAAACAAAACACGGTGACTTACTGGCTTTCTGGTAACTCAAGGCAGACAAGCAGCAACAATGATCCACACACAGGTGGCTGTGTGTGGAGCCTATATACTATCCCCAATCAGAGACAACGCTATACAGCTGTCTCTGATTGGGGATGATCATCTCCCTAGATAGGGTGTGATGACTTGGTTGTGTGCCTCTCTCCTCCCCTAGGTGGGAGTAAGAGGCCTTACCACAACCAAGCCATCACATAAAGACAGTCACTCCATACCAGGGTGTTTTGTTGTTTTAAAGACAGTCACTCCATACCAGGGTATTTTGTTGTTTTAAAGACAGTCACTCCATAGCAGGGTATTTTGTTGTTTTAAAGACAGTCACTCCATACCAGGGTGTTTTGTTGTTTTAAAGACAGTCACTCCATACCAGGGTATTTTGTTGTTTTAAAGACAGTCACTCCATACCAGGGTGTTTTGTTGTTTTAAAGACAGTTCACTCCATACCAGGGTATTTTGTTGTTTTAAAGACAGTCACTCCATACCAGGGTGTTTTGTTGTTTTAAAGACAGTCACTCCATACCATGGTATTTTGTTGTTTTAAAGAGTCACTCCATACCAGGGTGTTTTGTTGTTTTAAAGACAGTCACTCCATACCATGGTATTTTGTTGTTTTAAAGACAGTTCACTCCATACCAGGGTATTTTGTTGTTTTAAAGACAGTTACTCCATACCAGGGTGTTTTGTTGTTTTAAAGACAGTCACTCCACACCAGTGTATTTTGTTGTTTTAAAGACAGTCACTCCATACCAGGGTGTTTTGTTGTTTTAAAGACAGTCACTCCATACCAGGGTATTTTGTTGTTTTAAAGACAGTTCACTCCATACCAGGGTATTTTGCTGTTTTAAAGACAGTCACTCCATACCAGGGTATTTTGTTGTTTTAAAGAGTCACTCCATACCAGGGTGTTTTGTTGTTTTAAAGACAGTCACTCCATACCAGGGTATTTTGTTGTTTTAAAGACAGTCACTCCATACCAGGGTATTTTGTTGTTTTAAAGACAGTCACTCCATACCAGGGTATTTTGTTGTTTTAAAGACAGTTCACTCCATACCAGGGTATTTTGTTGTTTTAAAGACAGTCACTCCATACCAGGGTGTTTTGTTGTTTTAAAGACAGTCACTCCATACCAGGGTATTTTGTTGTTTTAAAGACAGTCACTCCATACCAGGGTGTTTTGTTGTTTTAAAGACAGTCACTCCATACCAGGGTATTTTGTTGTTTTAAAGAGTCACTCCATACCAGGGTATTTTGTTGTTTTAAAGACAGTCACTCCATACCAGGGTATTTTGTTGTTTTAAAGACAGTCAATCCATACCAGGGTGTTTTGTTGTTTTAAAGACAGTCACTCCATACCAGGGTATTTTGTTGTTTTAAAGAGTCACTCCATACCAGGGTATTTTGTTGTTTTAAAGACAGTCACTCCATACCAGGGTATTTTGTTGTTTTAAAGAGTCACTCCATACCAGGGTATTTTGTTGTTTTAAAGACAGTCACTCCATACCAGGGTATTTTGTTGTTTTAAAGAGTCACTCCATACCAGGGTATTTTGTTGTTTTAAAGACAGTCACTCCATACCAGGGTATTTTGTTGTTTTAAAGAGTCACTCCATACCAGGGTGTTTTGTTGTTTTAAAGACAGTCACTCCATACCAGGGTATTTTGTTGTTTTAAAGAGTCACTCCATACCAGGGTGTTTTGTTGTTTTAAAGACAGTCACTCCATACCAGGGTATTTTGTTGTTTTAAAGACAGTCACTCCATACCAGGGTGTTTTGTTGTTTTAAAGACAGTCACTCCATACCAGGGTATTTTGTTGTTTTAAAGAGTCACTCCATACCAGGGTATTTTGTTGTTTTAAAGACAGTCACTCCATACCAGGGTATTTTGTTGTTTTAAAGACAGTCACTCCATACCAGGGTATTTTGTTGTTTTAAAGACAGTCACCCATACCAGGGTATTTTGTTGTTTTAAAGACAGTCACTCCATACCAGGGTATTTTGTTGTTTTAAAGACAGTCACCCATACCAGGGTATTTTGTTGTTTTAAAGAGTCACTCCATACCAGGGTATTTTGTTGTTTTAAAGAGTCACTCCATACCAGGGTATTTTGTTGTTTTAAAGAGTCACTCCATACCAGGGTATGTTGTTGTATTTTTACTCCTAGCCTCTTTACTTCTTCCTTGTGTTTTATTTCTCCTTGTTTATCTCATTGGATTGTTATTGATTTGAGACTCAGTCAAGAGCTCCAGATTGGCAAGCAGACTAGTTCACACAACACAGGCAGAAAATAAGATTAAATGCTTTGAAATACAAATGACCCAATTGCAGTAGTAAGGGGAAATATTTCAGGAAGTATTGACGTGCACCCTGACAATACAGAGTGGCAGAGTAGAAATGAACCTATTTTCACTTAAATCTTACGCTAAATTGTTTCTGCGTTTTGCTTTAATGTTCTCTACTTTTAGGCTTTGAAGTGGATTAATTAAAATCTCCCTCAACCTGAGATTTAAGAAAATAAAATCCAGACGGGCTCTCTGACATATTCTCTTTCTATGAACGTTTCTATCCAGGTGATGCATTTATGTGTGAGCTCTTCTTCTTCTGCACTTCTTCCTTGCCGATGACTTGATATGTGCAATGATGAAGGAGTAATGATACATCGATTTGCAAATGTACATGTCAGCCAATGACATACTCACCTTGGTTGGTACTCCCTATTGAAGGAGAGAAAATAATGAGTTGAACAACATAGATTATCTTGAGTTACAACTTTCATTAATATTCTGCTGTAGTTCAGGACTATCCCACACTTGACCTTTGGTCATTGTTACTCCCCTCAGGTTAAAATCATGAACAGGCGTCCTTTTGGTTTACGGGCATTTATTTGCACATCCATGCCACATCCATGCCGTCAAACATGCCGTGAGAACTAGATAACTTTCTTTGTGGACGTAGTAGACTTTCTCATCCACTGGAATGTTCTTCCTGCCAAACAATGTTTGGAAAGACATTTTCCAGTCTTTGCACCTTAGTGGGTCTCCACTGAAAACAGAAGGCTCTGGTACTGGGAGACGGCTTGCATTGATGGACTCTGCTATCGCTTTGGCAAGTGCTGTACTGCTATCCTCCTGATGAGCGTTAGTAGCAGGTTGCTCCCTTGTGGAAGTTTGGGTCATCATAGCAGGTTGTACATGTGTGTCATGTTGTGGTGGTGCCACATGATGCACTGGAAGAATCCTTGGGATCAGTGCAGGTTTCCCCTGCCTAGGTTTGTAGTCTTGGAGCAACTGTGATATCTCTTCGTCCACTTCTTGTTTATAAACTTGCAGTCTTGCAGCATTCATCATCTTAATTGTCTCTAAGCATTTTCCGATTCTTGTAGTCCAAGCCTCTGTCTGTTCTCTGCTTAGAGGGTTTTAAGTTCTTGGGTCACACGTTCCATTTCTTGTAAGACTTTCAAAGTGGCTTGAGTTGCAGCTAGCTCTGCTGCAGCTTCTTGTTTCTTTGCAGAGGAGAGACTTGAGCGTCCTGAACTGCTTGCAGACCTTGGACCTTGAGAGCTTGACCTGGACCTCTGGGATGCTGCAGATGAGAACACCTAGCCAGTCTCAATCCAGTATGCTTGTTCTTTATGAAAATCTTGACCTTTGTCTTTCTCTTCAAGACGATTCCCTGCACATGTGTCTACTCGGCGGCGGGTCTTTCCATCAGGGGGCAAAAATGTTACTACTTAGCCTGTGGTTTAAATTGCCATAATATTACTAACTGCAATTAACTTGGCCCTTAGTTTAATCAGCTATGCTTAAAATGACTTAATGTGTCATAAATATCCTTTCACAATACAAATGAACTTATTTTCACTTGCAATGATTTAGAGAACACTCTTTAAAACTTAGCAACTTATACTAATAATGGTTATACTATACTAAATGTGTTACTTCTTGTTGGCTTAACCACGCAATGCTCCTGAACTCCGCTTGCCAGTTGCTTAGGTTACCGGTGTATGCACAGTCTTATCTATTCGAAGCAAGAGTTCGATGAAACTCTGAGAAACTTGCTTGCAGCTCCGTCGACGGCAGTCGCAGGCTGTCATCTCTTCACCTCGTGTCGAGCAGGCTGAGTTCTCACTGTTACTCCCCTCAGGTTAAAATCATGAACACAAGGCGTTCTTTTGGTTACGGGCATTTATTTGCACATCCATGCCGTCAAACACGTTGTGAGAACTAGAATAAAGCAAAATACACGAAATATAGATTGCATAATCCATTGACTGAAATGTAAGTAGGCTATCACGTTGCTATCATGTGAACTACGCTAACATATTAACCATTAGCTAGCTCGTTAGCATGTCCAATAATAAGCATAAAGTAGAAACGTACAGAAAACTTGCATACCTCATTGGCCGCGTTAATTTAAGAGGAGCAAGAGAGGAAACTTCCAGCTTGGCAACTTCAATAAATTCCACTCTTCATGAACATTACTATACAGCAACGTACTATGACATCCTCATCTGTTGAACCTTCACAGGTGCTCTGCCTCCTGTGGTAATGGGTATCAACTAATTACACTAATAACCCAACCCCACTAGCACAGGAATATTGGTTCCGCTATGGAACTATTAGATAGGTAAAAAGACATGTTCTTAATAATATTTGTTAATTATCAAAACATTATTTTATTAAAACGTAAATTATTCTTATATTTAACTCCAAATTATTAATTTAACTTAAAATGTATATCTGACTCCGATGGCAGCTACAGTCATCATTTGAGGCTGGGGCCTTACTCTTGGCTTCCTGTGTGACTCAGTTAGTGGTGTCACTATGACTCAATTCCTTACCAACTGATGAGGGACAGTTCATCAGTTGCAGCTGACTGGACATATTAGCTGGTTCTACTTGATGTCAAAATTCTACACCACACGCAAACTAGACAATGGAACTTCTTGGATTCAAGCAGGAGGGTAATCAGTCACTACGATTCAAGCAGGAGGGTAATCAGTCACTACGATTCAAGCAGGAGGGTAATCAGTTACTATGATTCAAGCAGGAGGGTAATCAGTTACTATGATTCAAGCAGGAGGGTAATCAGTCACTACGATTCAAGCAGGAGGGTAATCAGTTACTATGATTCAAGCAGGAGGGTAATCAGTCACTTTGATTCAAACAGGAGGGTAAACAGTCACTATTATTCAAGCAGGAGGGTAATCAAAAGTTTGTATTATCAGCCTTTTCAATTTAAATAACTTGTTGCCCAAAGTTTAAATTCAATCATATTCCATTCTGGCATCACTACAATATGGCCTCAAACACCAAGGACGTCTGTGCCTCTAGCTGCTGAAGATCTAACAATGTAATCGGCATGGCTTATTTTGGCATGTCCCCATTACTTTTTTAAAAGGAGAAAAACACAGTGCTACCACCTTTCATATTGGAGAGGAGACCTTGAGTTTCTGTCATGACAACCCTTCCAATAGCAGACTGAATACTGGAATTCTATCTACATATATGGCTTTAGTGAAGGAAAAGGCTAAATAAATCACTTGAGCCTAGGACAATATATGACTGCATGTACTCTACTCATTCAGTTGGCATAGACATTTTCATTGGAGTGGCATTCTTTTAGGTGATCCTACAGTGATTAAGTGACCATATAATCGTATTTAAATGTATTGCATTAGAGCTAAGGAATGTGTGGCTTTTCTTTAACCATACTTTTTTATATATAGTGTATTTAAAATTATATGTGGATACCCCGTCAAATTAGAGGATTCGGCTATTTCAGCCATATCCGTTGCTGGCAGGTGTATAAAATCGAGCACACAGCCATGCAATCTCCATAGTCAAGCATTGGCAGTAGAATGGCCTTACTGAAGAGCTCGGTGACTTTCAATGTGGCACCGTCATAGGATGCTACCTTTCCAAAAAGTCAGCTAGTCAAAAGTCTGCCCTGCTAGCCACAAAGTGGAAGGCCACTTATGCTCACAGAACGAGACTGAACGCTGAAGTAAAACTCACTGGTGAGTTCTAAACTGCCACTGGAAGCAACGTCAGCACAAGAACTGTTAGTTCGGAGCTTCATGAAATGGGTTTCTATGGCCAAGCAGCCACACATAAGCCTAAGATCACCATGCGCAATTCCAAGCGTTAGCTTGGAGGAGGAATAATGGTCTGGGGCTGTTTTTCATGGTTTGGGCTAGGACTCTGGGCCCCTTGGTTCCAGTGAAGGCAAATCTTAATGCTGTGCTTCCAACTTAGTTTGGGGAAGGCCCTTCCTGTTTCAGCATGACAATGCCCCTGTGCACAAAGCGAGGTCCATACATAAATGGTTTGTTGAGATTGTGGTAGAAACACTTGACTGGCCTGCACAGAGCCCTGACCTCAACCCCATCAAACACCTTTGGGATTACTCTTCTTCTGCATTGCTTCCTTGCCGATGCCTTGATATGTGCAATGATGAAGGAGTAATGATACATCAGGGAAGAGCAGCACACTGGAGGGATGCATGCCAAGTCATTTCAGCCGACCTGGCACTCAGTCAGTGTTGGCAATAATACAAAAAAATACAACAAAAGTCTACCCTGCAGCTTAAACTACTGGCTGCTCTCTTTCTGTGTGTGTGTGTGTGTGTGTGTGTGTGTCTCTCTCACCATCTCAACCCTCCCTTCTCCCTTTCACACCAGCTATTACAGAACCAGTGGGGAGAATCACAAATGTACATGTCAGCCAATGACATATTCACCTTGGTTAGTACTCCCCATTGAAGGAGAGAATAAAATGAGTTGAACAACATAGATTATCTTGAGTGACAACTTTCATTCATATTCTGCTTCAAGAGAAGTGTGTCATTTAGTTCAGGGTTATCCCACTCTAGAAGGCCCTTTCCTGTTTCAGCATGACAATTCCCCTCGTGCACAAAGAAGAACTTGACTGGCCTGCACAGAGCCCTGACCTCTACCCCATCGAACACCTTTGGGATGAATTGGAATGCCGACTGCAAGCCAGGCCTATTTGGCAAACATCAGTGCTCAACCTCACGAATGCTCTTGTGGCGGAATGGAAGCAAGTCCCCGCAGCAATGTTCCAACATCTAGTAGAAAGCCTTCCCAGAAGAGTGGAGGCTGTTATAGCAGTAAAGGGGGGACCAACTCCATATTAATGCCCATGTTTTTGCAATGAGATGTTCGACAAGCAGTAGTAGTGTACATTTGATTGAAATGTATATTTAATAGAAAGACCTGGCCTCCACAATCACCCGACCTCAACCCAATTGAGATGGTTGGAATGAGTTGGACCGCAGAGTGAAGGAAAAGCAGCCAGCAAGTGCTCAGCATATGTGGGAACTCCTTTAAGACTGTTGTAAAAGCATTCCAGGTGAAGCTGGTTGAGAGAATGCCAAAGGTGTACAAAGCTGTTATCAAGGCAAAGGGTGGCTACTTTGAAGAATCTAAAATATAAAATATATTTTGATTTTTTTAACACTTTTTTGATTACTACATGATTCCACGTGTTATTTCAAAGTTTTGATGTATTCACTATTACTCTACAATGAAGAAAATAGTAAAAATTAAGAATTAACCCTTTATATACAGTACCAGTCAAAAGTGTCCAAACTTTAGACTGGTACTGTATATAAATATGAATCTTCTGCTCAAGGATGACAACACAACTACAGGCTTGAGATCACTCAAAGGGTATGATCATGGTGGAGAAGAACAGGAATTGGCATCAACATAAAGAATGCCAGAAGGATATTGTCGTGTTGAGCTTTACCTTGGGCTTCTCTTTTTTTTCTCCTGAGGCGATGCTGGTGCTGAGTGACTCATTGAGATGGAATGGCTGGCTGGGTTTAAAAACCTCTCTCTATCCTCAACACTAGACTTGAGGCCACCTCTCTTTCCAAGTCCATATAGCGCACACATAAACACTTAGGTACACACAGCAGACCATCTAGTTCACCCTGGAGAACACAGGAGCTGGAGAACTATTCTGCTTCACCATGCGGTCCAGCTGCTCCCTGCTATTCTTTCTACTGCTCGTGTCCCATGGTTCCTCAGCGGTCATCACAGGGGTAAGTGAAAGCCAACAGGTTCTTGGAGCCAACTAGTTATGAATGGATGTTACTATAGAAACGTAACATTTTGTTATGGTAAGCTTGATTTGGATGAATATGAACTAATTATCATAATTTATCCAAAACGAAAAGATAACCGGGGTGAAAATATGCACAAAATGTAATAGATTCTTAGTAAATTATCTCAGAGTGCCATGAGAAGCCTCTCGTGAAGAAGCAATAAAGTTACAGCCTGTATAACAGCATGTTTGATTTACGTATATCCTTCCTGAATATACCCAGAGAAGGAAATTTGCGTTGTGTTGCAGCAAGTCTGAGTATCTTCTCAATCAATGTGAGGTTAGCCAGCTGTGAGATTGCCTTAGCAACCCATATTGAAGAGCACCATTTCTGTCTTTTAAGTTAACATTTTAAATTAACTGTGTAACCACAATAGTTCCCTCTGGGTGAACAAGCGTCAGATAATATTGGAATTTTTTTTTAATTTGGCTAATATTTTTTTTACATTTCTCCTACATACTGTATCTATACCTATCTATATGGAATAATTTGGACAATTTATGTTCCTTGAATATAGATTTTAATAGGAAAAAGGTTTTAATTCATTAGCTTTTATAACCAAAGCTAAGCTTTTGCAGAGGCAGTACAATGCAGGTATGCATAGTTACCCATGGTACGTCAGGTAACCATGCAGCCTTTAATAAATTCCTTTTAGCCGAATTTACTAAAGGTGTTGGTAATACCGTTATGTTTATAAACCTGGCCATACATTGTTTTATCAGTTTTAATGACAATTTGGTATCTAATTTGGGTATGAAATATAATCAATGAAAAACTGAAAAAAGGGCCAGAACAGGGCAGGCATATAGAGATGATAATATTAATTGAGATAAGTACAAGCAGCCGTGAAACAGTAACAGAATGTCCTCCGAGACTGTCAGATTAAATCATCTCTTCCTTCCCTCATCTCGATCCTTCATTTCATTCAAAGTGAGAGCAGTCACTCAAGTTGTTTATATCACTCTGAGCAATTTCAGGATCCTTTTTTATAAAAAGCTTGTGATAACCTCCATATTATATAGCAGCCCAGTTATTCCCAACATAAATCAATATCTGTACAAATGGTTTGTTTTAGACTGAGCAGTATTTGGAAAATATCACTTTCAATGCCTCTCCGTTTTCTCTAAAGCTTGTTTTTCTTCTTTCTACTCTATAATATTGTGTGTGATCTCTCCAGGCCTGTGTGAAGGACTTGCAGTGTGGAGGGGGGATGTGCTGTGCGGTCAGTCTGTGGATCAGGAGCCTAAGGATGTGTGCCCTTATGGGACAGAAGGGAGACGAGTGCCACCCCATGAGTCACAAGGTGGGCCAACTTTTGTACATCATCTATTCTCTGTATTACTCCACATCATATCTCACTAATCAATCTCTCCGTCTCTACTTAATGTTTATTGGAACAGCAGAAAGAGTCCTGAATTCCTTACAAAATATGTATTGTCTTTTGTCTCTAGGGTATAAACATTTTTTCACCTACAATATGAATTTCTGTCTGTTTCCAGGTTCCCTTCTTTGGCACAAGACTACATCACACATGTCCATGCCTGCCACATTTGGCATGCATCACCACATCAGAGGGCGAATCAAAATGTATTTCACCGTACAACTACCCAGACTACTAGCTCTGAGGACAACCACGAGAAATGCTGTTAGTCATTTGCTAGGTCTGCCTTAGTTTTTAAAATACTGTTTCTGTTATATTTATTAAAGATAACTTATACATTTTCAGGTTGACTTATATTTGCGAAGAACAATTCACTCTTCCTCCTTAAAGCGCCAATCCTTTACTGAAACATTAACAAAGTTGTTTCAGTAAAAAGCTGAGGGATGGGGCTGGAGAAATGCAACCACTCTCAAATCCTTAGACTACGCTATGGATGCAAGGACTGACCATCCATGATATCAAAATTGTAGTTTTAACCATGTTTTTAGCCTATACAGGGGTTGTTTACATTTACTTTGTTTACAAACATTGGAGTAAAAAAAGATTATATTGTGATGGGGTACTACAGTTGAGCTAAGCTCATGAGGTATCTATACGTTATATTCTTCAAGAATCAATGGGTACATATAATTAATTTATAAGTCCAAAAATGAATGTTCGCAACCAAGGATTGCCCCTTTAAGATTCTGGAATTCACAATAAACAAAATATACCCACTGTAAATGCTGACGGCATAAATGCTGAAGCATGTTTGAATTAACTGACCCATACTTCACTACTATTGTAGTTTAATTTAAATAGTTTGGGCATTTAAAGGTTAAAACAGAAAGTGCCATTCTCCACTGACATCAGCAAAGAAGGAGTTCTCTGTAATAACAGGGAGCAGGTCTCCAGAAGTCCGACAGCTCGGAAAATCTGTCATTGTCAGGCTACACTTGACAGTGCATTTATTCAAAGCTCAAAGCTATAATTATATTTATTCAATGGTTAAGGGGACCAATGTTCGTTGACTAAATATTAATCTCATTCTTTATTAATGGGGAAACGTTATTCAGCTCTAGTTACATTTCAGACTAGTTTCTCTGTATAGATATAGCGTAGCTTCTTAATGGAGCAATCTCCCAATGTCCCAAATATTGGAGCTCACCCACAGTCCAATGAGCAAAATGACATCTTTTAGACGTCCATGGATGTCGGCGTCAGACAGTGCTCACTGGGAGTACACTGGCACAGACAGGGTATGTTCTGCAGCTTGATAATGTGTTTGTAAGGGCCAAGTACCATCCATCGTAATCTCTAGAAGGAAAAACTAAAACCAACTGGCCTGTACGATGATGTTAAACTGAATGACCGCTATGACATACAGGAAACACAGCCTATTGAAAAGCAGATAATCAAGCTTTACAAGCCAAACAGTCCGTCCCATTGTTATAGAACAGTATATCATAATGCTAATGCAATGTGGTCACTGAGCCTTGCTATTTCAATGTAGGAATCAGACAATGGCACTGTAAACTCTCTGCAATAACACAGACTTCATCCTAACTTACTCTAGGGATGAAAGGTAAATAACAGCAGAAGATGTGGGGTCAACAATATAGCTGCATTTACAGGATCAATGACACTTTCAAACAGGCCTGTCACTGCCTCATCGCGGCCATTCCACTGGGCACAGACGTCAGTTCAATGTCTAGTTTTTATTTACATTTGGTTAAGTTGTCAACTAATGTGAATTCAACGTGAAATCAACCAAAAAGTTCACCCTGTCAATGGATTAAGGTTAAATGTTGTGTAAAATAAAAACGAAATTCCCTTACGTTGATGGCTTTATGCAAATCCAATCAGTTTTCCACGTTGACTGATTACCACCACATTACATTTTTGGTTTGAAATTACGTGGAAACCACATTGATGGAACCAGTTTTTGGTGTTCAGGCTCTGCAACATTTAAGAACACAACAAAGAGGCAGAGAGAGAATACTACTGGGGCAGAACTGTTTCTTAAAAAATGCTTGACCTGAAATGGTTTTTAATGAGAGACTTCAACGGTGAGTGAGTTTCAGTATCTCAGAAGCCACGGAGATTCTGCTGATAGCTTTGTATGAACTTGCTTAGAGTGGAGCGGAGCAGATGTCAGTATGAGGCAGGCATGTTGTGATGGTAATGGTCATGAATGCAGTGAGGCCAGGCGAGGGAGGGAGGGTGTACTGGGATGGCTCTGCACAGAAACAAGCTAAGCAGCTCCCCACTCTATCCCACGTCCCCCTAGGGAGGTGAGCCGGGCTACAAAGATTAAGGACTCCAATTAGCTGACAGATTTTCATTTACATGGCTGTAACAAAGATGAGCAGTGATCAAAATAATGACTATATTATACACTGTTGGATTTTTTTTACATGCTGGGAGGTGCATGATGGCTAGTTAAAGTCTTGAGATGAATGGAGTGTGTGAGCAGAGGCAAACTGGACTCTTGATGCACTTCTTTTTCAGAACAACACACTTTAAATACTCTGGTATACGAATAATGGTAGTATCTGACATTACAGCATGGAATAAAGTGGTAATACTGACATAACAAGTTAGTTACTCACAATGAAAACAAACTGCCAAGATACCCCTTGATTTGAGTATAATCATATTCTTGTTGCAGGGTAGTGCACTGAATAATTTATGCTATAATACAGAGTGGTAACAATACACAAACAATATGGTAAAGCTGGAAGTAATTGGGTTTGAGGATGATGGTTGGAAAAGGGGATATTTCCATATTGTCTTTGTATTGTAACCGAACAGATACTGTCCAATAACCATTCGCACCATTGTGTATTACAGAATCATATTGTATTGTAACCGAACAGATACTGTCCAATAACCATTCGCACCATTGTGTATTACAGAATCATATTGTATTGTAACCGAACAGATACTGTCCAATAACCATTCGCACCATTGTGTATTACAGAATCAAAGCAATACTAATCATTCATTTGTTGTTTATTTACTCAGAAGTACAAACGATGCAAACATCTCTCTGCAGCTCTGATGCTTTGCTTATTTTAGTCACTTTGTCCATAAAAACAATTTATTTGGTCTATTTTACAGGGAATGTACAAGGGATACATTTTATCATCATATTATGTCAACATCCAGGAAGAACATGTATTTGCAAATGACTGTAAAAGTGAGGTAACACTTTCTCCACACAAATAATTCAAAGAAGATTTTCTGAAATATATTACATATTTTATTTTTTAAGTTCAGAATAAAGCAGCAAAACAGCTTTACAGAATATACACATAGATGTCACATGTTCTTCTCTCAAAATTGGCACTCAAAGAAAATACTAATGATTCATAAAATATGCTAAATTATTAGTATTTTAAATCAAGATGTGGAAAAATTGGACAAGCAGAGCAATTGAGAAATATCACCTATAGGCTTCAATACCAACATGACATTTCTGTTAGTTGTCCCTTGTCTAAAACAACTGAACCTATCAGATGACACAGTAAGGCTCCATAGACATAGGCGTCTGTGTGCTGAGACAACACGGGAAACAAGCTCTGAGACGCATCCTCAGCTCCTTGTTGAATATGAAACAAATAATGGGATTCGCCGCCGCCTGAATGAACGTCATCCACACCGCCGCAGTCAGGTAGACCTGTGGAATGGCGCCTGCTTTGACAAAAACTCGAAGGTAGCAAGCAACAATGTACGGGGCCCAGAAGAGAAGAAAAGCCAGGGTTATCATGTAGTACATTTTCCCTACGCGTTTCTCCATTTTAAATTCATCCAAGACAAGCAGCCGTCTGTTTCCATTATGCGAGGCTTGCCTGATGCCCACCAATGTTGGTGGGGTGGGACCACGTCCAAATCCTGCAATCCAATTGGCAGCTGCCTGCCCAGTTGCACCTGGCCCGTGGAAGGTCCAGTTTTGGCTTATAGCTGGGACCAGCTGAGCAGGTTTCATCTTGCGGTGGTCATAAACGAAACACAGCATCTTTATGTAAACAACGTGTGTTGTTCCCACGATGACAGCCAGCATCAACATGAAGCCCAGGGTGTCGTTTGCTTTCACGTATCGGTGCTCGAAAATGCATTGTTCCTCCTCATGGATGAATTTGTAGGTGCCAACGTCAAATACAGGGGGGAAAGCCATAGCGACAGAGAGGGTCCACACCATGCAAATAACTGCCACACACGTCCATAATGTCATTCGTTTGGAATAAAACCTGTGGTGTGCTATTGCCATGTATCGGGTGACACTGACGCAGAAGAGCAGAAACGCTACATGGAAACAAAAAAGGACTGACATGAAAGCAATAATCTTGCAACTTATAATGCTGTATGTCCAGGTGGAACCATTATTGATTGATATCATAACAAAGGGAAAACACACGGTAGACCGTATTATATCTGCCAAGCACAGATCAAGTAGAAAATAATACGGAGCCTTTTGAAGGGAGCTGTCTTTCAGCACCAGCAGGGACAGAGCCACATTCCCTACCAGGCTGACGCAAATGATCAGACCGAGCGAGGCCAGTTTAACCGCAGAGGCGGTGATAGCATAGTTCTGTAGTGAAGGATTGCTTTCCCCAAACTCGCTTATATTTGCCATCTATGCGACCAGGCTATTGTCAAAGCCGCGTTGATTCTATATTCCCACATCAAGTGGTCCTGCTTCCTCCCGTCGAAGTATCAATGATTGATCAAAATTGCCCGGCAAGAAATTAACGTGATGCATGTTTAAGTCAAAATACCTCAGGGTGAACAGCTTCTGCGTTTTAACCTATTCAGAATATCATTCATTTTTTTCTCCTGGGTTTAAAGCATAGCCTGAATTCAAAAGCAATTGATATCCATCGAAAAATGAAGTCACTGTTTTACATGTATTTTCTTGTTGTTCTTCATCTCACAAGTGTCCGTTTCGAATATGAAATACAGCCATGTTCGTAGTTCCATTTTCTGATGATAGCAGTCTTCGCACACACCATTTTATGGATCCGTTTAATGGGCACACCTCTCAAAAACATATCTCCATTTCCACTGATGGCGGAGGTTCTCGTTTGTCTTGAGGAAGAAATAAACATAAAACAGAGGACAGGCCGTCATCATCACTTCAGCACGCAATTAATAGGGTAGGGTAGGGTAGGCTATAGCCAAACCAGTGTTCAGCCTGCTCAATCGAAGGCATTGCTTATTCATATATAAATAATTAAAAAACAGTTGTCTATAAACTATAAGCGTTGGTTTGTATTTGTGGAAAAGATTTAGCCTACAATTTACGTTGAGAAAAACGAGGTTGAATCGAATATGATGAGGTGGAGAGCGACGACACTGAACATCCCCGGCTAATCTCGAAATAGATTAGATGTAATCCACGTCCTCAGATCAGAAACGGAAACGTTAGTCCTTCTGTGCATGTACACTATTCTGCGATACATGGAATCACTCAATAATTGGATCCTGTCTCGTGCATTCCTTAGGCATGCTTTTTTTATGTAGCCCGTAGAAAGCCTTGTCAAATGCAATAGTTTTGGTCAGAGTGCTCCGGTCCTTTTACACCGAGTCAGCTTTAAAGGCACAGTCTTATACAACCAACCTAACCTAAAATGCAATGATCATCGTCTCATTTGAAATATACTGTAAATCATTGAGTGAATTCATAGTCATACAGTCATACAGGTGCATTATGAAAATGCTACCTAGGGTCACAGAGATATAGACCTATTGACCCATGTGTTCGAGTTACCATCTCATCCAAGTTTATGACCCTTCTGATTTACTATTTAGTAAGTTACAACAGATGATCCATGACTCTTATCACCTGAACAGACATAGCCCATTGGGCACACACTGGTTGAATCAACGTTGTATCCACGTTATTTCAATGAAATTACGTTGAACCAACGTGGAATAGATGTTGAATTGACAGCTGTGCCCAGTGGAGCCAACAGTAGGCTATTGTAGCCTACATAGAAAGTTGCTATTCCTGTTTCTACTGTTTTAGTCACATATATTTCCAAATGCAGTCCAGTTTTGACTGGTCAAAATGCAGGGTAGGCTTACACAACTTTGCCAACGTGATTAGTGGGCATTACCAAGTAGGCTGGGCCTATTAGACTACCCACCGTTTTTGTAGCATAAACATAGCTTATTTAATAGTTATAATACAGAAGGCCACATATTACTATCACCAATTACATGTGATATGTTAGAGACATATCCATCTTATTTAACAAACTGCATGCACATAATACGGCACAGTATGATGTGTGGCAACATTGTACATTCTGTCATTGGAGTTGATAAACACAAATCTAACAGCTGTGATTCACTAGTGCCCTCTGCAGGCAAAGCATCATAGTACAGGAGTCACAGAAATACATATCTGTATCAGCCTAGGGAGGGAGGGAGAGAGAGAGAGAGCGAGAGGTGGGGTCTATTGATGGTCCATCTCCTTCGCAGGCTACTTGTTTATGTTAGGCCCCGTAGCAAGTGTAAAATAAATGCCTGAGCAGAGTCCCCACATCCAGTTTTCAGGGGAAAACAAAGCTAGTTTGAAGATAGTGTATCCCTTAAAAACGGATGTTTCCGGTTTCTTCCGACCCCGCAAAGGCTATGTAGCTCCCATCCTATTTTCTGAGAAGTTAAGTGGAACGTTTGCCATATTACATCTTGAGGTAGGAGCTAGAGGTGGTTTCTGGATTGAGAAATAAAAAGAGACTGTGAATTAGGCATAACTATTTCAAGTGAATGGGGACCAATGGAGAATAAGTCGAAAGGAATGGGCTATGCCCAAGTTATAGTGTAATCTAGCCTAATACACTATATATACAAAAGTATGTGGACACCCCTTCAAATTAGTGGATTTGGCTGTTTCAGCCACACCTGTTTCTGACAGGTGTATAAAATTGAGCACACCGCCATGCAATCTCCATAGACAAACCTTGGCAGTAGAATGGCCTTACTGAAGAGCTCAGTGACTTTCAACGTGGCACCGTCAGAGGATGCCCCCTTTCCAACAAGTCAGTTAGTGAAATGACTGCATGCGTAGACGGCTTGACAGAAATTATAGCAGAAGGTGAATGTTGAACTTTTGTTGCACATATATCCAGATGATGCTGCATACCATTTTGCGCAATGTCGCTGTAGGTGTGATAAAGGCATTATTATGAAGTCTAGGAGCAAAAACGTCTGCTGCGAAGTGGTAGGCCACACAAGCTCACAGAACGGGACTGCCGACTGCTGAAGTGCGTAAGTATCTTCTGTCCTCAGATGCAACATTCACTACCGATTTCCAAACTGCCTCTTGAAGCTACGTCAGCATAAGAACTGTTTGTCGGGAGCTTCAAGAAGTGAGTTTCCGTGGCCGAGAAGCCGCACACAAGCCTAACATCACCATGCACAATGCCAAGTGATGTAAAGCTTGCCGCCATTTGACTCAGGAGCAGTGGAAACACGTTCTCTGGAGTGATGAATTACGCTTCACCATCTGGCAGGCCAACAGACAAATCTAGGTTTGTCGGACGCCAATAGAATGCTACCTGCCCCAATGCATAGTGCCAACTGTAAAGTTCGGTGGAGGAGGAATAATGGTTCGGGCTAGGCCCCTTAGTTCCAGTGAATGGAAATCTTAACGCTACAGCATACAATGACATATTAGATGATTCGGTGCTTCCAACTCTGTGGCAACAGTTTGGGGAAGGCCCTTTCCTGTTTCATCATGACAATGCCCCCTTGCACAAAGTGAGGTCCATACAGCCTACACCAACTCCATATTAATGCCCATGGTTTTAGTCATGTAGTGTATTTTTGCCAGCTTATGTGTTGTAGTCTGTCTAATGATGTTTTGTACACTAGGGACACTCTCACATGGGGTTATACAGTAGGTCACTGGTCACATGTATGCAGGTAGGATCATTGACTGTATAAGGCCTTTACAGTCAATGAGTCTACCTGTATACTGTACATGTGACAAGTTAGAAGGGAAAGAATGGCCCTTACTGTTTCACTGCTTATGGAATTCACCTCTCTTCATGTTGAACAGTACTTCATTTGTGCAAAGTTGATCTATGTTACTTATCTTTAGAGAATTTCACCAAACTAAACATCTACGGAGCAGCTCTCAAACTGTGCCAGTGGCGTTTAGGGAATGCCATTATTAGGGAATTACATTTATTTTTTCTTTGCCTGCAGTTAGGATAGAGCAGATTCTTGGTAGTCAATAAGAGCCAGTAGCCATATGATGCGACCTTTATTGACTGTTGTTTTTTAAAATATATTTTCTTAATGTAGGCCTATGCTTCGTAACATTGGGGTGTTCTGGTACTTTATAGGCCCAATAAACACTGCATTAGGTAGGCCTATATGGTCTAAATTGTCAATAAAAAGGATGACTTAACTCCAGGCCAAATTAGGCATACATCTCTTGCAATATGCTGTAGCCTACTAGGCCTACTCATATAGGCCTACAGAACATTAGATTTCCACTGGGAATGTATCAACATATTATATTATTTTGTTGACAACAAGCACCAGGCATGTATTTGATAGTAATTTTAAATTGGCTGATAGAGCATTTTAGTGATTGAAAATGCATCCCCTACATTCATGATCACTGTGGTAAGCAGAATTGGATGTTGAATCTATTGGCGGTGGAAATCCGAATCGAGGAAGATTGGACTGTTGTCCAAAAGAATGGAAAACAGAGCAAAGTTGTATTGGAGAACAAAATACGTTCTGCTAAAGTCACATATTGTCTTGTAGGAGTTCGTTTTTTTAAGATGATAACCTGAATGAAATACCATATTTGAGGAAACCGTTTGATATCCAAACTGGTGGATGAAGTGGTGGGTATAGTAAAAGCTGCAAGGACCCCAAGAAGTGAGCTTAGTTGTTGTTTTCGTGCGTGTTGAGTCACACCCTATCTAAATATGTTGCGTCGTGCGTTGCTGTACGGCACCTGTAAAGGGCTAATAACTGACTTTTTGTAAGAATTCCATTTTGCACAAATGAAGAGTATCCTTGGAGTGGTTGATGCACGTCGGATGAATTGTGTGGCGAAAGGAGTTAGTCTGTTCTTCTGTCCCTCCAGGTGCATTTGGGTTATATGAATCACCATGTCAGAGCGTTCGTGCAATGCAATCACCGTGTGGCTTTTGGTCAAGTGTCTGTACACTTGACATAAGACGAAATGTGGAAGTTGTGGAAAGTAAGATGATTTTGATATGATAAATGTGTTAAGTGTTGCAATTGTGCCCAACAAGGTCGAAAAGGAAATAGGTTGCCAAAGTCAGGGCTGTCCAGAGCATTTCATATGCAGATGGCTGTCAAAAGTGTTGAGGGAATGAATGATCCTCCTGAAGACTCCATGGTGTTGTATAGGCCTTCACTACAGGCTGCAGAGTTGTCCTCTCACCAGCAAGACCCAGATACTGTATGTTACACATAAAGAAGGTGGACTTTGTAGCGATATCCATATCCACACATGCAGTCAGAGCCGGCCAAAGCCTGTTGGGGGCGATATGCAAAATGTTGTTGGGAGGCCCTCCCAATACTTTCAATTATTCCTTTTGACAGGTTTCATTCAGGGGTACTTGAGTGACATCGTGTGGTTGGCTGACGCTATTGCAACCTAGCTGCTATTATATGTTTGCACACCATTTTCACTGTTTCATGCTGATGGAATTAATGGTAGGTTGAAAATGCTTCACCACTTCTTTTCCCAGTTAAAGGCACTTTCTTTTTATACATTTACTTCCAAACTAGCACAGAATATGTACAATGTATGACATGTAGTTTGTCATAATGTGAAGTGTATTTTGGTTGTTTTACCCAAGTTCTCATGTTAACTTGTTAGCCATGCTAGCTCTGTCATGTTAGCCATGTACACTGTTAGCTAGCTTGTTTTCAACATGTGCGTGCCGTCCAAGCCTAGAAGGTTAAACATTTTTGTAGAGCTATTTTTATCATTTTTTATACAACGGGTGGGTCTAATCCTGAATGCTGATTGGTTAAAATCGCATTCCAGCTGGTGTATATTCCACAAATTACCACCGGCTAAATCTACAGGGGTTGCTCGTTTAAAAGTTGCATCATACTGCAGCATGACTTGCAAGATGCTGCGGAATGGTACAGCATAGTATTTTACTGTCGGACATTTTTGCCTTTAATGCTCGTTGAAACCACCAGAGGGCATCTTTGAGAGAGTCTTTATGAAGCTTGTTGGCGCTTGCTTGCTTACTTTCCCAAATAATCCTACAGTACAGATTTCCATGCAGGCCAGATGTTTTGATTGCTATACACTATCTGAAAGAGTATAACAAGTTGATTAATTTTGTTGACATGAAGCAAATAAAGGTTAAATAAAACAATAGCCTCAGCTACTACAGCACAGAGAAATACATCTTAAAACATCCTTTTCTATTATTTTGAAAGAGTTTCGTTTTTTTATGACCTTCCTCAACAAAATATTTATGGGTGTCTTTGTGATTGAGTGTATTCAATTGATGTATTATCCTGCCAGCTATTGGTAGGCTACTCGTTGAGTCCCGTATATTCTACTGTTAATATGCATACCGCACATCAGACCTTCATGGCGTTTTGAGGATGAAATGCTCAGTAATTTTTTGTCTTTCATGATATTGTAATGACCCTGGGTTTATAAGCATGGATATCGACTCTACTGCTCGAGCACGCTTTAGTGGCGCATAGCGCACTGGGCTTCGGGCCCGACGGTTGACGGTTTGAAACCTGCTCCCTGCCTGTTTCATTACAATATTTATCTTAATGTTTGAAATCTGGTCTGTGATATTTAATTAGAAATTAATTGATTTTCAGTCCCGTGTACAAGTTGGTTTATTTGTGACGTGGAATAAATGCCATTGTTGGCTGGCTGGCTAGGTATATTCTTCAATATTTTCTTTACGTGGATTCTTCGTGGGAGATATTTTCAAACAAGGAAGTGCTGCGAGACACGGGAGGCATTTTAACCAATCAGGTTGCCGGAAAGGGCCTTTAAATGCCAGTAATGCAATCGGATGCCAGGAAATTACTCAGTGTTCCAGCTCAGCTAACTTGCTATATATACAGTGGGGAGAACAAGTATTTGATACACTGCCGATTTTGCAGGTTTTCCCACTTACAAAGCATGTAGAAGTCTGTAATTTTTATCATAGGTACTCTTCAACTGTGAGTGACGGAAACTAAAACAAAAATCCAGAAAATCACATTGTATAATTTTTAAGTAATTAATTTGCATTTTATTGCATGACATAAGTATTTGATACATCTGAAAAGCAGAACTTAATATTTGGTACAGAAACCTTTGTTTGCAATTACAGAGATCATACATTTCCTGTAGTTCTTGACCAGGTTTGCACACACTGCAGCAGGGATTTTGGCCCACTACTCCATCCAGATCCTTCAGGTTTCGGGGCTGTCGCTGGGCAATACAGACTTTCAGCTCCCTCCAAAGATTTTCTATTGGGTTCAGGTCTGGAGACTGGCTAGGCCACTCCAGGACCTTGAGATGCTTCTTACGGAGCCACTCCTTAGTTGCCCTGGCTGTGTGTTTCGGGTCGTTGTCATGCTGGAAGACCCAGCCACGACCCATCTTCAATGCTCTTACTGAGGGAAGGAGGTTGTTGGCCAAGATCTCGCGATACATGGCCCCATCCATCCTCCCCTCAATACGGTGCAGTCGTCCTGTCCCCTTTGCAGAAAAGCTTCACGGTTGGGATGGTGTTCTTGGGGTTGTACTCATCCTTCTTCTTCCTCCAAACACGGCGAGTGGAGTTTAGACCAAAAAGCTCTATTTTTGTCTCATCAGACCACATGACCTTCTCCCATTCCTCCTCTGGATCATCCAGATGGTCATTGGCAAACTTCAGACGGGCCTGGACATGCACTGGCTTGAGCAGGGGGACCTTGCGTGCGCTGCAGGATTTTAATCCATGACGGCGTAGTGTGTTACTAATGGTTTTCTTTGAGACTGTGGTCCCAGCTCTCTTCAGGTCATTAACCAGGTCCTGCCGTGTAGTTCTGGGCTGATCCCTCACCTTCCTCATGATCATTGATGCCCCACGAGGTGAGATCTTGCATGGTGCCCCAGACCGAGGGAGATTGACCGTCATCTTGAACTTCTTCCATTTTCTAGTAATTGCGCCAACAGTTGTTGCCTTCTCACCAAGCTGCTTGCCTATTGTCCTGTAGCCCATCCCAGCCTTGTGCAGGTCTACAATTTTATCCCTGATGTCCTTACACAGCTCTCTGGTCTTGGCCATTGTGGAGAGGTTGGAGTCTGTTTGATTGAGTGTGTGGACAGGTGTCTTTTATACAGGTAACGAGTTCAAACAGGTACAGTTAATACAGGTAATGAGTGGAGAACAGGAGGGCTTCTTAAAGAAAAACTAATAGGTCTGTGAGAGCCGGAATTCTTACTGGTTGGTAGGTGATCAAATACTTATGTCATGCAATAAAATGCAAATGTATTATTTAAAAATCATACAATGTGATTTTCTGGATTTTTGATTAGATTTAGATTCCGTCTCTCACAGTTGAAGTGTACCTATGATAAAAATTACAGACCTCTACATGCTTTGTAAGTAGGAAAACCTGCAAAATCGGCAGTGTATCAAATACTTGTTCTCCCCACTGTAGTGCCTTGCAAAAGTATTCATCCCCCTTGGCGTTTTTCCTATTTTGTTTATTTTTATTTGGATGTCATGTAATGGACAAACACAAAATAGTCCAAATCGGTGAAGTGAAAAAAAATAACTTCTTTCAAAAAGTAATGCACGCTCAAGTTCTGTTTTTTGCACAATCGTTTGTCTCTACATTAACTAACATATTCCTCTCAATTGTAATTTTTTGGCTTGACTCGTTATGACTTTATAATTACTTACATTTGCTTCCACCGTAATGTTTTTGTCAGCCGTCTTTGCTTTACAAAGTCACCAGCTATGTGTCGCTTTATCTGTTTTTTGAAACCATTTTTGCTGTTTATTTGAGCAATATGAGATGGTACGGAGTTCCATGCAATAATGTCTCTATACAATACTATACGCTTTCTTGAATTTGTTCTGGATTTGGGGACTGTGAAAAGACCCCTGGTGGCATGTCTGTGGGGTGTGTGTGTGTGTGTGTGTGTGTGTGTGTGTCAGAGCTGTGTGTAAGTTGACTATGCAAACAATTTGGGATTTTCAGCACATTAATGTTTCTTATAAAAAGAAGAAGCGATGCAGTCAGTCTCTCTTCAACTCTTAGCCAAGAAAGACTGGCATGCATTGTATTTATATCAGCCCTCTGGATTACAATGAAGAGCAAGACGTGCCGCTCTGTTCTGGGCCAGCTGCACCTTAACTAGGTCTTTCCCTGCTGCAATGGACCACACGACTGGACAATAATCAAGATTAGACAAAACTAGAGCCTGCAGAACTTGCTTTTTGGAGTGTGGTGTCAAAAAAGCAGAGCATCTCTTTATTACAGACAGACCTCTCCCCATCTTTACAACCATTGAATCTATATGTTTTGACCATGACAGTTTACAATCTAAGGTAACGCCTCGCAAATCCATCTATTCACATTGACTTAAAAGAATTGGAAAACATAAACAAACACCACAAACATTTCCCCTGCACTCTCCTTGGACATTTTAGCTTGACAAGTAACATATGAATGACCAATTTAAATGTAACTAGCAGCAACACAATTCATTCTGATATGAAAGGAGTGAGACATGCATTAAAAGGCACTCAACAAAATTGCTTTGTCTGCTTGCATAACTAGCTAGCTAACTAGAAGAAAATAGGGTATTCCACGTAATTGACAGATACACCCAACTAGCTAGCTATTTTAAATGATATGCTACCTTGACCAGTGTAAACGTATTACTAAACTATTTTGGAACAACAATGCATTGCACTTGCCCGATAAGATAGGCTAGCTAACCATCCAATAATATGTGATGCTAGCAAACGTTACACATTTTCAAATTACCTCCCAGTTAGCCTATTATGCGTATTAGACGTTCATATTGCACTCTACAACCTTACCCCATTTTATGGGTCCACAATCCACACTCAGTGACACATACAGAACAGAATTCTAAAGAGTTTCAGATAATCCATAGGTTAGGCCGTATAATGCATTAAGAATGTTCAACACACATAATAGACTAACTGGGTAGGTGAATTTCCACAGGCAAAGCCCTGCGATAAGAGCTATGACGCTAATATTTGTGTAGACTCCAGTGTTGTGTTCTGTGCAGTGCCTTCGGAAAGTATTCTGACCCCCTTGACTTTTTCCACATTTTGTTACTTTACAGCCTTATTCTAAATGTGATTAAATAAATACAAACCCCCAGCAATTTACACACAATATCCCATAATGACAAAGTGAAAAGAGATTTGAAATGTTTGCCAGTTTATTAAATATTAAAAACAGAAATATCTTATTTACATAAGTATTCAGACCCTTTGCTATGAGACTCGAAATTGAGCTCAGGTGCATCCTGTTTCCATTGATCATCCTTGAGATGTTTCTACAACTTGATTGGAGTCCACTTGTGGTAAATTCAGTTGATTGGACATGATTTTGACACACCTGTCTATATAAGGTCCCACAGTTGACAGTGCATGTCAGAGCAAAAACCAAGCCATGAGGTTGAAGGAATTGTCCGTAGAGCGCCGAGACAGGATTGTGTCAAGGCACAGATCTGGGGAAGAATACCAAAACATTTCTGCAGCATTGAAGGGCCCCAAGAACACAGTGGCCTCCATCATTCTTAAATGGAAGAAGTTTGGAACCTCCAAGACTCTTCCTAGAGATGGCCGCCCGGACAAACTGAGCAATCAGGGGAAAAGGTCCTTGGTCAGGGAGGTGACCAAGAACCCGATGGTCACTCTTACAGTGCTCTAGAGTTCCTCTGTGGAGATGGGAGAACCTTACAGGACAACCATCTCTGCACAACACCAATCAGGCTTATATGGTAGAGTGGCCAGATGGAAGCCACTCCTCAGTAAAAGGCACATGACAACCTGCTTGGAGTTGTCAAAAGACACCTAAAGACTCTCAGACCATGAGAAAAAAGATTCTCTGGTCTGATGAAACCAAGATCGAACTCTTTGGCTTGAATGCCAAGCGTCACATCTGGAGGAAACCTGGCCCCATCCCTACGTTGAAGGATGGGGGTGGCAGAAGCATCACAGGCTTTTATGTTGGCTCCCCAGCACACCACTGCAAAAAAGATGGCACTGGCCACCACAGACTGGTAGAAGGTATGCAGTAGTTTACTGCACACGTTGATGGACCTGAGCCTCCTCAGAAAGTAGAGTCGGCTCTGGCCCTTTTTGTACAGGGCCCCGGTGTTACCAGCCCATTCCAGCCTGGTGTCCATATGGACTCCCAGGAACTTGTATGACCCAACGATTTTCACATCCATCCCCTGTATAGGGACTGCAGTCAGTTGTGCCTTGGTTCTCCTGAAGTCCACCACCATCTCCTTGTTTTGCTGATGTTGCTGAAAGTGGTTCTGCTGAAGGGGCCCCTGTGTTGCTCACTGCCCGTTCTGACACACAGCTCCGTAGTCGCACAAATTGTGGCCTACCGGTCAGGTAGTCCGTGACCCAGGAGACTAAGGGTGCTTTCACTTTCATCCTCTTCATCTTCTCACCCAGTAGCAGTTTGAGGCAAAGATGAACGGAGCAAAGTACAGAGAGATCCTTGATTAAAACCTGCTCCAGAGCTCTCAGGACCTCAGACAGGACAACAACCCTAAGCACACAGACCAGACAACGCAGGAGTGGCTGAATACTTTCGAAGGCACTGTAAGTATGCCACCAATGCAATTCTGAAGTCTAATACATCCACACTTATGTTGTTCACAACAAACAAATGGTTTGAGGCTACATTCTTGAAGGTAGTCTTGCCAATTCTGTAGCCGGCCTGATTTTGAGTACGGCTGCGTTTACACAGGCAGCCCAATTCTGATATTCTGGGGTGCGCACAACTCAATATTAGGATAATGTTTTGTACACTCGGTGTATGTTTTGTGATAATTACGTTGTTTGCTCTATAACCTGTTAGTTCATATGCCTTGCCACTGATATATAGGCCTAAGGCCAAGACAGTAAGATGACACAGTGGCAGAATAAATTCAACCACACCTTTGTTTCATCACAAAACCGGAGAGCAACACAAGTCCAGAAAGCATGTCGCTTTAAAAAACAGTTAATATCTCCGAACTGACTACTAAAAAAACTACATGAAGCAACACAAACACACACACACACACACACGATAACATACGCACTATACACAGAAGTACACGTGGATTTTGTGTTGTAGATACATTACCGGTCAAAAGTTTTAGAACACCTACTCATTCCAGGGTTTTTCTTTATTTTTCCTATTTTCTACATTGTAGAATAATCGTGAAGACATCAAAACTATGAAATAACACAAATGGAATCATGTAGTAAGAAAAAAGTGTTAAACAAATATTTATCTTAGATTCATCTGGAAAATGGACTCAAGAACTTTGAAAGTTTCTTCAAGTGCAGTTGCAAAAACCATAAAGCGCTATGATGACTGGCTCTCATGAGGACTGCCACAGGAAAGGAAAACCCAGAGTTGCCTCTGCTGCAGAGGATAAGTTCATTAGAGTGAACTGCACCTCAGATTGCAGCCCAAATAAATGCTTCAGAGTTCAAGTAACAGACACGTCAATATCAACTGTTCAGAGGAGACTGTGTGAATCAGGCCTTCATGGTCGAATTGCTGCAAAGAAACCACTACTAAAGGACATCAATAAGAATATCAGACTTTCTTGGGTCAAGAAACACAGTCAATGGACATTAGACCGGTGGAAATCTGTCCTTTGGTCTGATGAGTCCAAATTTGAGATTTTTGGTTCCAACCGCCGTTTCTTTGTGAGACGCAGAGTAGGTTAACGGACAATCTCCGCATGTGTGGTTCCCACCGTGAAGCATGGAGGAGGAGGTGTGATGGTGCTTTGCTGGTGACACTGTCTGTGATTTATTTAGAATTCAAGGCACACTTAAGCAGCATGGCTACCACAGCATTTTGCATTGGTACGCCATCTCATCTGGTTTGCGCTTAGTGGGACTATCATTTGTTTTTCAACAGGACAATGACCCAAAACACACCTGTGTAAGGGCTATTTGACCAATAAGTGCTGCATCAGATGACCTGGCCTCCACAATCACTTGACCTCAACCCAATTGAGATGGTTTGGGATGAGTTGGAATGCAGAGTGAAGAAAAAGCAGCTAACAAGTGTGGGAACTCCTTCAAGACTGTTGGAAAAGCATTCCTCATGAAGCTGGTTGAGAGAATGCCAAGGGTGTGCAAAGCAGTCATCAGGGCAAAGGGTGACTACTTTGGAGAATCTAAAATCTAAAATATATTTAGATTTGTTTTAATTTTTTGGTAACTACATTATTCCATATGTTATTTCATAGTTTGATGTCTTCACAATTATTGAACAATGTAGAAAATAGTAAAAATTAAGAAAACGTTTGACTGGTACTGTAATACAGTCTAATACAGTGACAACTAAAAGATTCCTATGGTACTGATTTCTGTGTGTGTGTGTGTGTGTGTGTGTGTGTGTGTGTGTGTGTGTGTGTGTGTGTGTGTGTGTGTGTGTGTGTGTGTGTGTGTGTGTGTGTGTATAAAAAAGCATGTTGGCTTACCTTACTTGCAGAGAAGCGCCATCTGCTTTCATGTTGCCAAAACAGTCTATGATTACCAGCGTTCAGGTGAGACCCAGGCGCAGACAACGTTTGGAATAGAACCGTGTTTTTTATACCAACAGGGGGCAGGCAAAAGACAGGTCAGGTGCAAGCAGAGTTCGGTAATCCAGAGTAGTGGGACAAAGGTACAAAGCGGCAGGCAGGCTCTGGGTCAGGGCAGGCAAGGAAAGGAAAGGTTGAAACCAGGAAACCAAGAAAACAGGCACTTTAGAGAGAGAGGAGTAAAGGGTGAAAACGCTGGTAGGCTTGAAGAACAAAACCAACTGTTAACAGCCGAACAGAGAACACAGGTTTACATACACTGGGGATAACGAGGAAGATGGGCGACACCTGGAGGGTGGTGGAGACAATCACAAAGACAGGTGAAACAGATAGGGTGTGACAATGACTGTCATACAGTACATCTAGTTTACCTGGCTAAAATGCATGCTCGCTAGACTAACTTCCTTTCATGGGCAATGATGAGCCAGCTAGTTAACATTAGCCGACTACATCTAGCTACATACTGAACTTCCATCCTCTCAGTTCAGAAGCACAATGTATGAATTTATGGTTGGATCAGAATCGCCGTTATAATCTTTGGCCAGTACGGAGAATCAAGTAAAACCACGTCCAAATCCATATCTCTCCCTATCGCTGACTATTATTTTATGTTTTTTTTACGGGCGGCAACGATATCATACTATTTTTGACCAGACAGCATCAGATAGATGGGCTACACATAGGCCTATAGAGAGAGAGGGCGTTGTTTCTTTGCTTTCGTAAAGTATTCAGACCCCTTGACTTTTTCCACATTTTGCTACGTTACAGCCTTATTCCAGGAAGAGGTGAATCGAGAGGGTTTACTCCACCCAACATCTGTACACGAAAATAACACCACGAAGTGAGGAATTTTTGTATGGAGGTCCATGAGAGAGTGTTGAATTTGGTTTACAAAAAAATGTATTAATCATTTGCTATGTGAGACTTATTTGATCACTCGTCTATCTTGTCAGTATAATATATCCTCTATTGGTCAAAAGTAGCCTGGCTGATGCGGCACACATGACTCAGCGCAGGGAGAGCTGTGACACACTGGTCTGGACAGGAGGCCGATGTAAATGCAGTATTTGCACAGAAATTGTGCGATCGTTTTGATTGGTTGTCTTAAAAATCTTTGGGGGTTGAGGCCTCTCATTGTTTGGATTTGAATATTTGACTGTTTTATTGGAAGGGGGCAGTGTGTGGCTGTCCATGTGGGGGTTTGAGTGAGAAAGACACAGAGGAGAACCCACCAGTAAAAAGCACAGCCCCCTTCATTATCGATGCGTCATGCAGAACAAATCAAGGAGCCTTTCCAGACTCTGAAGTCAGGACCAATTTGTGTGTAAACACAACCTTAACAACACCATGTGACTTCTGGACTCGATTACTGGAAAAGTCAGCTGTCCAAGGTGCTGTACATTTTAATCGAAGTTCAGCAGATAGCCATGTTTACCATAACATTTGCATAAGTGCAGTCGAAATGCAGTGAGAATGTCATGCTCCAAGTTCATAGAGTCTACATCATCCTCTAATCACAAATCATAGAAATGTACCTACCCATTATTTTCCCTGATTTTCTATGTTGAATTCCTATCAGTGCCATGTCTAGTATTAATGCCGTTCCAATGTTCCCACAGAACTTCTTACTTTGATACAGGCTTTGGTAAACATCTGTGTTTAGGAATGCGCTTGATTTTCAGAAGCAGCATGTTTTCTTTTAGGTCATTTCCAGGGACAACAGCAACAGAGTGCAAATCCAGTATGAAAAATATCCACAAAGTACAAACAGTTCAGCTGAGTTCATGTCTGGAACTTAATATTATCTCTTCAAGCTAGCTACTCAGGTGAATAGGTTGACTTGATTAGGGTCTGACTAAACCTAGCATGCTGTAAAGATATCAGCGAGGCAGTCTTTCCATTGGATTGAGGGATGAATTACTTTTCCGTAAGCAGTTGTTAATTATGCATTGATTTTCTCCGAGTAGAGTTTGAGTGTATACAACAACAACCCTCCTGTGACTGCCCTGCCTCTATCACTTAATG
Source organism: Thymallus thymallus (assembly GCA_023634145.1). Taxonomy (NCBI): domain Eukaryota; kingdom Metazoa; phylum Chordata; class Actinopteri; order Salmoniformes; family Salmonidae; genus Thymallus; species Thymallus thymallus. The sequence continues at coordinate 36,167,664 of CM042410.1, read as the reverse complement.
CATGGAGATAGGAGGCCTCTAGGGTAGGTCTACTTCCTTGATTGAAAATATAAATCTTATGATTATCAGTAAAATTAGCAAATGTATAAAAGATTGATTACTATGTATAGCTTTGAGACTATAAATGACCTACCACCCAGCTTTGTAGTACTTCAGTCAAATTCTCTGCTTTTGATAGGAGCTGGCTACTGTTACCGGGAGACTTTGAGCCATTACGCTAAGCTAACGATATGCTAACTTTAATAATAATCTCCAAACTGCACGCAGAGACATAAAAATGCTATGAGTTTTGTCTGACTGGGTAAGTAGAAAAACCCAACTAAACTAAATCTCATTCTTGAAGTATCCCTTTAAAGTGTTAGCCTAAGTGCTGAGCTCAAAAGTTATAGTGTCTTACTACTTTACTCTCCAACAGCAGAAAAAAAAAGTAACTGAAAAGGTATAGTAATTAAGGCCATATTACTAATTTACTTACTGAATTGGTTCTATGAAACACTCATTATATTTTCCCTCCCAGTCAGAGGTTGGGAAGGAATTGTTACTTGCTATGAATGAGAGCAGTTTGCAGATTAATGTGCTTAGGTGGGTCCCAACTCCCATGTCAGTAGTAACACGATCTTGAATGCAGTGCCAGTTGAGTGATTTGTAGAATTACAATGTGAAGACACTATCATTTCAAGAAACTAGGGGGCCTATTTGACTTGTATCCCTAATAAACTTTCATAAGTTAACAAATGAACCAAATTATTGGTACACTACCGACCAACCCTCTGGCACTAATGCTAGAATTTGAAGTGACTGTATGAGGTAGCCGAAACATGTACCATTTATAAATGTACTGTTTTTTTTTAATCCTTTGTCCTTTACAGAGGAAGAGGTTGTTGGGGTCAGCGTTAGTATTTGAGATCGAGGCGACGTCGTCTGGGATGGAAACGAATCTCTTGATAGTGAAGCAAATATCTTAGGGAAAGTCTATGAACTCGTCCCACACAACCTTTAAAGCAGTGTTTTATGAATGTAAGTATGGTCTTTTGTTTTCGTAATTTTCTGAGGGCCTGATATTTTTGTATGTGGTAGGATTACCTGTCATGGACGGCCAGGCGTGCATACGATTTACTTTAAAATGCATTGTTTTGAATGATAATTATCCAGCCAAAGCCGGGCGGGCGGTGAACACTTTGGTCGCTTTGATGCTCTACTGAATTAGAACATGTCTCTATTTTGGGGTTTTGACTCTGGCTTTGTAGTCACACAAAACATATATATGTTTTCCCTTATGCAGTTCTTTTTCAAGCTTATTTGAATGAAAAGACGAACAAAAGGGTTGAGGCTTTACCCTGTCTGCTAATCTATTCCAATGCACAGTGCATTTACTTATCGTTCCCCAAGTTGCCACCAAACCTGGCTTTCTACTGGTGTTATTGGCTAGATAAATACTAAACATAATTGATGGGGATTCATTCATTTTTAGTAGCAGTAACGTATAAAATCTTGCTAGCTATTGAGCAAGGATCCGATGCGATTTTCACACGCTTTTAGTTGGTTTCACCACTCTGCCTGGCCGTCTCCACATGCATGCCCCTGGTTTTGCCCATATCTTCTCCATGATAAAAGATTAGCTTTGCATAAAGAGAGAGTCAGCGCGAGAGAGAGACACACACACACACACACACACACACACAAACAGAGAGAGAGACACACACACAGAGAGAGAGAGAGAGACACACACACACACACACACACACACAGAGAGTCACAGAGCAAGAGAGAGAAAGAGACAGACACACAGAGAGAGAGAGAGAGAGACACACACACACACACACACACACACACACACAGAGAGAGTCACATAGAGAGAGAGAGAGAGACACACACACACACACACACACACACACACACACACACACAGAGACACACACAGAGAGAGAAAGCGACACACACACACACACACACACACACACACAGAGAGAGAGAAAGAGACACACACACACAGAGAGGGAGTTTTTATTGTATCAATTAATGATGCAACAACTGGTTTTTCCAATAGTTATTTTTTCCAACAGTTGGTTATAACAACTACACCAATACAATAACAAACAACACAACCATCAGGACAAACACAGTCACCATGGCAACATCCTACGGTGAATTATGTTTCTTAACTTAATACATCAACAAATCTTAATTCCTCCCCCATCATCATACACAGTCCACCTCCCCATGTATCTAAAAACCCCTGTATATTATACCCATAATCCAGCTTGATTCTTGCTTTTGTCATTGCTTCCACTAGGGGTCCTTCTCCATTTTCAATTTTGTGTGTCCTACTCAAATATATGGACATTTTAGCATGTCCTACCAGAACATTTAGCTGTTGACATTTTGATCTAACCTTTCTGGAGTACGGATAACCAAAACTTCCCCCACTTTTCTCAACAAGGATTCCAAAACAAGAAAAAGTGGTGGAGTCACATTCTAGAAAACAGTGACAGTCTCCCTACGTTTACAAAAAGGACATTGACTTGAGCACAATGGATTAATCACAGTCACAAAAGCATTTCCTGCTACAATCCCGTGTACCAGCCTCCTCTGCAGATCCCCCGCCCACTTGGTCAGTGGAGGTTTGTACAAGGCCCTCCATGCTGGCTTTACCTCTATTTGAACACCAAGTTTGTCCCTCCATGGAGTATCAATTCTATCAAATCGTTTTCTTTTATTTAGGATCTTCACACAAAGTTTGTAAAACACTTTTCCAGTATCTGTGTTCAATTCTACCATTTCAGCCCCACCCACTGCAGGAGGAGGTGTTGGTGCCTGCTCCCCTACAGTGCTGAGGTCAAAACCAAATACTGGAAAGGGTTCCTTTATGTTTGAGGCACCCCCTGTCCATCTGTTGAGTAGTGCCCAATCCTCTGTTGACAAAGCTTTTCTGTATTTCTCCAACAAATGCCCAACCGCTCTCATAGACTTCACCCGAGCCTTTCTGCCACTGGATCTGTCTCCTCCAGTGTTGGACCTGTCAGCTGGACCAGATTTTGTAATGTAATGATGCCAGCATCTTTCAATTTCAGCGATATACTTGGTGACACCTCAGTTGTGACATCCAATCGACCCCCATGGATTAAAGTTTTTTTCATTAACCAATGCAGCAAGTCGGCTGTTGAAATATTACAAAAACCTATCAGTCTCTACACTCTGAAGAGCCCCCTGTAAAATTGTGAAACTGCTTGTAGTGAAACTGTGTTCAAATACATTAAAAACAGTGTTCTGTCCAATCCCAGCCCTTCCACCTTTTGCAGCAGTGCTTCCGTCACCGGCCTCCAGATCTCATCCTTTCCATACAATATCCTCTTTACGTGTTGAAGACGAAAAGCAGCGGTCCCACTGGCCAGATGAATCAGCCCTTGTCCTCCCTCTTCTTTAAGCAGAAAAAGTACACTCTGTGGCACCCAGTGGTATCTGCCCCAGAAACTATCCACTACCGCAGCTTGTATTTTGGCCAGCAGTCCTGAAGGGGGTTCCAAAACTGCTAACCGGTGCCAAAGAGCAGAAGCTACCAGGTTGTTGACTACCAGCGCTCTCCCCCTATAAGACATACGTGGTATCAACCACCGCCATCTCCCTAATCTCCCCTGTACCATTTCTAGAACCCCTTCCCAATTTTTCCCCATTATTTCATTATCCCCAAAAAAAACACCTTGATATTTAAACCACCTTCTATTCCATTTCTGGTAGTGTTGGTAGTCCCCCAGCCCACTCTCCCAGCTGTAAAGCACAACTTTTACCCCAGTTTATTCTGGCCGATGATATAATTCCAAACAGGTGAACACTTAAACTCAGAATCTCTACTTCTTCTTGGCTGTTGACTACTATTAGGACATCATCAGCATATGCTGAAAGCTGTACATTAGGTATCCCCCTCTATTGTGCTGTGTCACCCAGATTTTCCCTCAAAACATGTAAGAGAGGTCCAATTGCCATTGAGTACAACATCCCTGAAAGGGTGCAACCCTGTCTAATTCCTCTACACACTTTAAAAGGCACACTCAAACCACCATTGACTTCAATACACTCTCAATGTCACCATACAGCATGGCAATGAAACCAGAGCTGAACCCAAATGCTTCCATTGTGCACCAAAGATATAGGTGTTCAACCCGGTCAAATGCCTTTTCCTGATCTATAGAAATAAGACCAGAGTTTAAGCCGAAAGCTTTAGAAAGGTCCAAATAATCCCGTATTAGTGAAATATTATCTATGATCGACCTTCCAGGAACACAATAGGACTAGTCCGTGTGTATAATCTGCTCCATCACCTCCCTAAGCCTGTTGGAAAGTGCCTTGGAGAGAATTGTATAATCAGTACAAAGCAAAGCCACAGGCCTCCAGTTCTTGACCTCTTGTAAATCCCCATTTTTTTGCAAAACGGTGATGACTGCTCTCCTGCAACTCAGTGACAGCAACCCTCCAGGTAAACTGAGTACTTCCAGCAGATCCTCACCAATTGTTACCAAAAAAGACTTATAAAAGTCAAAAGGTAGCCCATCAATGCCAGGAGCTCTACCACTCTCCATCCCCTGCATTGCGGCATAAAGTTCTGGCAATGACAATGGAAGCTCCAACTCTTTATTAGTTTCCACAGACACTTTTGGTAAACGCTCATAAAACTGTTGTTCCACCTCTGGAGCTTCTACCCTTTGACAAGTGTAGAGCTCAGCATAAAACTCTACAGCCCTTTTCTGGATCTTCTGAGAGCTCTTGAGTTCTTGTCCAGAGGCAGAGCGAAGGCAGTGCATTATTCTACTCTGACACTTCTTTGTTTCCAGACCATAAAAGAACCTAGATGGGGGATCCATTTCAGAGATACTCTGAAACCTTGATCTCACCAATGCCCCTTGCGCTCTGATATCCAGCAGTTCAGCCAAAGATTACTTTTTTTTATTTAAGTGTCTTAATATGACCTTGTTCTCCTGTAGACTCTGCAATATTTTGTATTTCTACAATTTCCTTCTCCAAAGTCTTAATTGTGACATTGAAAGTGCATTGTACACAAAATTGCTGAATTTGAACTTTGCCCACATCCCACCACTTCTGAAGGGAGGTGAAAAGATGCTTCTGAGACCTCCATCTCTCCCAAAAATAACAACAACTTCTTAAAATGAGCATCACCTAATAGGGAGGTATTCAAATGCCAATAGGCACTCCTGGGCTTCACATAATTAATAAAGAGTACAGCTGTAACTAAACTGTGATCTGAAAACCCTACTGGGGTTATATAACAATTTTTAAAGACTTGAAAGTGATACTGAAAACAATACACCCTGTCTAGCCTGGCTAGAGAGATGGAGTTGTCTCTTACATGTGCCCAAGTATATTGTCTATCAGTTCCATGTAAACTACGCCATACATCACATTGATCATGGGTTTCTACTAAGCGAGCAAAGCTACGGCGTGATGCCATATGAGGTTCAACATGATTCCTGTCCATCTCTTTTTCAGTGCAATTAAAATCACCACCAATAAACAAATATTCCTCCCCACTGCAGTTTGTTTTTGTGTCTGAGAGTTTCTCCAGAAATAACATTCTCTCTACTGCCACCACTGGTGCATAGACATTAATAAAAACCATTACAATATTTTCAATTTTTGCTTTTACCTTAAGCAGTCCTCAATCTGTGGGTGTAAAATTCTTAGAAAATAGGATAGCTACACCTGCACTCATGTTAGTCTTTTGACTAAGGACCACCTGTCCCTCCCACTCTCTCTGCCATTCCACCTCATTACCCGCATCACTATGTGTTTCTTGTGCAAACCCTAAATCTAAACCTTTCATTTTCAGCAGTTCATAACACATTGTTCTTTTTTTAATGTCCCTTGCACCATTGATGTTTAAAGAGGATAACTTAATGTCATGCATGATAGAAATGAAAAAGAAACTAAACCCGCTCACAAAATAAAACTAAAAACTGCCGTACTTATTTTTTTCAACTTATAACCTTCTTGCGAAGTCAGTGACTCGCCAACGTTTTTCATGAAAGAACTTGCAGACCGGATGAAAACATTACGATCAGGAAAATGTGCTTCTACATGCACATTTTTCTTCCCTTTTGTACTCCTTAAAAATGTTTGAATCATTTTCATAGTGTAACCACCCTCCAAGAATAGCCGCCCTCACTATCAGAAGCAGACGATTCGTCAGCTGTGCTAGTTCTTCACTTTTTAATTTTCTCTTATATTCTGAAATCTGAATTGTTCTCTCTGATTTCCGCTTGGTAGCAGGTATTTTGAAAACACCCTCATCTTCCAAAGTCGGTATTTCCAGTGTTAATACTGACTCAGCGACTGCCGTGACGGTCTCTCCATTAATCATCTTAGTCTCATCTTCCCTTTCACTACCTGTTCTCTTTAGATGATTATTTTTCTCCTCCTCTCCACAGGGCCCTGTCACATGACCCTGCTACCCTTCATGACTATTTGCTGTCTCACTTTCATCTGGGTTGACATTTGTGGTTGTGCTATGTGGATCCAAAAACAATACAATAGCACCATTCATTCGCAAAGCTGATTTTACGCACTTATAACCAACTACCGATCCCACAGCCAGAGCGCACTCTTCCACTGAGCAGGCAATCACGGGTACAATCTTCACCCCATGCCTCCTCGTGAGTTGCTCAAATTCAAACCCATTTCCGCCTTGAGTGGCCATATCAACCAGCTTGCTGGCTGACGCCCTCACACTTTCAAACAACTATACCAAAACACTAAATAATGCTAAATAATGTGAAAACTGTGAACATTCAAAAAAGACAAACCGTAGCAAAGCAGTTGGAAAACCAGTCGCTCTCACACCCACGCACCAAACACTCAACTCACTTCTGCTCCCAGCATGCACAGAGAGAGAGAGACACACACACAGAGAGAGAGACACACACACAGAGAGAGAGAGAGAGAGAGAGAGAGAGAGAGAGAGAGAGAGAGAGAGAGAGAGAGAGAGAGAGAGAGAGAGAGAGAGAGAGAGAGAGAGAGAGAGAGAGAGAGAGAGAGAGAGAGAGAGAGAGAGAGAGAGAGAGAGAGAGAGAGAGAGAGAGAGAGAGAGAGAGAGAGAGAGAGAGAGAGAGAGAGAGAGAGATATTCAGTGTCCTATAAGTATGTTAGTATTTGTAGCTGTTGCTAGTGTTTTCTTTTTGGCACACACTCAATCAAGTCTCACCAGTCAGAGCACACTCTTCCACTGAGCAGGCAATCGAGGGTACAATCTTCACCCCATGCCTCCTCGTGAGTTGCTCAAAATCAAAGTGTTAACATCAGAGTTGAAGTTGAAGACATTGCTCCTGTAGCATTTACCAAGAGAGTTTTCATCTATATTTGTACCACCACAAACCGATGCTGGCACTAAGGCCACACTCAACGAGATGTATAAGGCCATGAGCAAAAAATAATATGCTCATCCAGAGGTCCATCTAATTAACATTTTAAAAAATCGGTCTTCTCACAAAAACGTCTGTAGCGTCCGAATAGTTTGGCCTACTAACTAATATGCTACCAGCTTTCGCAGTCTCATGGCAGAATTAGACGTTCATTCATGTTTCTCAAACGTCAAATTTCGAAGTTGTTCCAAACGTCAAGTGTTTAAGGTTAAGTTAAGGCATCAACTCCGAATAGTTATGGTAAGGGTTAAGGTTCGGGATAGGCTTTAAACTAAAAATATCGAAAACAACTTTCTATTGCTGGATTCGAACTTGCAACTTTTGGATTCAGAGGCAGATGCTTATGCTCATCTGCAATGACCTAGTAAAACGGAAACGTACTTGAAGGTAACAGCGCTCACTGTTGCCCCTAGTGGCCTGTTTCTACGTCATCTCCTGACGTCCTCAGACATGGATGGACGTCGTATGCTGACTTGTATCAAGGGTGACCTGGCTGCTAATATGGAAAGATGAGACTCTCACGAACATGATGTTGTCCTCCGTTTTGCTCTACGGACACGACAAGTGTCACAGAACTCATCTGAAGGTAACTCATACAAATGTATGTTTTGTGCTAACAAAAAAGGGGTTAAATATGTGTCCAAAAAACAAAAATATTTCCTGAGCTTTCTTTTCTCCTAAATTTAGGACAGACACTTTAAAACCTTATTTTACTGACTTTTTTGCCATTTATGAATGTTATTCAATGTGTTTCTATGGGCTGTAGTAGTAAAGGCCAAATTCTATATTTTATCAAATACTTTTATATATATATATATATATATATATATATATATATATATATATATATATATATATATATATATGTATGTTTATAGATATACATACAGGGGTCCTACAAATCCAAATTAAATAGCTTAATGATCCATGGTATGACCATCTTAAAACAATTCCATATGTTAGCTTAGTAGAACCCCAAGGCTTAGACTTTTAGAGGTTAGTGTCTACCGACCGGTGGATTCAAAGCCTCTTATTGGCCAATACATAGCAACAGCAATCCAGGGTATATACATCTTTGAGGTGGACTGGCAGCCATTGCGAGGAGCAAAGCAGAAATGCAGGAAGTGTACCCATCAATATGTGCTGTGATATGTTGATTAAACTCATCTGAAGATACATTCCATGGCATGAGCCACATCAGTTAAAGCTGCAATATGTTACTCTTTGGGCGACCCGACCAAATTCACATAGAAATGTGAGTTATAGACATTGAAAGCAAGTATAAGAAGCGGTAGATCTGTTCCATATGCACTATTTCTATGATTCCCATTCTTAAGTTTTGTTTTTCCCTTACTTTTGGTTTTGTACAGCAACTTCCTACAGCTGAAAATACAATATTTTTGCTTATGGAAAAGATATTTCACAGTGGTTTAGATGGTGCAATGATTCTCTACACTATACTTGCTTGTTTTGTTAAATAAAGGGAAATTAGGCGAACTATTCGAATTTTAGCAACCAGGAATATCTGCGTAGTGCATCTTTAACATCATTTGAATTAACATTCTACATTTCAGCAAGGAGCAAAAAAGTGTTATTATGTTGTTAAGAGTTCATGTTACCACAGAAACGGACTCAACCACACAAATTCCCTGCTATCCTATCTTCAGTTAGCTGTTCATTCCACAATATTATTGTTTTTTAAACAGTTATGGCGGTTATTTTATTTTCATGACAGTCTTCATCCATAACCGGCGGTTATACGGTAATTGTTCCAGTGCTAAATTCAACTCTAACTCCCTCATCCTCATGCCTTCACACAAAGGCCCTCCTAAACCAGTAACTGTTTCCAGCTAATGACAAAAACAACAAAATAAACAGATGTTTTTTATTGATATGGTCCTGGGTATCTTCATTTCACAGCTAAAACATATTTTTGGATGTTAAAGGTACAATATGCAGAAACCGCCATTTATTGATTGCGAAAATTGTAATAGTTTGCCTAATTTCAGTTTGTGACAAAACAAGCAAGTAGAGTGTAGTGATTCATTGTACCATCTAAACTGCTTTGAAATATCTTTCTAATAACCCAAAATATTGTATTTTCAGCTGTTTGAAGCAAAAAACTAAAATTTAAGAACAGGAAGCATGTTTATATGAGGGTTTCAGCTTGAAATTTTCTTTTACACACTTATTAATTTTACTATGCTGTCAATGTTTTGCCGCCAAACTCATGGCAGTTATGAAAAAAGTCAGTAGTTGGAGAGTTCATTTAAAATAATGCCATTGTTGCTTTTTTCATTAATTAGTCTATTTTCTCTTGAACCATATGGTCTATCCGCTAGAAGAAACCCATATATAATATGGACACAGATATGAATAATTAATACTATACATGAATATATTTCAAATTACCAAAGTTACCATAAATGACCTAATTATCAACAGAATGTTCTTGTAACTTTGCTAAATGACAACCCTAATTCTGATGCTTTGGTCTTGGTCCCATTATCTCCACCTACTGGTTACACTTTGTCATGACTCTTTTCTGGCAAGTCACTCAAATCAAATCAAATTTTATTGGTCACATGCACCTGTTTAGCAGACGTTATTGCGGGTGTAGCGCAATGCTAATAGTACTACTGATACTCCACTCAGTATCATCATAAAACAAAAAAGCTCACTACAACAACAGCGATAATTATTTGCGAAATAATGTGCTTGTTCATTGTCTATCCACGTCAATCACTTATTTGATCAACCTTAGCAGTAAAGAACAAGTAAAAACATGAATATTGTCCCTGCAGGATGCCTGTAGTGAAATGTAGATGCATGTTGTCTATTTCCAGGCTTTGTGTCCCTTGCTGATAAATACAGCAGAGACAGATGGGTGAAATGTCCTCAGAAGTCATTATCTGTGAGCCCTCTCCAGAAGTGGCTTCCTTTCATTACATGTAGAACGGTAGTCATCTATTGTTCCTACGTTGCTCATCGTGCCCTCAGCAGCAGGGGAGAACATATGAAAGCCAGCCCTTCGGAAATTGAGAGTAGATTCTTTTCATTTGCTTAATTACCTAATTAACAGAAAGCTAATTACTTTGTTGTGTGCATGAGTGCATTTGGAGAGGGTGTTACATAACTGATAGTAATCCTCAATTAATTTGTTTTAAAGCAGTACTCTATCAAGTCAAGGCCTAATCCTCAGCACATTGACAACATCAAACCAACAATATGTCAAAACAATTCAGACAAAAACACTTGTGTGTTAGACACCATTGAGCTTAATATGCGCAATATACAAATGCAGATACGTTTAGCCGACTATTGTCTGGCTGACTTTGTCATTTTGTGTTGTATTTTCTTACTATGAATAAACATTTTGAATCAATTTTCACCAATTAGAAGTTTGCCTTTTTTGATAGCATTGTGTGATTACAACTGTGATGTTGCAAAGAGAGGGGGGTGTCATTGTTACTATAAATGTATGCATTACAGTCCCATACTGTACACCCAACCGTGGGCATGCTCAAAGTGTGGGAAACAATTTTAAAAACAAAAGCAATATTCTTGTTCCAGGAAAGTGCATCTTACAAATACTTTCACCGTAAACATTGTCTGATTGATCAAACAGGCTTTGTTTCTAGTGCAAAATATTTATTTCGAGTGATGTCATTATATTTTTTTATGTCCTAATTTAATTAATTTCCCTATTCCCTGGTGTTGAGGGGTATCCATAGATATTCTTCTCTGTATTCCTTTCATTTGTGGTTTGGGTGTAAAGTACTGTATATTTCTTACAAATAATATTGTATTTTGTTGTATGTTTTCTGTATTGTCTAGAACGGCTGCACAGTTTATTGAATTGACAACATTTTATATCTAATTTAACACCCAGTGACTGACTGCATTTTTTTGGACTTCACCTGGACTAAACACAAATCCCACACCTGCATGTTTCAGTGGCTACGTGAGAGCAAAGCAGAGGACCATTAAACACAACACTGTGGTCTGATCACGCTAAGGGCCATACCGTGATTGATGTGTCTCTCCCACGCCTTGGGGTTGCTTGTTTCTCCTCAAATTCTGTACGGGGAGAATATGAAACAGTGGCCCCCCACCATCCACCATCACCAGATGTCTCCAACCGTGGTAACAATAATCCTTTAATATGTCATCAGTACTCTTTACTATATGGCTTTGTGTTTTTTTTCTCAAAATTATTCAACTAACATTTGATTTTAGGCTTATGTAGGCCTTTTCATTTTCAGCTGCAGAGAGCTCTATCATTTAAGGAATGGGCTATATAGACTGGAAGTATGTCTAAATGTTTCATAATTTATATATGATGGAGTAATTGTGTGGCTGTTACAATTTACACATTTGATTATCAAAGTAATTATCACTTTCATTAATAAACAAAGTGTTTAGTGTTTTATCATAAGAGGAGCAATGAGATGGTACCGGCTTCAACTGCTGTCAGAGGGTGGCGCTCTATACCAAAGAAACAGACTTTCCAGGAAAACCCATTATCCGTGCTGTGCCTTCTAGACGCAGCCATGATACATTTACTGCTTTTCAGACCTTGATCAAGGACAAAGAGACTTAAAATATTTTCTCTTGAGTTTAAATTAATGTTGCTTTTCAACGAGTGTTAACTGGACTATTGGACCGACCCATGATAATTCTCTTCTGTAGGGGGCAAATGACAGACTTTAATTACTGCCATAATGTCTTAACACCTTCAGCGACAGTAAAGAGGGCTGGAACAGGGAAATGTCAAGTTTTCACAGGCAGGATCATTGGAGGCAGTTATATAGGCTTATACCAGTTATTTTGAGGAAGTACCTAATAATGCACTTTATAATATATGGGAAGACGTCCGCCACTACAAAATAGTTAACAACAAAGTTGAGTCCGAGACATAGAACACTTGTAAGTGTTCTGGCACGCATTAGAGTTTGTCCCTCTATCGAACTTTCACCTCTGGAACTCCCTCCTTTCATTGGACAAAGTGCAGAAAAAAGAAAAAGAAAGCTTTTTCTGCCTCAATTGTAATGAGATAGTTTGCAACTAGACATTTTCACTTTATGCCAATCCGCTGGTGTCGACCCTTTCTGCTGAAGCTAATGCATAATCTCCTAGCAGAATTGCATTAATGGAATTGGTTTCTGTGTAACTGGCAACGAGTATGATTTCATTTTTGTCCAAATTCTGTGAAGATCTGCAATGAATATTGTTTACCCAGCAGGTGGATATGACGTCAGGGACTTGGAACATCAGAAAATAACAACATCCAAATCCGCGATTCCTTTTTCTTTCATAGCACATTAAATTGTAATAACATTAGAAGGAGCTCGCTCTCCTATTCGAGACAGAAGGTTTTGTGAAACTAGATTATTTTCCCTGTAACTGCGCTATCCGTGTATGCAGCAGAGATATCTTATCGTAGTTAAAGTTAGTCCCCCAAGCGGAGTAATATTGTTAGTATTTACAGTGTGATTGTTGCATGCTTTCTTGGTACACAAGATCGCTTGTACAGTTCATTATCTCTAGCACAGAATTGTCTACTGCGTGCACCTACAATTGTCGATTCCGGTAAGTTGATCATATTATAATGTTCTCTCGTTACTCATTGCCTCAACTATTTCAGCTCGCTCACATGGAGTTTGCCTTTGTTTTGCCACAGTTTGTTTCTGTATTGTTTCTATGGCGAAATAAACAAATAAACAACACCAACAATGTTACATGAGAGCTGAAATACTGCTTGATGTCTTGATTTATGCGCTGTAAGCAGGGTATACTTTTTTGAAAGGCTCAGTGATGGTATTAGTTGAAGAGATACTGCATCCTCTACTTTTCTAGAAGTTAGGTCGGTAGTTGTTGCTCTCTTATTTTTAATCATGCATGTGACCCCGTGTAAGTGTTATTTTAACATTCCCAAGACCATTTAAGAAGTGCAAGTCATTCTTTGTGAAACTATGCTCTTGGTAAACGAACTCAGTGTTTAAACGTTGTAACTCAACATGAGCTTTCGGAATGGAGAGAGGAAGTTTGAGAGCCGTGATTTCTTTGGACCAAAATCAGGGGGAAAAGGACTTTTCCCCACGTGTTACCTTCCACAAACTGCATGACGGGACCAGACTCGCCGTATAGCTGTGACTCTGAAGATTCAAATTGTGTAATTTCTTTGATTTTATACACATGATTATTTCTTATGGTTACAGTGGGAAGCAATATTTTTGATAGTTCAATTATGTATATTGACATAACCTAATGTATAACACGATTTGGTAGTTACTGTAGCAATTGCATAGACAAGACCACTCACCTATAGTGTAATAACACAATATAACATTGTGATATAGTGAACTGCAATGGCATTGAATGCTGTTTTTATACTTTAAGCATCTCCATATATATAGGGGATATCTTTTGTCGACTTGTCTTATTTGCTACAATTACCATCCCACATTGTTGAGTTGTTAGTGCTTAGCTGTTGGATGATGAAAGTTTTACATAACTTTTTTTGATTGGGTTTTTCCACCGCAATGCAAATAGAGCCGCCTCACCTTCTTCCTTCTTCCATGGTAAAATTAGAACATGAACTTTGATAAATTACACATTTTTCTATTGTAGTGGTGCTTTTACTACAGAGGCCGTATCAAACTGTAGTATTAAGAGTTTTTATAAGGTAATGTTATGTGTTGAACTAATGTAGATAAATGAAAACTTATATTTTATAATTGGCAAGTGTGTTCAATTATTCCATTATTTTCTAATCTATTATTTAATTATTTACATCTTAAACTATATTAAATCATAATTATTGCAAATAAAAATAACTACACACCGTAACTTGCAAACAGGGTGTATATCATTCTTTAATAATTGTTGATATATTCAGACCATGATTGTTTCCCTAAGCAACATAACAAGCACATAACAGTTAGATATTAATTTTCCTCACAATAAGGACCCGAACCAAATCTGCAGCTGGTGCACTATTGGAGCTAAAAACCATCTAAAAAATAAAAGGCAACTGCAGCTTTAACATCTATCGTTGGCAGAGCTCCCTCTTTCTTGGTCTTTGGATTTAGTCATTGTCTGAGGGGGAAAAAAAAACACTTTTTGTAGGAGAAGTAAAGTAAACAGCCTCCAACAAGCGAACCTTGACAACCCAGATTAAGGAAAACATTGAAGATCAAACAGTGCTGCTGCTGGGCTGTTGTCATGAGCTGCCTGAGAGAGAGCTGCAGACTATTTGAACAAGCACTGGGGTTTGTGTGCTCACTTATGCAGAAATGGACCTTCGCAAATGCTGACCCAGGTTTAAAAAGCACAGGGTGAACTTTCTTTGCAACTTTCCAGCCCTGGTGTTTAACACAGCCAGTGTCCAGAGAGCCCCAGCCTTTATTCCCCTGCATGACAGGAACAAACTAGCAGTGTCCTCTCAGACTGCTTTATGCCAGATAAATCTGCCCCCTATTGCAACTGAAAAATTCAGTCAAAAAAATAAAAAGTATTCAAATCGAGACAGGGTAGTTGTATGCAGTGTTATTACTTAGCCTCCTTGAATTCCTATCCAATCCATAATGTACTTCTATGTTAAAATAAGTCCTTATTTTCAGTTTGCCTTTTTTAGTACACATACACAGGCTTGTGTTTTGGGTCCTATGTGTATAATGAGAATTGAGGCTAAATTGGTGAGAAAGTAATCAGTCACTCATGCATTCAGTCTGAGGAGGGCTCCCATCCCAGAGTGGACAGGCTTGCTCTTTCATCTGACGGCTCAGTATTTTGTGAACACACACTGAAATACCCAGTGCTGGGTACAGAAGACCTGTAAACTGACTGCCCTCGCTAGCAGCTCAATGATAAGAAAAGTTATTTTGGTAGGAATTAGGTTTCACACTACGTAGAGTTTCCAGACTGTGGCTGGTGTTAGGGTATTTGATTGATTGACCCTGTAATTAAGGTTTAATACAGAGTTACAGTAATGCAAACACTTTTGGATAACTTTCCCTGGTGTAACTTGTGTATTTAACTATCATCATCTCACTGTCGGAACATTCACGTCATGAGTTTGTCATGTGACTCCCACCTGCTTACTTTGAAATTGGTCGTAAATGGACAGGAAAGGATGAGGGAATTAATAGGAGGATCGAAAGTAGCACAAGTGTGACTAGTAGGCCTACAGTCTTTATTAGTGTGCTGTTGCATTCTAATTGAATGGGTAACAAAGAAAAGCAGGACAATATTTGCAGGGGAAAGGTTAGTGTGTCCCACTCCCTGTGGGGTGCCCAGGCAGCTGTTGTCTCTCTGCGCCGTGCCCCTGGCACACTGTGCTCTCCATGCCAGGTTGCCAGGCCATTGGTCAGTGAGTGGACGGCTTCAGGTGAGATCCGAGCAGCTCCTCTGTTTCCATGGAGACTGCACACGCTCAGGACGGCCATTAACTAATTCAACCATTAATTACTGTCTTCATCTGTCCTTACTAAAGGGAGGTTGACAAAATAGCACTGGCAATGGGGAAGAAAGGAGGTGTGCAATTTCTATCAATTAACTATACGTAATTAATTTATTATTTTTGCATGATAAAAAAAGTTGGATACAATTTTATAATATGAAAACAATATTTTAGACTGGACATTTTTATTATTTTCACACCCTTTTTTCAGTGCAATGACTTTTGGGGAAATCATTAGCGCCTATTTTGTTAGCAGTTAGCAGTTTAGTTTATTTACAATTTTGTATTGATGGTATATCTCATGTTATACTGCACATCATAGGGCTCCCAAGTGGCGCAGCGGTCTAAGGCACTGCATCAGTGCTAGAGGCATCACTACAGACCCTGGTTCGATCCCAGGCTGTATCACAACTGGCCGCGATCGACAGTCCCATAGGGCGGCGCGCAATTGGACCAGTGTCGTCCGGGTTAGGGGAGAGTTCGGCCGTGGTAGGCCGTCATTGTAAATAAGAATTTGTTCTTCACTGACTTGCCTAGTTAAATAAAGGTAAAAAAAAATACAGATTTTTTCGTTATTTTGTTTTTGTGTATGCCCACCTGAGACATAACATTGTTTGTTTCACCTGCTTATCATCAATAATCCATTGAAAGGAGATAAAGTCAGTTCCCTTATATACTAGCATGGAAGAGTAATAATGAAAGGGGAGTAGACACTTGTGCCATTTCAATGTGTTTACGGCTGCAAACTCTACTCTCTGTAGTGGTTTGCTTCGAGATGTGAAAACTTTGCATGTGTGTAGGAGTGGAGAGCGTAGTGACTGAGTGAAACATCACTTTCAGTCATAATCTACTCATAAAGAAAGCAAGTGCCTGTTTAAATCTAAACACCTCATATTGACATTTTACTCATTTAGCGGACGCTCTTATCCAGTGTGACTTACAGTATTGAGTGCATACATTTAAATAATTTATTTTTACTGGTCCCCTGTGGGAATCGAACCCACTGCTAGCACCACGCTCTACCAACTGAGCTACACGGGACTATTCAAATCTGTTTTATCTTCCATAAAAAAAAACGTTCTCACACATTTTGCCATAGAGCTGACTAGTCAAACCTCAAGGGCATCTGATATGTGAGATGTATTTTGGAGATTGATAGGATTGCATCAGTTTTTTATTTATTTAAATAAATGTGTTACAAATGACCCTCTTGTGGTATATATACTGTAGTATAACTTCTTCCATAGTGGAGAATGGAGGTGTGACCCCCAGGTCAGAATTTAGGCCAGCATATCTTCCATGTCTGACCCATAGAGCTGGGCTGATTGGATTAGGACCCAGATCAGACCCGTGGGTGGTTTTCTCCCTGATCCAGGGGTCCACAGGCAGGAGCCACATGGGTAAAGGGAGGGATCCCCCACAACACTGCTCCCAGTGGTGAGACTTTCTAGGAATGTGACATTTGAAATCACAGAAGGATGCCCCCTCTGATCCAGACTATTGTGGAGTCTGGATCTAGATATTTCAGTAATGTTCTGTTTCACTATACTACTCACCTGTGTGTCTCACAAGCAGGTTGTAGTGGTCACGTGGTGATATGCCAATGTCAAGTATTTCATGTCACATACGCATGCAGTGGAATCACTGTATTGAGCAGCACCTTCTTGGCTGGGAATGAGACTGAATAAAGGGTCTTAATACATTTTTTTTTTTTTTTTTTTTGTCATGGGGTATTGTGTGTAAATAACTATTTAATCCATTTAACAATAAGGATGTAACATGTGGGAAAGTCAAGGCGTCTGAATACTTTCCCAATGCACTGTACTCCTAGCATTACCTTGGCTACACAAGCACATTTTCTTCCTGACCATTTGTTATAATACTGCACTATTTACTGATATTCTGCATTTCTTAGCAGAATTTCCCCAGTAGAATATGTCCAGCATAGCTTAGAGTTACCCACGGTCCCTTTTGGGTGTTTCACAGGTACGCAGCAAACAGTTTTAGGCAGACATCAGGGGCGCAGCCATATGCTACAATCTGTGTTCAGCTCCCAGGCGAGGCCTCTACACCTGTTTCTCTCAGCTGGCCTGTGTGTTGTGTGTGTTTGTACATGTGTGTACGAGGTCTCTTGCCTTTGAAGGAAAGATCCACCCAGTTTGAATGTAATATCGTTTTTGTGCATCTCTGAGCGACGTTCTAACGAATCCCTGGGTAATTTCACGTTTTCATGTGTATCTGAGCTATTGCTGTTCAAGCAGGCAGAAATTGCGTTAAAGCCGCTCTCACTACACTGAACGTTAATAGGAAAACGACTTTTAGATTGCGATAATGTCTATCATACATGTCAGATTTCAATACTGCCCGATGTCAGGTTGTCTTCTCTCAAATAGGTCATTGATCATATTTTTGTGATATTCCTACCACGAGAAATGTGTAATTTAACGGAGGGTATAACATATTTATCCTATTTGTCTAGCTCTTTAGTCCAGGGTGCATTGCGTGGTCGTTGCGAATGTTAGACTCCTGCAGGTTGAACACGATGAGATTGTAGACTCGGAAATGGATCATTGATATCAGTTTGTTTAGGCGATTTTATAGGAATGATTGGTTTTGGGTGGATTCATCCTTTAAGGCCAGGCACCACACTCTAATATGGTCTTTATTTTTTCCTTAATCATATCACAATCAATTTGTAGCAGTTGAATGTATAATACTTGTTTCTCTCTGAAATATTGTATTACAATATGCAAATTGTGTGATATCATTAAATATGCACATATTTGCATATCACGTAAATCCATATTGCTGGACACTGGATGAAGTCACACTAAATATTTGGGTTTATTATGTTAAGACACTCCATGACCTACATACGTTTTTCATCTTTTCATCTGTAAAATACTAAAGAAAGGTACGTAAAAAGCATTTTTGGCAAAACATTTTTAAGAACATGTCATCTAGATTACAAATTTGACAACATATCAACAATTCTCTATGTAAAAGTCTGAAGAATACATCTAAGGGCAATCACACACAATTTGGTGAATGCTTCTGAGGCTGAGAAAAAAGTATTTCCGGAAATACTACCAAACGTCAAACACCTATTTAGACCCAATCACCATCTCTTCAAAGTAAGTTACTACATATAGTCCAGTTTATAACATTCTCTATGAAATGGGCTTTTAAATTATGTGTGATTCAATGTAGTAAACTTTGAAATGATGGATGTGTGTCAATTTAAAAGTGGTTACAATTAATACAATTTTGAAAGTTTTACTTTTTGAAAATGCTAATATTAATGGACCAAAATACGCCCCAAAATCTCAAAATTGATAAGTACTTGCAAAATGTAATTTTAACCTGTGGGATTTGCCTATTGGACCACAGTCCTTCTCTTTATACTGATACTTCCACTAATCTGGGATCTGCCTGTGCAGTATGCTGCCTGACCGTGAGAGTGAGCACCAAACATAAGCACTAATGCCTCCTTCAGAACACCAGCAACACTAGTTTAAATCAGCTATAGTATTTCACTACATGTGCATTAAGGCTAAGGGAGCAGAGCACCGCTAAGGGAGTCAGCCAGCCAGTCCCAGCCTTGGCATCTTTGGTGTGTTCTCAGTTGGCAGCCCAACCCTGACAAGAAACATAACATGGCAGGGCCTGCTCTTCCATCATCAGTTCTGGGCGGAAAGTTGCTGTGCTTTGATCATGTTTCTGGGCGCATCGCTCTAGCTTAGCCCTGCCGCTCACGATGTGATAAGCCATCAGAGTACTCAGATCTGAGCCGGCAGCACTAAGGGCTTGAGGAGAGACAGAGGAGAGGAGAGACCGAGGAGAGCGTTTGCAGACGGGGAGAGCAGCAATGCAAATTTTGTTGACAGATTGTTAATGCTCTCTCTCTCTCGCTGCCTATGAGTTAAACAATGTTCTTCCTTTGCGCTCTCTCCCTCCTTTCAAGAAAAGGATCCGTTTCATTTTTAACTACTACTTTGAGATGGAACAACACTGTTCCCACATTTCCCTGGCACTATGTTCACAATTAAAACACCTTTAATTAGAGGCGAATATTAATTAGCTTACCAGAGCATGTTTTTAACGATTTAGCAAAATGATGCCAATTTGAAATATCCTAACTAAACAAAACTGATGTAACTTGACTTTGAAGTTGATCCTCCCCGTTTGGTCTGGTCTTCTTCTGTATTAGAGGTTAGTACATAAAACATGTTTTAGAACCCTGATTAAAAATAAAAAAAAAGCTGCTCAAAATTGAGTGGTTGTTGCTTGTTTATTTGATATGTATTTACCAGCTGGGTGGTAGTAGGCGAGTTGTAATTATCAGATGTACTGCTCTCTAAGAGAGGATCAACTACTCTGATGAGCACAGAACAGAGATGAAAGTCTGAAGGTTACTGTTACAACTACTCTGCCTTCTTAAGGTACCGGTAGAAGAGAGTCGAACAGGATCATTATCTGCCCTACATCCCTGAAAGTGGTTCAGTGTACCTGGGTGGACTATTTGGGAAGTACTGTAAAAACGTCAATTGTCTCATTATTAGTCGTACATTTGACAATAGTCTGAGAGAGTAAACTACATAATGGAAAGTGACAGGTATTACACTTGAAGGGATTTGATTTGATTGACAGACAAGTCAACATCTAGGCTACTAGTTTGATTAAATGGTTCAAATAGAAGTTCTCCCTCCTTGAGAAGAGTTATCCAAAGAATAACGGTATGGATGGTTTACAGCTCACTCTTCACTAGGCTTATTATAGTACGCTGAAATATAAGCGTGGTGCTCAAGGCTGGTGATTGTGGAGGGCCTTGAGGATTTAGAGTCTCTCATGAGGACACAGTACCTTTGTAGATAATGGCTGTGTTAACCTAGATTCATGACTTCTATTTTCAGAGTCCCTTGAATATTGAGTTGAAGCATACAATATTGCATATTGAAAGGAAAGGCTTTACCTGAATGAAATCACACTGATGTGGTTTGTCCAAACAACACAGTAGATCAATAGATGCTGATGGTGCCTTCCCTTACCTCGATGACTCAGTTGACCTGAAAATGGGGGAATTTACAGTGCCTAGTGAAAGTCCACACAACCATTGCAGTCTTCACATTTTGCTGCCTTCAAATTAAGAAAGAAAGAAAGTAAAAAAAAAACAACAACTCAAAATTAATAAACAAATAAAACAATGAAAGTGTCTTGATTACGTATGTCTTTACACTTCAGAGTTAATACTTAGTGGAAGCACCTTTGGCAGCCATTACATCTGTGAAAACAGCTTATGAATTCTACCAACTTTACACAACTTTTAGGCAAACATTCAGTAATTATGTCTAATTTTTTTGTCAAAATTAACACAATATACAAATATCACAAATATCATACGCTCCCAAAAATGCTAACCATTGTAATGGTGAGAGGTTAGCATGTCTTGGGGGGATGATATTTGTGCAAATGCATCAAACAAGTTTGTAAAACCCTCCAAAACTCAGTATATAAAGTGTAATATTGGGATGTAAACTCAAAATTCAATACATATCTGACATGTTACAGGTGTCTTCTTTTTTTAAGCCCATA
The DNA here is from genome assembly GCA_023634145.1 of Thymallus thymallus. Classification (NCBI taxonomy): domain Eukaryota; kingdom Metazoa; phylum Chordata; class Actinopteri; order Salmoniformes; family Salmonidae; genus Thymallus; species Thymallus thymallus. The sequence continues at coordinate 36,146,181 of CM042410.1, read as the reverse complement.
ACCATGTGTTTGAGGTGTATACTTTTGTTTCAAAGTAGATTTGTTTAAGCCCACAGTAGTAAAAGGTGTAAATGGTTAATTGGATCTGTCTAAAACTTTGCACATACAGAGATGTAAAGATGATCGCATGTTTTTTTCTTTGTATTATCTTTTACCAGATCTAATGTGTTATATTCTCCTACATTAATTTCACATTTCAACAAACTTCAGTGTTTCCTTTCAAATGGTATCATGGTGACTCGACTGACTTAGATTGTAACTATCGTTACTCAGGGTTGCCAGCTCAGACCCCCCTTTCCAGGGGTTGCCCCCCATTTTATTGATAAATCCCCCATCATATCCCCCCACGATACCTTCCCCCACAAACTCTCCTAAAATGGTTTCACACAAATCTGGCAACCCTGATTCGCTTTCGCGCTACTCAGCAGGCTTGTATTTGGGGTGATGATCTGTGAGGTGATAACATTTTATTTGCTTTGTGATTTGTCAAAAACTGTAAACAACTTGTCAAGTCATGTGCTCCGGTTCTTGTATACACCGTAACAAGTACATCGAAGATGTGTAATATGCTGAGAAGTGGCCAAATTAAGTTCATATTTTTGGGGCTTTGGGTACAGCCATCTTTTACTTTGTTTATTTGCATCTTATAGTGAATGGCATTCTGGGATTAGGGAATTTTCGCTTGTCAAACATAAACAAACCTGACTGCCATCATAAAGAATTTAGCTGCTGTTAGCTTAGCTGACACGCATCTCTTTTATAAACAATATTACATTTCTCCCTTGTGCTCACCAGAGATGTGGTAAATTGTAAACAAGTGTAGCTGTTAGGTCGCTAACTTATGTTTTGTTCTTTGCTGTATAGACTGGTTTATGGAATGACTTTGGCTGTGGATGTGTTCCGTGTGATGCTTGGATGATGAAGTTTGTATTTATCTAACTGAGGAATAAAGTTGTGAAGACCTTTATTTCCCATCAGTACAAAACATTGTTTTGATGCTTTTCAGACAACAATGCTGTTTAGACGGGTTTGTTGCATCATACGTAATTTTTCTACTGTTCCAATCACATATTTGTGATGGTACGCTGCAGGGACCAGTCAACAATGATCACAAATATGTGATTGTACGCATCAAAGGGTTAATATTGAGTTGTACCCCCCTCTTCAGAACAGCCTCAATTTGTTGGGGCATGGACTCTACAAGGTGCTGACAGCGTTCCATAGGGATGCTGGACCCATGTTGAGTCCAATGCTCCCCACAGTTGTGTCAAGTTGGCTGGATGTCCTTTGGGTGGTGGACCATTCTTGATACACACAGGAAATTGTTGAGCATGAAAAACCCAGCAGCGTTGCTATCTTGACACAAACCCTTGCGCCTGGCTCCTACTACCATACCCCGTTCAAAGGCACTTAAATGTTTTGTCTTACCCATTAACCCTCTGAATGGCACACATACACAATCCATGTCTCAATTGCTCAATTGTCTCAAGGCTTAAAAATCCAACCTGTCTCCTCCCCTTCGTCTACACTGATTTGAAGTGGATTTAACCAGTGACGTCAATAAGGGATCATAGCTTTCACCTGGATTCACCTAGTCAGTCTATATCATGGAAAGAGCAGGTTTTCATAATGTTTTGTACACTCAGTGTTTATGCATATCCTCATGAGAAACACATTTTCCGTAAGGACCTATAAGCTGCATCATTTGTGGGGGACAACTGTTTACTGTTGCCTTGTTTTTTTCCATGACTCTCTTTCTCTGATTCTCTTTTTATCTATCTCTATCTCACGCACACACACACACACACACACACACACACACACACACACACACATACTCATACACACACACACAGCCTCAACCTTGTTCGTGTGAGAGCTGCTGTCTTTTGATAGCCCAGTCTCCCAGTAGATCTTCAGACATTGTTGTTGTTTGCCTGTGTTGGTCGAAGCGTGTGCCTTGTATTTGCCCAGGCTCCTTGGAGGGAGTTTGTTTTTGTTCTCAGCGTTGTAAACAGGGTGGGGCTCTATTCCCCAACCACTCAGAGAGCGATGCTTATTTTCTCAGGTGCTATTTTTTGCTATCAGTTTGGTCAATAGACTTACTATGTGTTGGAAGGGATAGTTAGCCAACTGTTTGTTTTGGTCCTTTGATGGAGAGTGGGTGATTGCCACGTTATGGACATTACATTTGCACGCAAAATCACAAATTGAATGTCTCACAGAATGGAAAAACAAAATAGAACTGACATTCTTGATGTGTGTGTCTGTAGTATCCATTGGAAGGAGTGTAGACTCAAAAAAGCGGACTTCTAAATATTGGCATGTTGGAGAAAAAAAGAAAATTAGAAGTGTTATGGATGTTACATGAAATGGACAAGCTTTTTGGGTAGACTGAACAACACATTAGCAAAAACCTGTGAATTTGTAAGTCTTAATTCATGTTTACCCCCCCCTGACCCAAGGCCCTTCTCCCCCGATTACTCAGTTTGTCCGGGCGGCCAGCTCTAGGAAGAGTCTTGGTGGTTCCAAACTTCCTACATTTAAGAATGATGGAGACCACTGTGCTTTTGGGGAACTTCAATGCTGTCAACTGTAGGAACTTATATGGACAGGTGTGGGCCTTTCCAAATCATGTCCAATCAATTGAATTTACCACAGGTGGACTCCAATCAAGTTGTAGAAACATTGGACAACGACGAGTCCCATTATGCCTGGCAAAAACCAAACACTAAGAACCTTATACCGACGGTCAAGTATGGTGGTAGTGTGATGGTTGGGTGATGCTTTGTTGCCTCAGGACCTGGACGACTAAACGGAAGCAAACGGAACGAAACAGGGATGAACCTACCTGAATTTGTCCAATAGAAACTCTTATTTGCAATTGTTTGTACTAATGATTACACCATAGATCAGCTAGATGCAGGCAAGTGTGTGCAAGGTGGTATTGAATGTGTCACTGTCTGTCACCTTGATTCATCCAATATATCTCATGACCTGTGCACCTACATTATAAACTTTAATTAATAGACTTGTGAAGAGAGATCTGGAGAGACCACATCAGTGGAAAGCGGCGGGCCCTGATGGCATCAGCCCAAGGGTGCTTAGGGTCTGTGCTGCCTAACTGTGTGGAATACTCCAGCGACCCTTCAACCTTAGCCTGAGCCTGGAAAGGGTCCATGTGCTGTGGAAAACATCCTGCCTGGTCCCAGTGCCCAAGAAGGCACACCCCACTGTCCTGAATGACTTCAGACCTGTAGCGCTACATCCCACATCATGAAGACCCTGGAAAGGTTAATCCTCAGACCCCTGATGTGTACATCACTGGATTCTCCAGTGCCTTCAACACCATTCAGCCCCTGCTACTGGGTGAGAAGATGAAGAGGATGAAAGTGGAAGCACCCTTAGTCTCCTGGGTTACGGACTATTTGTGCGACTACAGAGCTGTGTGTCAGAACGGGCAGTGAGCAACACAGGGGCCCCCCAGGGGGTCCTGTCCCCCTTCCTGTACACCCTCTACACCTAAGACTTCAGATATAACTTTGAAACATGCCACCTACAGAAGTTCTCGGATGACTCCGCAATTGTAGGGTGCATCAGGGGTGGGCAGGAGGAGGCGTACAGGAGCACAATCAATGACTTTGTGGTGTGGTGTGAGCAGAACCACCTTCAGCTCAACATCAGCAAAACAAAGGAGATGGTGGTGGATTTCAGGAGAACCAAGGCCCAGCTGACTGCAGTCCCTGTACAGGGGATGGATGTGGAAATGGTTGGGTCATACAAGTTCCTGGGAGTCCATATGGACAACAGGCTGGAATGGGCTGGGAACACCGGGTGTCTGTACAAAAAGGGCCAGAGCCGACTACTTTCTGAGGAGGCTCAGGTCCTTCAATGTGTGCAGTAAACTACTGCATACTTTCTACCAGTCTGTGGTGTGCTGGGGTGCCAACACAAAGGCTGGTGATGTAAATAAGCTGATCAGGAAGGCTAGCTTTGTTCTGGGGATTAGCCTTGACACTCTAGAGGAGGCGGCGGAGAGACAGATCCTGGCCAAACAGCTGGCCATCATGGACAACGTCATCCACCCTCTGCATGCCATGGTTATGACGCAGAGGAGCACCTTCAGTCACAGACTGATCCCACCACAGTGTGCCAGAGAGCGCTACAGGAGGTCCTTCCTGCCGGCAGCTATTAGACTATTTAATGCCTCACCGGGGTGCCGTGCCATCGGCAACATAGACCTGGAACTGTTGGGGTGTTAGGACCTAGTTTAACAATTATGCATCCATCCGTGACTAACTCTGGTCTGTAATCACTCATTCACTCAGGACTTATTTATTCATTCAGGTCTGTATTTACATATTCATGTACAGTTGTTATATCATATCATGTGCAATATTGTAAGTAATTCTTGGACTGAATTTATGTAGTCATTCACTCAGGAATGCATATTAGTATCCTGTCAGTTGTATCTTTTTTCATTGCTTTTAGTATATTGAATGTGCAATATGTGCATTTATCTGCAATCAAACCCTGCACTAAGGACTGTATTTTAAGGGAATTACTATTATACCCTAAATTATATCATACACACATTTAGCTGTTTAAGTATCTCTTCCTGTCATTTACCTGTACAGTTAATTTTACCATGCAAAATATTCACTTACCTGTTCATTTAACCAGACTGTATATTAAGTAAACTATTATTACCCTCACTTATATCATATGCACATTTAGCTATTGAAGTATTTCTCTGCCATCGACCTGTATAGTTAACCATGCAAATATTCCTTATTTATCTATATCAACTTGCAATATTTTTATCAACAATTTTTTTTGTTCTTCACCTAACACTCTGTAACAATGTATAGTGTACATATTCAGCCATTCACCCTGCTTGACAAAGACATTTCCCCTCTGGGATCAATAAAGTGAGAGAGAGAGAGCCAGCCAGCCAGCCAGCCAGCCACTGCTTTACATACAGTAGGCATATAGGCTACCTACTGTATATGAATTTGCTCTCTTGCTAAGGTATGCTTTAGGGAGCACTTAACTACTCTAGTTACATGAGATCTTGGGAGTCTGTGGAGTTACTGTACATGTTATTATAACATACTGTAGATGGTGAAATGTATGTCACTATCAAAAGGACCAAAAGCACAGCTTCCTTGTATTTGAAATCTGGAATGTTACACTGACAAGGGACATCAAAGCACTAAAGTGAATGCACATCCAGTACAAGTATTATCCAGTAGCGAAGCATCGAACTCACTGGTAGGATTTTTAGAATTGCCATTGTTTAATAACAGGCTTACAGTAAAGTTGAAAAGGTATTTGTTGTGGATGGAGAAATATGCTTGTGAGTTATTGGATATTATAAAACCAGTTGTTTGGATACTGGACGCTGATTGATTGATACCATGACGTGTGTCATAATTCCACAAAGATAGTATGATGTACTCGTGTGCTTTTAACATGTTGACTTATCAATATCTCAAATTGAATGGCGAGCCCCATAGTTAGAAATGAGTAAATTAATATTTTCAGTCGGAGTCGGAGGCTTCGGGAGTGCGTTTCTGTGTACTTCATACACAATTGTAAGTGATGATTGAAGGGCTAATTCAAAGAGTTTTAATCACCATGTGAACGTCTTGCAGTGTCATCTTTTTTTGTGAATGCCTCATGAAATGAATAGAGCATAATGGATACATTAGAATATACAGATGGATGAAAGATTAGTATCCCTCAAAATATTGTTTTTATCTCGGCTCTCTTTTCTCTATAGCCGATCTCACATAAAAGACCTAGTGGAACACAATAAGGTGGCAAATGAACCTCACACGGACGGGTTAATTGAAAACGAGAGATGATGGAATTTGACTGTTTAGTTTGCAGTCATTCTTCGAAGTGGAGTTGAGGGCTGACCACATTTATGTGATCTCCTGGTGAGATTGACTGGTAGGAACCTGTTTAGCTAATGTATGATTTTACACTCTGTAGCCAATACATTGGTGTTGTTTATTTTTGTTTAGTCTCCACCTCTAAATTGGTTTGAGGGCGGGTAAGACAAGATACAATCACATTGGAGCTGACTCTTAACTTTCCATCATGTGAGAACTGAGGTGTTGTGTTGTTATTCGGTGTAAACTTCAAGGTGCCGACCAACCATTGAACAACATGTCAACAAAAGACAGCGAGGTTGCTATCACCAGGCTGAGATGACTCTAGTTGTTGGATGATCTTTATGCATCTCCAATAGCGGAGCTGCATAAAGATGGCGGCCCCCATGTACTTTACCACAAATGCCTCGTTTGCTAAATTCGCTGTATTGTACATTGCTCTCCTTTACTTTTTGTGTGCGTCTTCATTAGCACAGTATACATGATCCCAATTCTAGCTCCAAGACGGCGGCACTTTGAAAAAACCCCCAAAAGTACATTGTGCTGATTAGTTGGGAGCGTTGAACCATGTCGCGCGTCTTAGTTTAAAAACTTGGTGGATAGTGGTAAAAAAAATAACGTCATATCTGAATAATGACATCTTTATGCACCTTTGCCATTGCAGCCATCGATGGCTACCAGATTATCGACAGCTGAGCTCTTGTTAAACCATCAATACGCTCTTAATTCACCCAATCGCAACCATTATTGGTCACTTCATTACCACTCCCTAAAAGATGACGTTGGTGTCACCTTTGGTTGCTTGCAAAACTAATATTGGTGTAGCCTCTTATTATTATTATTATTAAAATTGTTTAATGTAATCCATTAAATACTGTCTTTAAAAGAAAATTGTCTGGTATAGTAATCTCTTATAAAAATATCCCTTGACTGTCCATGTTTGAAATGTGTAACTAAATCAAGTCAATTGTGATTGAGTTATATAATCCATATTTGTTTATCAAATTAAAATGTAGGCTAATAAAGTTATTTTAAATGGCATATATTATTTTAACATTTTAAGGGGACATGTTTGAATGAAATATAGGCCTACTACTTTTATATTTGTATACTCTAATAAGTATTTTTTACATTCATCAGCCTTATGGTTTCCACCTGCTGCTGATAGGTTGATATTTCAAAGGGGGCGGGAGTAGAGAACCTAGACGCAGCGGTCTGGTGTCATTATCACTTGACACAGTAACAACAAGAGATCAACTGATCGGCTGGTTTATTCTTGTAGGTTTTTGGTTTCAAGCAAGTTTGCTTTAACACGCAGGTGCATGTAATATCCCGTTAGTAGAGTTTTAAGAAATCCAGCGATAATGCGTAGCACAGCGCTACATTCTACCTGTTGGTTGCAATACCACCCACTCTATCACAGGGGGTACATTCATGCTCCATTGTTATGTGTACTTCACATTGTCATTGACTTCCAGTACAGTAGATGTTCTACAGAAAATGGATTGAACAAAGTATATTTTGTCCTCTCCTGTTATGGATAGGTTGTCGTTAAGTCAAATACATGTCTACAATCCTATTTACAGCCTGTGAGGCAAGGTATCTGTTGTGTACAAGTAAACTTATGTTCTCTATATTGTATTGTAACCCCTTGGAAATTGATCTTATTGAAGCTGCCATAGGCCCCCTGGGCCCAGTTTTTCTATCCGTAGTTTGGCTATCGGATAGGATTAAAAGCATAGAACGAGAGTCCCCATTCAAGTCAATGATTTGTCCGTTCTGTTCATTCTACTTCTATGCATTTAATCCTATCCGGTAGGCAAATCCATATGGATGACTTAAAAAAAAACATGGACCCTAGAGTTACTACAGATCACCTGTTAGCCAGTTAATAATGGGCACACTTATTGTTCTCACTCTGAAACCTTTATGTGAGACCTTTAGATGTGTTAGGCTTTCTTACAGTTTAGCTCATGTAAATGATTTGCATGAGGTTTGTCCCTCCTGATTGAGGTTGTTTGGAACTCTTCTACTTTGGGAACCATGCCAATTGAATGTTCTGCTTCCTAACACGCTAGGAGAGTAGGGAATATATATCTTTGGGCCTGAGGCTTGATCTCCTTACGTGCGCTCCCCCCCCCCCCCCCCCAATCCATTCACATCACTCTTGACAATTAGTGAGTTCGACCATCCCCAAATGGCCTGCTAATTAAAGAGTTGGCATTATAATTACAATGTGTTTATTGTCTGTTTATGTGCGGTGTGCTGTACATAACGTGCTGGGACATTTCTTTGGTGTAAATGGATTGAGGGTTGTTAATATACTTGCTGTAAATGTGATTTCATGTGGTTAACATCTACGATACCTCCTTTATCAGCCCTTTGACAGTTGCACTGTTTGTCGCATGTACAACGCAATTTGGCTGACAGCGGTAACTGGCAGCCGAAATAACCAAATTATTTAGTCATGGGTTTTTAACGGGCACAACGGCAAATGGATGTTAAGTAAATGATGCAATTTATTCCCTTCCTCCTCGTTGCCAGGCTGGCTGCCACGGGACTTCTGCCAGCTTTAAATAAGTGGTACCCAGATGGTATTCACATGACGCACACTTGGTTACAAAATCGTCCCCGGGAATAACTCTGCTGCCACAACAACCAATAGGTCAATTGAGCAGGAGAGCCTGTTGCTTCCACAGTTCTGCATATGCAAATCTGCTAATATTGTGTCATTTTGGTAAATTCTGGGGGAAGGTTGTATCTCAGGGGTCCTAAATGAATTGGAAAGGATCCCAGTTAATGAGCGGAGCTGGAGAGAGAGATAGAAGGGAGACATCCTCCGCCTCAGCTCGTTTCCTCCTTCCTAAAACATGGCTTCCTGGTTCCTCTACCGCTCGCTCACCTGGCCTCATGCTCCTCCGTTGTGGAGAGGGGAAGTGCCTGTGAAGAGGATGGGCCTGTAATGGGATAGTCCGCCGGGCTCTCAGTCGGATAGAGTGATTTTTCTACCATCTTATGAGAAAAGTCATTCTATTTCTGGAACATAAGTGTGGAAGACAATGCCTGGTCTTTTTTCACTCTCTCTCAATCTCTTTTTCTCTCACTCACTCACTCACTCACTCTCTCTCTTTTTCTCATCCTCGCTCTCACTCTCCCACTCTCTCCGTCTCTCTCATCCTCCATCTCCTCTCTCTGTCTGCCACACGTTTACACCCGCTCTCATCAGCTGCAGCTGTGGTGCACTCTCAGTCTCGATTTCTCCTGGAGAAGTGGTGAACTGTGTCGTCTGCAGCCACTGTAACAGCCAACAGCTGCTCCAGCCCGCTGCTGAGGGAGGACAATGTGGAACTGATTTTCAGAGAGAGAAAAATAAATCAACAATGTACAAAAAAAAAAAAATACCTCAACACACAGCTTATGCAAATTGGGAAAATGTGTTTGCAGATCGATAAGCCATGCTTGTGCATAAAAAGTATGGAGTGACCATTTTTACACAGAGATGTTCGTTACCACGAGCAGCCCAAAAAAAATCTTACCGAAGAGCAAAACTTACAAAAACATCACAAAATGTTGTCAGAATATATGCACAAACTGTTCCAAACTGTTTCGGATGGGAAACATGCAGACTGCTTTACTGTGTACGTGGAAAAGACACCAGCTGTACCGGGAGAGGTTGTACTCATTGTGATGGAAGGAGGGTCAAACTGTCAGTAGGTCAAAGGTCAGATTGGAGAAAAAAATAACAAGAAAATGCAACAATGGCAGATCTAATTAGTAAACACATCATTGCCAAGTCTGCTTCTGCCTTAACAAAATAGCCCACATTCATCTCAAGTTTATATACAGTATGAGCACATATAGTTCTATTTCTAGATATTTTGATTAAATTTCAAATTTAATTGGTTTGGAGCCTTGAGTCCAAAACACTATATTATCAGTTTATCTTCAAATGTTTTATATCCTGTAACAAAAAGCAAGAAAACGGATCCATTGATCCCTAATGAAATGAACACACTTTTTTCCATTGTTTCATTATTTTATGTCACCTTGTAATTGTCATGGTGTCATAAAGCTGCTATTAGCATTGGAAGAAAATGTTAATGCTCAGAGGCTCATCTGCTCCAGAGAATGCCTCTCTATCACACTCTCACATTGCTTTAAAAAGGGAAAGGGAAGATGAATTTTGCCCATAAAGGCTGTATAACAAGGGCTTTTTATCCTAACTGTCTCTGGGGATTGTTATCTGTGGGAAGTGTGTCCTGCCTCCTTCGTGTTCAATCAAGTGTCCACTTAGCTGTGACTGGGAGTAATTGTTCCCAAGTGGGCCACACACTGACCTGTTAATGTCTGCGTTGACCCTCTAACCTTGTCAGCACGTCTTAGGGAGGAGTTTAAATCATGTGGATCTCCTCCTTGCCTTTGCGCTGCCAGGTCAAGTGGGCGTCGCTGCTGAAAGACCACTCTCTTATAATTGTCACCAGCAGCATGGGTCAGCCATGGGTGCTCCTGGAGCCCGGCTCTTATTAGATGAGGTACTAGGAGTGCTGGGACTTAATGGGTCAAGCCATTGATACGATCCAGGTACCATGTTCTCTCTCTACAGTCAGATGGAGCCCTGCCAGCTACCTGATGACTGACAGTCGCAGCTCAGGTGGACTGTGCTGGACAGGGACAGCATTTTTGGTCCATCTAGAATGTTTTGGTATTGACTTTTATCAATGGGGCCCTTATTGTGTGTGGTTTGATGTCCCGTTTACTGTGGTGCCCTCTGTGTATTGGACATGCAGGGGGAAGAGAAGTTTGTCTTTGCTCTCATTCAGTCTACCTGGACCTGGGTAGAACAAACACCTTCTCCACAAGTTTGTTGTCAGATCGCTTGGAAACTTCACACACAAATAAGTAGCAATTACCACACTACTTTAAAGTGTCTGGTTACTAGTTCCTTTTGAAACTGACAAAGATAGTAATTTGGGTGAAAAGGAGAGATTAAAACCACATGCTTCTAAAGCTGAAAGTTGTGTGTTGAGCAGCTGCTGCTTAGCTGTTGTACTGTATATGTCTATTGGATGTTGCTGCAGTGAATGTGACTTTTGAAATACTGTACTGTATCATACAGTGTTTGTTTGTTTGTTCAGTTTTATGGATGGAAAGCAGTGGCACATCTATAAACTAAACCGTCACTTTTTAACTGCTGCCTGCTAATTTGCGAAGTGAAATAAAAGTTATTCTACTCTCACACTTTCTTTACATCCTTCTATGAGACCATGCATGAATCCAATCTTAGAATGATCTCATCAATTAGATTTTCTTGGAGCCATTGTAAATTCTGCGTGGCGGTATGCTTTTCCCAAGTCTTTTCTCAATAGCCCGTTGAGTGCAGGTCTCAAAGTTACAGGGCGCCCCAAGTGTAGCCCCAATGGTGCAGCCGTAAATTCAGAGGGGTGAAGCCGTCTATTGGGATCAACATATTTTTTGGGAGTAATGACGGCATGCAGGCGGGTAATCAGAGGGGTCTTATCTTGGGTTCAGAGGCTGATGGCGGGCAAAGGAATGTGGCCCGGCTGTGGAAACAATGCTGCACTAATGGGGTTAGCTGAATTCCACACTCATGAATTATGAGGAGTTGGGATGGCGGGCCTGTGGCTTGTTGTGTCTGGTTTGGGGCCTCTACACACTGCTGCTGTACAGAGAGAGAGTCAGAGTTATATATTGGGTCTTTTGACACTGGCTCTCATAGGCAAGGTCAATTAGTGGAGTTGGATCTCCTTGTTCTGTTCTTCTGGTGGGAGAACAAAGGTGCATTATACGCTCATGACATGAACAGGCCTAAAGATGTAGATGGTGACACATACAACACACACGCACACACACATTATAGGTGATTTCAATGGGTCTTTCACCATTCTGATTGATTTATACTGTTCAGTTCAACTTCAACTTTCTGTATTTTCATCCATTTCTGCATTTCCTGCACTTATTTGAGATCATTTTCACACTGCCACGTAGAGCTGCACGATATGGGCTTGGATGAACTGTTGGATCCATGTAAATAAAATGATTATTCAAATTCTATTTTTTTTAACCTTTATTTAACTAGGCAAGTCAGCTAAGAACAAATTGACGGCCTACTCCGGCCAAACCCGGACGACGCTGGGCCAATTGTGTAGCCAGCTAACTAGCAATTACAATTAGCGGCTAACATGATTTAGGCCCAACTTGCTAAGAAAAGACAAACTGGCAGTTTGCAGATGTAAGAAACATAAACGAATATTGTAATTATAGAATGTTAGTGGATTTATACTAAGAAGCAAAGTGAAAACAGCATTGTGGTGATCAACATTGTTGCATGTGCTGCATTGACCATGCAGACTGAACGCAAGTGTCTTGTGGTCGAGGATCAACAAATGTGCTTCTTGAGTGACAGGGGGCGGGGCTTTGTCTGTGGAACACTGAATGCAGAGGGAGAGAGTGGAGAGAGATGACTCAAGTAGCGGAGTAAACTATAAAAATGGACGTTACACACGGTGTATCACATTTAACAAATCAAACCTTCAAATACCATTATAGAAGGTAAAGTAAAAACCCAAACGGTATACCGCCCACACCACACACGTGTTGTTGTCTTATCAATGCGTATTTTAACAAGCATGTATATTGTCTGGTATTTATTTTAGATCTGTCCGATGACCAAGTTCACAAATGTTTTTTTTCTTTGTTTTATTTAACCTTTATTTAACTAGGCACGTCACTTTAGAACAAATTCTTATTTACAATGACGGCCTACCGGGGAACAGGGGGTTAACTGCCTTGTTCAGGGGCAGAACGACAGACTTTTTGGTGTAATGTAATTGTGTATCTTTGGAAAAATTGAGATTATTTTGAGACAGAGCTCACAGACGACGGTGTGGGTTCGTAGTTCAATGTGTCACTGAGAACATGCAGAGTTTGATGGGAATCAGAGTTCACCACATTATGCAATTGTGAGATTAGTGTTAAATATCAGCCATACTGATCTGTCTTTGTTAACATTAAAACAGTGAGATGACTCAATATGTATTTAGGTCAGGAGATGACAACAGGAATCAGTGTGTCATAACTCATGTAAAATATGTGTGGTTGGAACTGGTCACGTTTTAATTTTCCCTCTTGATTATTTCACTCCGGTTGATGTGGATTAAGTGAACAGTAGGTACTTTCCCCACCTTTTCACTTCCTGTTTGTAATAGACATATCTATCTCCCCTGTCCTTCTCTTCTGTCCCTCACATACTTAAATACAGTGTCATCTGTGAACTTCTGATGATCCCGCCCCCAAAGACCCTGAGCTGAATTCTCATTGGAAGAATGGAACGCCAGACTTTTCTACACGAGTGAACACGGTATGTGCACATTCTTACTCTATCTACATCTACCCTAAAATGAAATGTATTATGTGTGCTCTGCCTCTCTGTGAACTAGTCTGCAGCACAGTACGATTTAACTTATTATGCTAATTTGCATCTCATTAGCTAGATACCAACAGATGGTCAAAAAATATTTTTAATAATTGTTAATTGTTCAGGCCATCTGATCAAATAATGTTACATTTTTATTTAACCAAATTGAATTATGACTTTAAATAGTGAAACAACTTAATATAATGTGTACATTTATCAAGAAGTTTGTCATATTGAAACTTTGTTTAACAGTTTTAAATATGTTGACGCATTGCAGAAAATATTACTACACATATATGAATCTTGAATGGTGACTTAAATTAGACAATATATACTAAACATTTTCTCTTTTGTTTTGTCAATAATTTTTTGAAACAGTTTTAGGGTTAGATTTCTAACATTTCATTTTTTAAACACATAACATGTATTGCACAAATGTCTACAGAATATCATCTTACAGATGGCAGTCTTTCATTTTTAATGACTATATCATTCTAAATGATCACCTTGTGTCATATTGGCAAAATCAACAAAAAATGCACACTTTACTCCCTGAATGATAGACCGGTCGTAGTAGCATTGGCAGCTTTGTGTCTGACACTCCTTTGTTTTTAATATCTTCGGCATGCTCTAGTCTCCCTGTCCCTCTCCTCTGTCTACCATGGGTGCTCTGATTGGCTGAATACTTTCTGCACTCTAGTCTGGCTGACTGCCAGGGCCTGCCTTGCCCCTGATCAGAAGTGAACGTGACATTTGTGCGGAGGTAATGGAATCTGTGTGCAATTAAATCTCCTGACTGTGAAGAAGAATCTATCTCCCCCTCCCTTCCCCTATCCCATCAGCAGGGGGGTGGCCGTGATGATGAAACCGTCCCAGCAGGCCCCTCTCCTCAGCTCGCCTCACCAGTACCCCTCTCCTGTCTCCAAATCTCTGTGTCAGGTTGCGTTTTTTTTTTTACTTCTCCCTGCCTCTGCCTTGGTTTCTGCCCAGCAATTCATTACAGCAAACGTCAATTAAAAAATCTCCCCAAATATTGTTGGAGAATTAAATTTCAATTACAGAAATTGCATTAGAAGAAGACAACATTAACATTGATTTAATGAATTCTGCTGAAGGTGACAGTTGTTATTTTGTGGCAAAGCATTGTGGGCTGTTCAAAATGTTTTGATGTAAATGTGAAATGGAGGGAGTGGGAGAGGGAGGGAGGGCTGGTTTGGGTAGAAGTGAATAGAGGGAGAGCGGACAAATGCAAGGATGAGAGGAGAAAATGGGTAAATCTCTCTATCTCTCTGCCACTCTACTTAACGCCTCATTTTCTAGTCTCTGTGGCCAATGGTTTGAGTCTGTGATTTGTTTCCATAAAATACTGTTCTCTCTGTGCTGATGGTGCACGTGTTCATGGCTAATACCACAGCTCTCCTCTATGGCGAGTCTGAAACCTAATGGGTATGTATCCATAAACATTAAAGGGTTCATATTGTGGTTGAGACTGGCTAGACGCAGGCATACTGGCCTGGGTGGACGACACATTTCCCTTGAACTTCTTGAAAAGGAGTTCCTGTCTGAGTTCCTTGTCCTCAGTGGGTGGATTGGGAGAGAGGCAGGATTTCCAGGTCAAGGGTCTTCTGCAGGCTAGAGCCAGCAGGGCAGGACTCAATCTGCTTGGCCAGCTCTGACATAGAGTGCCTTCAGAAAGTATTCATACCCCTTGACTTATTCCAACATTTTGTTGTGTTACAGCCTGAATTCAAAATGGATTAATACCCCATAATGACAAAGTGAAAACATGTTTCTAGAAATGTTATCAAATGTATAATAAATAATATATACTTATGTAAATATGTCACTTACATAAGTATTCACACCCCTTTGCTATGACACCAAAATGAGCTCATGTGCACCCAATTTCCTTTAGTCATCCTTGAGATGTCACTACATCTTGATTGGAGTCCATCTGTGGACAATTAAATTATTTGGACATGATTTAGAAAGAAACACATCTGTCTATATAAGGTCCCAAAGTTGACAGTGCATGTCAGAGCAGAGACTACACCATAGAATCCAATGAACTATCCGTAAATCTCACAGATTGTGATAAGGCATATATCTGTGAATGGGTATAAAATAATTTCTAGAGTGTTGAAAGTCTACAAGAGCACAGTGGTCTCCGTCATTGGTAAATGGAAAAAATATGGAACTAACCAGACTCTGCCTAGAGCTGGCCGTTTGACCAAACTGAGCAACCGGGCAAGAAGGACTTTGGTCAGGGTGGTGACTAAGAACCCAATGAACACTCTGACTGAACTACAGAGTTCCTTGGCTGAGATGGGAGAACCTGCCAGAAGGACAACAGTCTCTACAGCACTTCACCAATCTGGGCTTTATGGGAGCAAATGACAGCACGCCTGGAGTTTTCAAAAAAACCATGTGAGAGCATGTCAAAAGATTCTGTGGTCTGATGAGACTAAAATAGAACTCTTTGGCTTGAATGCAAAGCGCTATGTCTGGATAAAACCAGGCACAGCTCATCATCCATCTCCATCGCTACCTGAATCAAGGTGGTGGCAGCATCATGCTATGGGGATGATTTTCAGCAGCAGGGACTGGGAGACTGGTAAGGATAGAAGGAACAATGAATGGAGCCAAATACAGGCAAATCCTTGATGAGAACCTACTTCAGAGTGCAAACGACCTTAGACTGAGGCGAAGATTTACGTTGCAATAGGACAATGACCCCAAGCATACAGCCAACGCTACGCTGGAATGGCTTCAGAACAAGAATGTGAAAGTCCTTGAGTGGCCCAGCTAAAGCCCAGACTTGAATCCCATTGAAAATCTGTGAAAAGACATGCTGTTCACCTCCTCTCCCCATCTAAGTTAAAGAGTGACTGCCTTTAAAAAGCAACAAATACCTTTGAAAACGATCTGGCATCGATATGAGTCAGAAACAGTTATCCTAGTATCAAAATTGACTACAAACTGTAAATAGGATCATTTTCATCATAAAGTCTCATCTAAAACAGTGTTTGGAATATCCGTGCACCACTAACATTGGGTAAACAGCTGCAGTGATTGCTCTCTATCAAATAGCATAGACAGTGGGACAGACCTGCCCAGCAGCTCCGCCTGTTTAAATAAGACAACACGTCGCAAGAAATACTGCACCAAACACCTTAGTTAGATGTACAATTGTGCAACTAAAACATCCTTGGCAAACATTTATTACAGATTTCTTGAGTTATCTTAGATTCATTCTGGGGATTTAGAGGAAGTAAAATAGGCTTCCCTTCTACAATGTCTAATGGGGACAAATATCATTAACCAAACGCGGAATTGGTCAGGAAACACACCTCCAAGTCTTAAATCTAGTTTTTCTAACGAGCAACAGAAAAACACACGTGCCAATCAGCATGTTCAGTAGCTCTTTAACAGAGCTTGACAAAATTTTCAAGGAAGAATGGGAGAAATTATGACACGGTCATAACCATGTTATCAGTGTTGTGTTCAAGACCACCTAAAGCGAGACTGATTCAAAACCAAGACTGAAGCAAATCGAGTCTGAGTCGAAGACCAAGACCGGAGAAAAGGGCGAGACCGAGTCAAGACCGAGACCGGGAGGGGGATAAGGGGTTCGAGACAGAGTCAAGACAGAGACCAGAAAAATGCGAGTCCAATTCAAGACGATGATTGTAATTTTGTCGAATCACCACCATAATAAGAGTTCAAAGTGTCCAGTATTAACCCAAACACAGTGAGGAACAATGGGTCTTCTACACCTTCAGAGAAGGGCTAAGTATTTCTAAAATAATTATTCAGTTTTAGTTGGAAAGGAAAGGGTTAACACAGAAGAGGAAAAAAAGATCCAATCATGATTTTTCTTTGCTGGTCCCTGGGGAGACAAATCAGCTAGCTAAGTCAGCCATTGGCTAGGCCATCAGAAGCTAGATAAAGGCATACGCCATTCAACTGTATTAGGGGAAATGTATGGAAACTTGTAGGCCAACATGTCACAGCGCAATAGCGAGCAGTAGTTTTCCCACGGTCTAGCTAGCTAGCTTTTGTTGTCGGCTAGTTTGCAGTGGCTGCAGCAGGTGTTATCAAATAGGATGTTGTTGCTAATTTGTTAGCTTCTCCCTTTTCAAGATTAACTTTTTAAAAAAGTTCAGTTTCAAATGATCATCATCTGGTGAGTGAAACAGTGTTTTCTATTGTAGCGCGCTTGCTGTTAGCC
This sequence comes from Thymallus thymallus, assembly GCA_023634145.1. Classification (NCBI taxonomy): domain Eukaryota; kingdom Metazoa; phylum Chordata; class Actinopteri; order Salmoniformes; family Salmonidae; genus Thymallus; species Thymallus thymallus. The sequence continues at coordinate 36,128,615 of CM042410.1, read as the reverse complement.
ATCTCTTTGAAAATAACGTATGTGTGTGAAACATAGTTGCATTTAAAGTGTAACTGACAGCATTTTTGCAACATGAAATCTTATTAAAATCTGTTCATATACGTACACCCCCAGGAAGAATATGACACTTTAAACAAGCGACCACTTAGATATGGTCATTTTCACGTTTTCATAAATTCTTAGACATTCTAAGGCATTCGTGAAAATTCGATAGCAGTATAGGGTGGGAAAGTGGCAGTGCGTTTGGGCAATTAATAGACACTGCAGAAAATAAAACCAAATAAAAACATCCGTCTTGTCCAGGACCGCAGTCTACACAGACCAGTGCGCTATAGTCAGTCACAGCTACAGTAGACTTTTATACAAACAAGCCATTTGCCACACAGACCTGCCATCGTTCATTTTGAACTGGACTGTGTGTTTACAGGCAGTTGCAACAGCGCAACTTTAGATCATTAGAACGCATTCGCCAAAAGCCACAAAATACACCTGAATGGATTTCTGCAAATATGTAAACACCATGGGAGTCCTTACATTTGGGAACTTTACAGTCCTATTGATCAAACAACCATGAAATGGTAGGTTCTCTATTTCTAAGTTATGCACATCAACAACAACAAGATCAACAACTAATGCTAGCCAGAGCAAGATGAGCTCAAATCTAACGAAGGAACATTGGATAAACCCTCTCAAACTTTTTCAGCTAGTTGTCTGTCAAAATTAAACTGATAAACGATAGGGAATTGTAGTCTCCTCGTCCTTCTGCAGCTTGCCAGCCAATGTATGCTTGTCCCAACCAAGCACCCAACGCTCGCTAGCTACTTCCAGAAACAAATGAGAGAACAACTCACTCTGACCATTTTAATCGCCGTAGCAGAGCTGGTTAGGCTGTTTACATGTTATCTAGAGCGTTCTTGACTAACTTACTTTTTTGTCTATGTTTACTGGCACCGGTCATATTTAGCAGGTGTTGCGCGTTCCTAAATTCATCAGTTGTTCTGCGCTTTGGCACGCTCAGACAAGAGTGCTCTAAAATAGGAGTAGATGGCAAGAGTGAATTTCGTAACGCAAGAGATATGCTAATTGTATAACAGTCGTTCAAGTTCTTGCAAGCTAACCAAATGACACCTGCCTCTCAAGCTGTGTATAGCCGAAAAACTATATGAGGGGAAAAAGGCATGACATGGCATCCTCCTAGCAGCTAGCTAGCTATCTAGCTAACGTTAGGCTCCGTGTTTTTAGTTTGCTACATAAATAGATACGCTAGCCTATTAGCCACGTTATGACTAACTTGTGATCATTGTCCTTGCTAGTTTGATTGTATTGACATTCCCAGCCTTAGTTACATTTGTCGGCTTTTGTCCAGAATATTGATTCATTGAAACTGAAACAGTGCATTCCAAATGGAGGCAGCAAACAATGGGAAAGGGAAAAAGGGGATACTAGTCAGATGTACAACTGAATGCATTCGACTGAAATGTGTCTTCCACATTTAACCCAACCCTTCTGAATCAGAGAGGTGCGGGGGGCTGCCTTAATCGACATCCACGTCTTCGGTGCCCGGGGAACAGTAGGTTAACTGCCAGGGGCAGAACGACAGATTTTTACCGCTTACTGACCCAATGCTCCTACCCTCCAGGCCACCTGCCGCCTCCCAATGTTCCAGGCCAGCTGTGTTTTACAACCGGATAGCAATATTTTTTGGAATACCATTGAACTGCATTCATCTATTCTGACAACAATACCTTAGTGTACATCATGGAACGTTGAGTCAAATATAACTATTTTTAAAACCTCTTATAAAGTTATGGCATAACCTGGGATTTTTTTTATTTTTATTGAAATTATGATTGTTTGTTTGTTTCATATTTCCACTTTAAACTTTAGGTCACCCGTTACTTTGTGTGGTAAACGTGAAATGTTTTTTTTGTAATGGGAAGTAATAGTTGTACATTTCAATTGGGAAATGCTTAATGGTAGTGTTTTTGTATTCTTATGATTGGGACCTAGTGGCGTATTATGTTTATGGACCTCTTATCCATTAACACCATGCTGTGTGACTGCTGTGGTTTAGTGGTGCCTGGAGAAGTGGGTATACTCTAATTTTGGCAAAAAGTTCCCAAGCGGCCCGCACAACGGAGGAAAGGCACTCTGTGTGAAGAATACTTTGTTTTCCTATGCTTTTTTTAATGAGTTTTCCAATCGATTTTTCAGATTTTCACTCTCAAAATCACACTTTTTTTTAAAATAGAAAAAATACAACAATGCTTAGACCACATCAATCTGATTGGTTGGGCCTTTTAGGGCCTGGATCCCCATTGGTTGGGCCTCTGTCCACCCAGACCAACCCATGTCTCCGCCCCCTGATGCAAACAGCACATGATGACACTTACGCATCACAAATAGCCTACTAACCAACACTTTGGACTAAAAGTTTCCAATACCTGGTTTGCATACCCATTGTTGCCTTAGTATTGCATTTACTGGTAGATATCATAAGTTGAAACGTCTTTCCTACCCTAACGGCTACCGATGTCATTCTTCTGTGAGCTGCTCCATGCCAAAACCAGTTGAGAGCTGCACACTCTTGCTGCCTGCAGATGATTTTCTGCTGAAACTAGGCTATGTGTGCGGCGTGCATGTGAATATATTTCACGTGCTTTGCGATTGTGTAGGCTATTTTGTGCATGATTTCTCTATTGTACTACATAATTGATAAGTCGTATTCCTCCACTACACTACTTTGATACGCATCAGTAGGGATTAAGAAGCTAACTCTCAACTATTCATGTAACTAGCTAGCTAGCTAACAGTTAGCTACCATCTAGTTAGTGTTTGTTTAGCTAAAGTTGGCTACCCTATCACTAAAGATGGTGGTGTGCAAAACAACTAAATACACCCATGTATTGTTGAGGCAACAACAGTACATCTGATTCACTCTATATATACAGTGCTAATTGTACAAACAAATTATAGAAGAGGCCTGTGTAATAAATGTAACAAAAACCCATGGACAGCTAAGAACAACTAACTAGTTATGGTAGGCTAGCTAGCTAACGTTAGCACTTAGCATACAACCATTGAAGACTAATTCCATAAAAAGTAACCTTTTAAAATACATATTATTCGCATGGTTGATATGTACTCATGTGAATACACTTGTAAAAAAAATCTAACCATTTAAGAGCCAAAATGTTTATAACGAAAATAAATCTTATCCGAAAAGCCACCTTGTCTCATTAGCTAGGTTTCCATCCAATTGGCAACAGATTTTCATGCGAATATTCTAGAATCCTCATAAATACATTATGCACATTTTTTCCACCAGTGGTATGTTTCCACCAAATGTACTTGTTGCAGATCAAAATCAGTGTGTGATTACATAGTGCACACAAAATGTACTTCATGTGCAAGTTTTAATGTACTGAATAAAAATCTAAAGTTCAATGTGTTTCCATCGCAATTTCAACTCTAACGATAGTTTTTTTTCACAAAAACTGTTGTGTTAAATAGCAAATGTGCCTACTCTGGTCTTGGCACCTGTGCTATAGCCAACAGCTCACAGATACAGTGTGGATAGGATGAGCAGGTAGGCTAGTCTACATTATAAGATTATTATGGATAAGAGCAAAAATATTTTTATTTGTCAAACGGCAATCAAGCATTGATCATCGTCACCAGAATAAGACCCTCGATATTTATTGGAAAGCAGCATCAAGCTTATCACCATGCACTTTCACCACCCTGTGAAGTTCATCATAACTTACTTCATCTGTAGCCTAATAAACGTCATGGTTTCCTGAGTCGTAAGGAGACACCAAATCATCGCGTCACCATACCATCGCGTCACTCCAAATTTACTTTGATATGATGGTTATTATATCAATATTTGCAGATAAAGACATTTCCACCTTAATTTCCCACATAATTAACTTTACAGACACAAAAAGATCCCACAATGTCGAACTAATAAATTATCTGTCGCCATTTATAAAATAACACAGAAACCTGTTTCCATCACATATTGGAAATTGTGATATCATAAAAACTGTGGAGGGAAAAGTGTTTAGTGACTTACATACAACTTTAGTTAGATTAGCTTAGCTACACTCGTATGAAGGGGAAAGGCTCACTACATTTACCTTTGAGTCATTCACTCATTTTTCACTCGGTCAAAACACATAAATTATGCCTCAAAATGACAAGAAAACCTAAACTGTGATGAGTTATCTCTAGATTTAAAAAACAAAACCATGCTTATAAACTCAGCAAAAAAAGAAACGGCCCTTTTTTCGGGACCCTGTCTTTCAAAGATAATTCGTAAAAATCCAAATAACTTCACAGATCTTCATTGTAAAGGGGTTAAACACTGTTTCCCATGCTTGTTCAATGAACCATGCACATCTGGAACGGTCATTAAGACACTAACAGCTTACAGACGGTAGGCAATTAAGGTCACAGTTATGAAAACTTTGTATACTAAAGAGGTCTTTCTACTGACTCTGAAAAACATCAAAAGAAAGATGCCCAGGGTCCCTGCTCATCTGCGTGAATGTGCCTTAAGCATGTTGCAAGGAGGCATGAGGACTGCAGATGTGGCCAGGGCAATAATTTGCAATGTCTGTACTGTGAGAGACGCCTAAGACAGCGCTACAGGGAGACAGGACGGACAGGTGATTGTCCTCGCATTGGCAGACCACGTGTAACAACACCTGCACAGGATCGGTACATTCGAATATCACACCTGTGGGACAGGTACAGGATGACAACGGCAACTGCCAGAGTTACACCAGGAACGCACAATCCCTCACATCAGTGCTCACAGAAAGAACTGGCAAATCTGGTGCAGTCCATGAGGAGATGCACTGCAGTACTTAATGCAGCTGGTGGCCACACCAGATACTGACTGTTACTTTTGATTTTGATCCCCCCTTTGTTCAGGGACACATTATTCCATTTCTGTTAGTCACATGTCTGTGGAACTTGTTCAGTTTATGTCTCAGTTGTTGAATCTTGTTATGTTCATACAAATATTTACACGTTAAGTTTGTTAAACGCAGTTGACAGTGAGAGGACGTTTCTTTTTTTGCTGAGTATATACAGTTGAAGTCGGAAGTTTTCATACACTTAGGTTGAAGTCATTAAAACTCATTTCTCAACCACTCCATAGATTTCATGTTAACAAACTATAGTTTTGGCAAGTCGGTTAGAACATCTACTTTGTGCACGACACAATTAATTCTTCCAACAATTGCTTACAGACAGATTATGTCACTTATAATTCACTATATCACAATTACATGCCTTTAAATAGCTTGGAAAATTCCAGAAAATGATGTCATGGCTTTAGAAGCTTCTGATAGGCTAATTGACATAATTTGTGTCAATTGGAGGTGTACCTGTGGATGTATTTCAAGGCCTACCTTCAAACTCAGTGCCTCTTTGCTCGACATCATGGGAAAATCATAAGAAATCAGCCAAGACCTCAGAAAAAAAATAGTAGACCTCCACAAGTCTGGTTCATCCTTGGGAGCAATTTCCAAACGCCTGAAGGGGCCACTTTCATCTGTACAAACAATAGTACGCAAGTATAAACACCTTGGGACCACGCAGCCGTCATACCGCTCAGGAAGGAGACGTGTGCTGTCTCCTAGAGATGAATGTACTTTGGTGCGAAAAGTGCAAATCAATCCCAGAACAACAGCAAAGGACCTTGTGAAGATGCTGGAGGAAACAGGTACAAAAGTATCTACATCCACAGTAAAACAAATCCTATATCGACATAACCTGAAAGGCCGCTCAGCAAGGAAGAAGCCACTGCTCCAAAGCCATCATAAAAAAGCCAGACTACGGTTTGCAACTGCACATGGGGACAAAGATTGTACTTTTTCGAGAAATGTCCTCTAGTCTGATGAAACAAAAATAGAACTGTTTGGCCATAATGACCATCGTTATGTTTGGAGGAAAAAGGGGGAGGCTTGCAAGCCGAAGAACACCATCCCAACCGTGAAGCACGGGGGTAGCAGCATCATGTTGTAGGGGTGCTTTGCTGCAGGAGGGATTGGTGCACTTCACAAAATAGATGGAATTATGAGGAAGGAAAATTATGTGGATATATTGAAGCAACATATCAAGACATCAGTCAGGAAGTTAAAGCTTGGTCGCAAATGGGTCTTCCAAAAGGACATTGACCTTAAGTATACTTCCAAAGTTGTGGCAAAATGGCTTAAGGACAACAAAGTCAAGTTATTGGAGTGGCCATCACAAAGCCCTGACGTCAATCCTATAGAAAATGTGTGGGTAGAACTGAAAAAGCATGTGAGAGCAAGGAGGCCTACAAACTTGACTCCTTTACACCAGTCCTGTCAGGAGGAATGGGCCAAAATTCACCCAACCTATTGTGGGAAGCTTGAGGAAGGCTACCTGAAATGTTTGACGCAAGTTAAACCATTTTAAGGCAATGCTACCAAATACTAATTGAGTGTATGTGAACTTCTGACCCATTGGGAATGTGATGAAAGAAATAAAAGCTGAAATAAATAATTCTCTCTATTATTCTGACATTTCACATTCTTAAAATAAATTGATGATCCTAACTGACCTAAGACAGGGAATTTTTACTAGGATTAAATGTCAGAAATTGTGAAAAACTGAGTTGAAATGTATTTGGCTAAGGTGTATGTAAACTTCCGACTTCAACTGTATGTTACAAACCTGAAAACCAGATGAATAAGGAGACACATTAGTTGACATTTTCTTCTCTTCCTGCTTCTCTTTTCTGACCTGCAGCTAACAGTTTGAATGTCGCCCCCTAGTAGTAGCGCTAAGTATACATGTGAATTAATGTAAAACCATGGACTACAAAAATAATGTTGTGAACAAACAAACTTTGATTCCAAAATATGGAAATGTATACAATCTATCACAGGACATTTTTTTTGGTTGTAATGGTAATAATATAAGCCAGATAGGCCTATGACGTACATTACTATATGTCAAGTCCCAAAGAGGGAGCTTTGTCCTGCTCCTGCATTCATCCCAGTCATCAGTGACAGAGCATTAGGCTAGGCAAATGTATCACAACCGGCCATGATTGGTAGTCCCATAGGGCGGTGCACAATTGGCCCAGCGTCGTCCGAGTAGGCCGTCATTATTAGAAAAGCAAAGGCCAGCTTTTTCAAACAGAAATTTGCTTCCTGTAGCACTAACTCCAAAAAGTTCTGGGACACTGTTAAGTCCATGGAGAATAAGAGCACCTCCTCCCAGCTGCCCACTGCATTGAGGCTCGGAAACACTGTTACCACCGATAAATCCATGATTATCGAAAATTTCAATAAGCATTTTGCTACGGCTGGCCATGCTTTCCACCTGGCTACCCCTACCCCGGCCAACAGCTCTGTACCCCCGGCAGCTACTTGCCCAAGCCCCGCCCGCTTCTCCTTCACCCAAATCCAGACGGCTGATGTTCTGAAAGAGCTGCTAAGTCTGGACCCCTACAAATCTGCTGGGCTAGATAATCTGGACCCTCTCTTTCTGAAATTATCAGCCAATATTGTTGCAACACCTATCACTAGCCTGTTCAACCTCTCTTTCGTATCGTCTGAGATCCCTAGAGATTGGAAAGCTGCCGCGGTCATCCCCCTCTTCAAAGGAGGAGACACTCTAGACCCAAACTGTTATAGACCAATATCCATCCTGCCCTGCCTTTCTAAAGTTTTCGAAAGCCAAGTTAACAAACAGATAACTGACCACTTCGAATCCCACCGTACCTTCTCTGCTATGCAATCTGGTTTCCGAGCTGGTCATGGGTGCACCTCAGCTACGCTCAAGGTACTGAACGATATCATAACCGCCATCGATAAAAGACAGTACTGTGCAGCCGTCTTCATCGACCTGGCCAAGGCTTTCGACTCTGTCAATCACCGCATTCTTATTGGCAGACTCAACAGCCTTGGTTTCTCAAGTGACTGCCTTGCCTGGTTCTCTAACTACTTTGCAGACAGAGTTCAGTGTGTCAAATCGGAGGGCCTATTGTCCGATCCTCTGGCAGTCTCTATGGGGGTGCCACAGGGTTCAATTCTTGGGCCAACACTTTTCTCTATATACATCAACGATGTCGCTCTCGCTGCTGGTGACTCTCTGATCCATCTCTACGCAGATGACACCATTCTGTATACATCTGGCCCCTCTTTGGACACTGTGTTTACTAACCTTCAAACAAGCTTCAATGCCATACAACACTCCTTCTGTGGCCTCCAACTGCTCTTAAACGCTAGTAAAACTAAGTGCATGCTTTTCTATCGAACGCTGCCAGCACCCGCCCACCGGACTATCATCACTACTCTCGACGGGTCCGAATTAGAATACGTGGACACCTACAAATACCTAGGCATCTGGTTAGACTGTAAACTCAACTTCCAGACTCACATCAACCATCTCCAATCCAAAATTAAATCCAGAATTGGCTTCCTATTTCGCAACAAAGCCTCCTTCACTCACGCTGCCAAACATGCCCTTGTAAAACTGACTATCCTACCGATCCTTGATTTCGGCGATGTCATTTACAAACTAGCCTCCAACACTCTACTTAGCAAATTGGATGTAGTCTATCACAGTGCCATCCGTTTTGTCACCAAAGCCCCATACACTACCCACCACTGCGACCTGTATGCTCTCGTTGGCTGGCCTTCATTATATATTCGTCGCCAAACCCACTGGCTCCAGGTCATCTATAAGTCTTTATTAGGCAAATCCCCGCCCTATCTCAGCTCACTGGTCACTATAGCAACACCCACCCGTAGCATGCGCTCCAGCAGGTATATCTCACTGGTCACCCCCAAAGCCAACACCTCCTTTGGCCGCCATTCCTTCCAGTTCGCTGCTGCCAATGACTGGAACGAATTGCAAAAATCATTGAAGCTAGAGGTTCCTATCTCCCTCAATAACTTTAAGCATCAGTTGTCAAAGCTGCTTATCGATCACTGCACCTGTATATAGCCCTTCTGTAAATAGCCCACACTACTACCTCATCCCCATATTCTATTTATTTTTGTTATTTTCACAAATCTTGCACTCCAGTATATCTATTTGCACATCATAATTTGCACATCCTTCATTCCTGTGTTAATGATGATAATCTGTAATTTATTTCACCACTATGGTCTATTTATTGTCCTACCTCCTAACCTTACTACATTTTGCACTACATATTGCACTCTGTATATAGATTTTCTATTGTGTTTTTGACTATGTTTGTTTACTGTGTAACTCTTGTTTGTTGTTTTTGTCGCACTGCTTTGCTTTATCTTGGCCAGGTCGCAGTTGCAAATGAGAACTTGTTCTCAACTGACCTACCTGGTTAAATAAAGGTGAAATAAAAAATAAAAAAATATAAATAAGAATTTGTTCTTAACTGACTTGCCTAGTTAAATAAATGTTAAATAAAAATAAAAAACAATGACATTGGTAATAAAATTGCCAGTTTTAGGGAATGTTATATAACATACTATTTGTAAGTAGAATGGAATGGTTTGCCTTGTGTCGATTTGTGCGCATTGACACTCTTCGGTAGGTGTCATAACCAGCCATAAAATATTGCAATATACTGTATGTCACAACGCATCTAAATATGTGTTATGACAGTGATATGGCAATGTTATGACAGGTTATGTCAGCTATTATGACATATTATGACATGATGCTAGGTGTCAATTAAAATGTTACCTTCATTTTCATAAATTTGGTAAAATAAACGTCTATAAAATAAACGTCTATAAACATTTATCATTTTGGGGTATTTCGTTCTAGATGGGCTAGAAGAAAAATTATTCATCAAATGTGAACGACTGACTCGAATATTTCTTATGTAGCAAAATTTGAAATCGTGTTTTTTACATTGGTTAGAAGTAGAGACTCCGAGCTAGAAAATGGTATATCATACACTACAGTTGAGGAACAATGGGAAAGTAATTCTGCTTTGAAGGTTGATAAATTTTAACCTCACTTTTGAGAAAATGGCGCTTGAATGTTTTTGGTACACCTACTGGAGAACTCTTCTTTGTCTACACCCATTCACCGTCGTTCACACCATCTTGAGCTTTAGCCCAACCCATCTGTTTAAGGATTCACATGTGAGGCCATGTACTAAACTACCAAAGCTTTCACAACTGAAGGCTGGTTTATACTATGGGTGTGTTCATACATTTAATCTGGAGTGGCAGAATGTGCTCTGGGCGTTCATAAACTCAAGAGCGTTGCCAGATTGTCCGTTCGTAAATTCAGAGCGTTTCTCGGAGCGTTCGTAAACGCACGCTGGACGCTCTGACCTAACAACAGTAGTCAAGCACCCAAGCTAACTGGCTAACATTGGCTAGCTACTTCCAGACCCAAATGAGAGAACAGCTCACTCTGACCATTTTACTCACCCTAGCAGAGCTGGTATCTGTGACCAACAGATGCATATCTATATTCACAGTCATGTGAAATCCATAGATTAGGGCCTAATTTATTTATTTAAATTGACTGATTTCCTCATATGAACTGTAACTTTGGAATTGTTGCATGTTGGGTTTATATTTTTGTTCAGTATAGATAAGAAATGGATAACAATACATCCTCTATTCTCTTTCACTATAGTTTTGCTTACAAAGGCATATTCAACAATGGCTGCTTGAAATGATCACAATCATCATGTATGTTTGAATTTTGAATTGATTTATCTCACAATGCCAGTCGGTATTGCCCCTTTAATTTATGACTTATTTGTTTAGCTCTGCTTTTCTTTGTCATAATGCATAATTTATGTCAAGTACGACATGCATAAGGGAGTATTGTCTTAGAAAATAGTTATGTCACTCAGGTCATTTTCTCTCAGCAACTGAAGGTTAATTTAAACCAACAGTCAAATGAACCTCTCCATTTCCTTGTGGCCCTATGAAAACGGTGGTTCATACTAAATGCCACTGGGTCATGCTTTATTCATTAACATCCTGCTAAACAAATAGACCCCCTATTCCTCAAAGCTCAGTTAGTGTTTTCTTCTTTTGCTCTAGTCATGTGATCGAGAGGAGAGGGTTTCACTCGGGAAAGAGAGAGTGAGGCCTCAACGTTCTAGCATCATTCTAATGGAAAAATAGATCAGATGGACGCAGAACATTGTTTTAATTGTATAATTATCTGTGGTTAGCCACTTGTGTGGAAAACTGCTGTGATGTGGTTGAAGGCCAGGGAAGAGCGCCGTTTGGCCTTTATGTGCTTATTTTGTCTCTGAACAGGAAATGAACAACAGCTAAGAATCCTCAGGATATAGGGCTCCCTCTCACAGACACATACAGTACATATAAGGACATACACACTTTGACACACACACACTCTCTCTCTCACAAACACCCCCCCTCAGGCAGGTCGAGGCGTGCTCAGTGAGACGTTGCCCTTTAAGTAATGTGTCTGCCCAGTGAGTCTGCTCCTCAGGCATGGACTGAACACTGTGGTGTAGCCTGTAGCCACCTGACGGGCATGGCAGAACTTAAGACACATTTAACAGCAGCTCAACATACGGCCCACTTAACACTACTGCCACAGCAGGCTGGCCTTATCAGATCAGTAATCTAGCTTAATCACCGCTCAACAGATTCCTGATAAGATGTTAAAATAGTACTGTACCCAATAGGATCCAGATGGCACTACACGTTGAATGAAGGTGTCTGTCACTCACTCAGTGGTGGTGTTCATGCACAATCTTAAAGAAAAAATCCACCCAAAACCACCAATTCCTTTAATTTTTTTACAGTGCTAAATAACAATAAATAATATGTAAGAGCAATATATTTAGTGGACACGTGTTTCATTTTGGCGTTTATAATAAGTTTGGTAGCAACATGGAAAATCCACAATGCAATGCTCTCTCTATGGGCTGACTGGCTAGCTAGGTCACTAGCTAGCAAACATAGCTACAAACAATAATACCAAAGACAATATCAGCATAGGAAGTAGCTAGTTAGCTGACAAATCGCCTAAACAAACTGCACAATCAATTTAGGAGTCTACAATCTCAACGTGTTCAACCTGCAGATAGATTTGCCTTACAGAGTGGAGTCTAACATTCGCAACCGCAGATATACTTTTGAGGAGGTGGAAAACATTGCCCATGCTACGTCAATGGGCCGTGCGGTGCATTCTGGGTGATTCTGGGACAAGGAGCGCTCTCCTTTAAGGATTGAATGGGAGTCTATTGGGCACTAGCTACAACAACATTAGCATGAACAAGATGTACCACGTTTCAAATATTTTCTGAGATATGAGATAATGAACTTGCTATATGTAGTATCATATAGCTTTGGAATCATGACATAACGTACTTTCGAGGACAATAGGCACGTTTCTCGACATATACACTGACTTTGAGAAGGGATTGCATGACGATTAGCTTAGCAACTGGAGGACGCAGCATGACAACATGAACGCAATTGGTTAGTCTGCTGGGTGGGGCGTTATACGTTCCTTCATTCATTGGATTCCTATCTCCTTTCTATAATATTTCTGGCAAGGGCATCACGCAATGCACCCTGGACTAAAGAGGCAGGCAAATAGGAAAAATGTGTTAGACGCTCCGTTAAATTACACATTTCTCGATGTAGGAATATCACAAAAATATAATCAATGGCTCATTCGAGCACGTTTTCGTGATCTGAAAATCGTATTCCTATTAACTGTCAGTGTAGTGAGAGCGACTTTATATCACGCTTCTACGTCATACCGGCCGGATTTCTGCCTGCTTGTACGCCTATAACTTAGATACACATGAAAACATGAAATGACCCAGGGAATCGATAGAACATCACTCAGAGATACACAAAAACAATAAAACGTTCAAAATGGGTGAACCTTTCATTTAATCCCATGGATGAGTATGTTTCAAGTGCCTGGCTTTACCACTGATTTGAGTGAAAATAATGATCTGTGTTTATCTGCTTCTTCTGGCGTTTCTCTGCTCCTATCCTGTCAGAAGTGATGACGTCAGACCACAGTTAAATTCTAATTGGGCAGAGCTACTTTCAGTGACACTTTCAGCTATCCATAATTTTACACACACACACACTCAAGGATTTTTCAAGCCTGGTGGGCAATGCTGTAAAACTAGGCAGAGCAGCGATAGGCTAGAGTCAGCAGCTGCATGCAATTTTCAGCTTGACTCATTCAAATGTAATAAAACAGTGTAAGGAGTGCTTGAGGGACCGAAGGTCTGGATCCTCTCCCCCTTAAGCAAGAGCTGGAATAGGACAGCCATTGTGTTGATGTGTTTGTTTCAGATTCTGGTAACATAATATAACCAAATAGAGCCGTTTCAAGTCAATATACTGTAGATAAACATAATTCTCAAGTAGATTTGTATATTTCCTTGTGTACTCCTCTGTTATGTAATGTGTCAATTGCAGCATCATGAAGTATGAACTGCCTTGTCATATCCCTTCATTTAATAAGATCATCACACATGTAGCCTGTCTGCAGTGCAACATAAATCAATTTGTGAGCTTGTTGTCATGCTTCGTTGTTCAGCTGTATCTCTTCTGATAATGTATATCTGATAATGCTTAATAAGGCAGTCAACTGGCTCTGTGCTAGGCTACTACAGGAACCCCGGGTTTGGACTTAAGCGTCTGTGTGGCGTGCTTCATAAACGGTCCGAGTTGCACCTAATGGTGACTTCCCGCGGCTTTATGGTCGCCGCCTCCCCCTGGAGAATGCAGTAATGAAGGGCGACAGGAAGGACTAGGGGTCCGGGACAGATCCCGGGCAGCTGGCGGAGCAGGAGAATAGGAAGCACCGCCGCCGAGGTGAAACTGCAGCAAGAAGCAAATTAAAGCTCATATCTGCCATCTCCCTCGCCTCTCTGCACTTTCCTGTTTGGACTTGAAGGTGATTGGAGCCAAGGCAGTGACAGTTGACGGAAGCTTTGTGAGGAGAGAGTATTTATTTACCGTGAGACGCGGTGATGCTTGTTCAGGATGCGGTTTCATGCAGGATGTTGCATGAAACCCCCCACCCCCCACCCCTCAGGTTTGATCATCTCACAAAATAGTTTGAGGCAGGTGCTGGGAGGCAGGCTACATTGTGTAAGAGGCCTGGAGGCTGGGAGGCTGGGAGACTAGGCCTAGACTGACTCAGCAGCACTCACTCAGCACGGCTTCCTGCCCTGCCTCGAGAGGTGGGACCAAGGTCACAGGTCACTACGAAAGGGAGTGGGAAACATTAAATGTCCAATGCCTTTCTATCTCAATATCAAATCATTTCTGGGTAACAATTAAATATCTTACTGGGATTGTTTTCAATGAAAATTGTATTATTATTATTTTTTTTACAAAAATAGCTTTTAAGCAAAGAGCAATTTCTTAAGCAAGAATTTAGCCAGGACTGTCTGGGAGTGGTCTTAGTGGGGAGGGAAAACTGAAAAATAGCTGTTGTTGGCAGAGAGGTTTGGAACTCTCCTTCTTATTGGCCTATTAACTAATTTACCACCTTGTGATGTCACCAGGCAGGCCAAAACCCCATCCCACCGAAACAGGCTGAACTTTCAGGTGGTCTTTTTTAGAAAACTCTTACATTAAAAGTACATTATCATACATTTCTCAATTTCATAGTATTATTTCAACCTCATAGTGTGGAAACATATATAAAACACAAGAAAATCTAGTTTTTGACTGCACTGGGCCTTTAAGAGTGTGTTCCGAGACACACAGAGAGAGAATGTGTGAGTTTGTGTGTGTGTGTGTGTGCCTGAGAGTGTGTGTAGACCTTGCCAGGAATTCCTCTTGGCTTGGCTTGTAAAACGGAAGGGAAGGGGTGTCAGATGTTTAAATCTCCATAATTACATTGTATGATGTAGTTACTGTGTAATTATCTGTGTCGTCACCCTGCAATACAGTAATCTCTTTACCGAAAGCAAAAGGTGCGTGTGTGTTTTCTTTTACACTAACACTACCGTTCAAAAGTTTGGGGTCACTAAGAAATGTCCTTGTTTTCCATGAAAACATACATGAAATGAGTTGCAAAATGAATAGTAATTATAGTCAAGACATTGACAAGGTTATAAATAATTATTTTTAATATAAATAATAATTGTGTCCTTCAAACTTTGCTTTCGTCAAGTAATCCTCCATTTGCAGCAATTGCAGCCTTACAGACCTTTGGCTTTCTAGTTGTCAATTTTTTTAGGTAATCTGAAGAGATTTCACCCCATGCTTCCTGAAGCACCTCCCACAAGTTGAATTGGCTTGATGGGCACTTCTTACGTACCATACGGTCAAGCTGCTCCAACAACAGCTCAATAGGGTTGAGATCCGGTGACTGGCCACTCCATTATAGACAGAATACCAGCTGACTGCTTCTTCCCTAAATAGTTCTTGCATAGTTTGGAGCTGTGCTTTGGGTCGTTGTCCTGTTGTAGGAGAAAATTGGCTCCAATTAAGTGCCGTCCACAGGGTATGGCATGGCGTTGCAAGATGGAGTGATAGCCTTCCTTCTTCAAGATCCCTTTTACCCTGGACAAATCTCCCACTTTACCACCAGCAAAGCACCCCCAGACCATCACATTGCCTTCACCATGCTTGACAGATGGCGTCAAGCACTCCTCCTTTGGTCTGCATCTCACGAATGCTCTTCTTTGTCATCCGAACACCTCTAACTTAGATTCGTCTGTCCATAACACTTTTTTCCAATCTTCCTCTGTTTAGTGTCTGTGTTCTTTTGCCCATCTTAATCTTTTATTTTTATTGGCCAGTCTGAGATATGGTTTTTCTTTTCAACTCTGCCTAGAAGGCCAGCATCCCGGAGTCGCCTCTTCACTGTTGACATTGAGACTGGTGTTTTGCAGGTACTATTTAATGAAGCTGCCAGTTGAGGACTTGTGAGGCGTCTGTTTCTCAAACTAGACACTCTAATGTCCGTGTCCTCTTGCTCAGTTGTGCACCGGGGCCTCCCACTCCTCTTTCTATTCTGGTTAGAGCCAGTTTGCGCTGTTCTGTGAAGGGAGTAGTACACAGCGTTGTACGAGATCTTCAGTTTCTTGGCAATTTCTCAGATGGAATAGCCTTCATTTCTCAGAACAAGAACAGACTGACAAGTTTCAGAAGAAAGTTATTTGTTTCTGGCCATTTTGAGCCTGTAATCGAACCCACAAATGCTGATGCTCCAGATACACAACTAAGCCAGTTTTATTGCTTCTTTAATCAGCACAACAGTTTTCAGCTGTGCTAACATAATTGCAAAAGGGGTTTCTAAATGTTAAACTTGGATAAGTTAACACAACGTGCCATTGAAACACAGGAGTGATGGTTGCTGATAATGGGCCTCTGTACGCGTATGTAGATATTCCATAAAAAATCAGCCGTTTCCAGCTACAATAGTCATTTACAACATTACCAATGTCTACACTGTATTTCTGATCAATTTGATGTTATTTGAATGGGCAATTTTTTTTATTTTGTAAAACAAGGACATTTCTAAGTGAGCCCAAACTTTTGAACGGTAGTGTAATTGATTAAATTACTTATCTGGTGGATCTTGCAATCCTAAATACATTACTTCTAACAACATAATCTCCACACACATTGACTTTCACCTGTCTGAGTCCTGTTGTCCTGTATCCAGACTGGTAGTCTGGAGGCAGAGGGTGATGTCAGCATGTGAGCATGGTGAAAAGGTGAGCCACAATGACGCCTGCCTGCTCGCTGGTGTCATGTCGGTACTAGTCCACACACACCAAGTTTCAAAGGCAGTTTTTATTAGCTGCCTTACGGCTGGACACCAGAGTCTGAACTCACATAAAACACACATTTGTTGAGAGTGTGCAAAGTGATAAACCATCCAGTCTCCATGCAGCATTGTGTTAATACACTTAAGTAGCTCACTGAACCTCCTTAGCAACAGTGGCAAAGGAAAAAAAAATACATACATTTCATCCTTCATTTTGCAATCAATTGAGTCTCTTTGAAATTGCAGTATTGCTCACACTTAGTTATTGTACGATTTCATTGTCAGTGCTTCTTATTGATATTGGTAAATAAAAGGAACAGTTGTCATTCAGAAATGTATTTTCAAAACAGTGATAATAATTGAGGCAGCTCTTGCTACATTAGCATCATGGCTGATAGTATATAAGGTCAATGGCTTCAATGAGGCTAACAAAAACAAAGAGATATTGTATCTCCGTTTTGTTCATGGATCACTTCTCTAAGTAGTGAGATATTATACTGACTGCCTCATGCTTCAAGAGATAATGTAGAACTTAAGAGGCTGTGCTTAACGCTTACAACGTGGGACTTAAGCAGTAGCTCACATCTCATTATTTCTCATCAAATTAATACTTGGAACACTGGTGTTCGTGCAAATCAGAATGTGGGTTTACATTGGTATTGATGTAACAAGGTGACTCTAAATTGTTGTACTTTATCATTAACAAATACTATCTTTGTTTTCCTATGCTTCATATGGATGTTTCATCTGAATACTTCCAGGCTGTAATGCTGCAAAGTAACATGGAAATCAATACCTACTTGATTATCCAGAAAATATCTAGGTTATATTATTATCTGTGTTCGACGAAAATCAGCTGTATTGTATTTGCAGCAGCAGCTGACCCTTAATCGAAGCAGTTACTGTACTCCTCATCTTCATTTAGCCCCCCCCCCCGGAGGAATGGACAACGTGCAGGGTGCTCCAGTGAACTCTGCCTCTCTTCTCTCTCTGGGTGCAGTGTATTAGTGAGTTCCTACAGGGCACATCTTCATCTCCAGAGCTGTGATCCTACCATTGACAGGCGGGGGGAATAATCCAAACAACAACTAGATACACGTCTCAGGGCTTTTGGTCAGCTCCAGCTGTTTTCAAAGAACCTCTCTGGTAAATAACCTGAGAGAGAAACACTATTTAGACTGGGGCAGCCTCTACTGAGTCTGTTGTGGGGGCTATGGGCCTGTAAGGGAAGTGGTGGAGCTATGCTTGTTGTAGGCCACGTCTTGATAATGTCCATCCATGTGCCTAACAAGCTCTGACACATTTTTTATGTCAAAGGCAGTGTAGACAAGTATTGACCCAAATGGTATGCTCTCATTTTCACTTCTCGCAATACTTCTGCCATGTGTCCATTCTGATGTAATAAGACAGGGAGGGGTAAGCAACTCAGGCCTCAGGCCTTTTTGTCAGAGCGGATGGTTGGTGGGCTGGAACATAACTATAATAATATGTACACTGCAAATTGATCACAACTAAGCCCAAAAAGAGATTGTATTTGAAAATAGCAATCATTTCATACCTTGATTACAATCAGACACGATCACATATGTCTCTTTTTAAACATTTTGGGAACACTTGGTGAACAGATTTACCAAATGAAACTAATTTTTAGCTGAATTCCTGGTGATTTTAGTCTTTTTTAACCAAAAACTTTTGGGGGACCAATAAAGTCACTTGCGGGCCGGTTAAGTGGAGAACCAGGTGTTGTCTTGGTCAGAGGGTGTGGCTAGCAGCTTTTACAACATTGGGCTGAGAAGATGAACTCTCAAACACACTAACCTCAGTGCCAAAAGTACCAGGTCAATTATTTAATGTCATTGGCTATGGCCAACAGTGTTAAATACAATTTCAGTTCAGTGATATGTTCAGTGGGTAATTGATTACGATGATGATATTGGATCTTGCATGAATAGGCATTCAAAAAAACAAGTTGGATAGCGTTAACTCAGCTCTTGTATTTATCATGGATGTCTGTTGGATCTCAGCCCTAATTTATGTTTTGGAAGATGGGCCCAATTGGAGCAGTCATAAAGCATATTTTCAGAGCATTATTAAAAGGCAAATGCCATAGTGGCGTTTTTCCCTTCTCAGGATAACGGAGGGATAACGGAGGGAGCATAGATTGGTAAGAGGCAAATAATATATGTGTGAGATTGATCAGTGAGTAGTGACCCCATTATCTCCAGAGATGTTAATTATACTGTGCTCAGCTTGCATGTCAAAAGCCAGATAATTGAAGAAGGTAAAAGATGTGAGCCACACTTTATTTATGCTTTCACTTTGAGGCTGGCGGCAGATATCCTCTCCTCTCGCTTTGCTTTCTTTCTCTCTCTCTCTCTCTCTTTCCCTTATTAGCCCAGTGTATTTATTGTTCGGTAATATTATACCATTTTGCAGAGGTATTATTCACAATCATCACCTCTGTTCGCTCCCTTTGTGCGGATTGTCTCAGGTTTCTAGTGGTCGGTCGGTCTGTGTGTCTGTCTGTGTGTCTGTCTGTGTGTCTGTCTGTGTGTCTGTCTGTGTGTCTGTCTGTGTGTCTGTCTGTGTGTCTGTCTGTCTGTCTGTCTGTCTGTCTGTCTGTCTGTCTGGAGCAGCAGTGGTCATGACTGTGGGCCCTGCAGGAAGGAGGACATCATTGTGCAGTACAGACAACCCCTAGGATTAGTCTTCTGGAGTAACCAAAGACCCTCCAGCTGAGACATGACTCTTCTCCTGTTGTCAATACTCCCTGATATACATTGTGATGTAAAAAAGTAGGGATTTCCCCACCTCATTGTGGTCGGCTAGTTTGGCTGCTTGTTGACCTCTGTGAAATGGCTTCATTGTGTATCTGTCTGTTATATTAAAATTAGTTGGGTTGTGAAAACGTAGAGATAGACTAACCATATGTGAATGCTTAAGTTTGGCATTGGTGCAAACTAGAAAGATGAGATGAGAAAAAGCTTTGTTGTTGAGTGGCATACTGCCTTTCTCCAGTTACCTAGACATTTATCTACCTAAAGTGGTCTTCAACAAATGCATTGATGTGAGAGTGTCAACTGAAACTTCTTAAAAGGCTCTTGTTATTTCGGGTTGTTTATGTTTTGAGTGTCATTCCCCTGCCTGAACCGCTCTCACACGTATCTCTGAATTCATCTCACAACAAAATGAATCCCTGCAAAGGGACTTTTCTTGAACACTTTATTTTTTCATCACCTATCCTGCTGATAGATATAACATCAAAACAGTATTTCCTTTGGTTTGAGTTGTGGTGTCTCTGTGTACACTAACAACAGACGCACTCACAAGTGTTCTCTGTTCGACCATCTGTATTCTTCACCACATCCTCTCTGATGACCAGAGTCTGTATAAGCTTATCAAACTCTCTCTGTGACACCTCTAGAACAATTACTAAATCTGTGTTGATGTTCGTACTACTGGATTAAACAATAGCCATATTTAGTCTGTCAGGACTATGCCTTGAATTTATTTCACAACATTCCTTCAGTATCTTTGTGGGTATTCCCTACCATTGACTGTGTATGATGCTGCTGTATGTATGATGCTGCTGTATGTATGAAGCTGCTGTATTCAAGTTCCTTCCCACTCCTGGTTGGGAGTGGATCAACAGTGGTCATCGTTAACCTTAGGGGCAGATGGACAGATGCTGATTTAGGTTGATTTAGTGCATCACCTGGTGGACACTGCTAGGAATGATCCCATCTGAATGGAGCTGGCTGGGAGGTATGGGTTTGAAGAGCTCTACTGATTCCACATCATACAAGGTTCTACCACAGAGGTCTTATGTGGACATCAACTCCTTATTCTATGGCCTGCCAATCTGCCAGATGTCCTTATTCTATGGCCTGCCAATCTGCCATAGGCCACACTGGAATTAGTATGTTTTACTGAGAGAGAGAGAGAGAGAGAGAGAGAGAGAGAGAGAGAGAGAGAGAGAGAGAGAGAGAGAGAGAGAGAGAGACTCAGCCTCACCCATCTCTTTAAGGATTCACATGTCAGGCCATGTGCTAAACAGAGTAGCCTACAATAAGGAAAAACTCCAGGTAAGGTGTAAACGCTACAGTGAAATGGTTACTTGCACATTTGCTTAGTAGAAATACAATAGCTGGCCGTAATTACCCCCAGACACACCTGGCTAACTTGTTGGGTCATGTAATCATCTGGTGAAGTAGAGTCTTTTGTTTAGACATGTAGTTAGCTAGCTAAGTAATGAACCGGCATAATCCCAACTCATACTGCTACCAATACAAACGGATTGTCATATGCAGGTAGCTAAAGCTAACCAACTAGGTTCAATGTTAGCTAGCTAACATTAGGCTATAACTAGCAATGCAAAGGGATTTCTGATTCTAATAATATTACTAGCTAGCTAACACTATGCTTTAATGTGCAACGACAGGATTTTCTGACAAAATTCGAAATGTATAACATCTGAAAATGTAGTGAGTCTTACGCGTATACATGGATGAACGCTTCACTGCAGATTGGAACCATGTAACTCTGTTTTTTTTGTCTCTAAATCTTGTTTAGCCAGTGTTGTGTCAAGTCACTCCGGTTCACACTGACCGTGGCGTGTGCAGAAAGTAACCCATCACAACTTTTTCCAACTGATCTGTCAATAGCGCCTGCTAAATTCAGGGTATCAATGTTGTTGTGTAAATTACCAACATTTTTGTAGTTCTCGATGGCTAAACTTTTATCTTAAAAAAAAAAGCTACGCTAGAAAGGATTATCAACGCATACTGAGCAGCTAACGTTATAGACAGAAACATGCTACATGGCAGACCAATCCAAACTTATCTCCCGGCATGTCCAGCCCATCCATTGTCTCAGCCAATCATGGCTAGCGGGAAGGTTCCTGTCTTTTTCCGTGGCTAAACCAACTGGGCTTGTAATTTATCACCAAGTTTGTTATTAAGGCACATGAAAGTTCACATGTTCCAGAAGGCATTTCTGCCGAAAAATGTAAAATACTAAAAAAGACATTCAAATGCCTCTCCTGTGAAGTAGTGACGCACAACATAGGCCTAGCTTCCTGAAACAGGTCACATTTGAATCGTTTTAGAATGGTTTGTGATTTGACTTCAGTTGTTCTCTGTACTTCGTAATGCCAGTATACAGCGGCAGTGCAGCGGTATCTGTGTTGAGGTTGTTACTTTAATAGGCTTTATTGATCTAAACAACATTAGGGGTTGCGGTGATGTTATTACGGTACAGATAACTTCTGTGTAATTCCACTCCAACAATATATTAGCGTTTTATTGGTCTAAATAACTTTACCTTTTAGACAGTAATGCAGCAGTAAATCATCCTGGCTCTTTATGTCTCCTGGATCTTAATTTAGCATTTCCTCTGGTCATCCTGCTGTGAAGAGAGTGAAAAACGACAGGTTAATAGGCAGGCTGGAAAGTTTCCATGCCATCACCGTAAATTAATAAAAAAATTGAATACACAAATAAGGCCTGCGAAGAGCTGTGAACAGGGAGGGGCCAGGGGAGAGTTAGTGGAGCCATGGGCCTCAACACATTCTCTGTTTCACACATGAATGTACTGGTGGGAGTACGGAGTCCCATGTTCCCCATGGTTGTCTGTGGTTCCCCGTGCTCAGAGAGACGGGGGTGCCTCCGTGTAGGCAGTAGCTCAGTGGTCTACCTTGTTAACATCCAGATGTAGGATCTTAATTTGATCACCCAGTTGCATCTTACTGTAATTCGGTTTAAAAAGGCTTCTGACGTTTGTAATTTCCACTTAGAAATTTGACTTGATTTTCCCTTATGAAAAATGTATCAATCCCTTCAAAAATGTTGTTGTTGCAATAATTGGTGTATAAAGTATGGGTATTGTTAGTGTTTTTGTTATTGATAAAACTGTTCATTGGTTTATACTGCAAACTTTTTAATGGACAGTTGCAATATTTCTTTCCTTTCAAGGGCACACTATATCCAATATTTATATGAAATAACGATCCCATTTATCAGGAAGCATATTTTCAGGGGAATTTTAATTTGCAGCTATTTAAAGCCTGGGTTTTGGTAATGAATTATTTTGTCATCTTGCCTCTGATGAGATTCATCTTTAATAACTGTAACAATTATTTTATTAAAAAGAGAAGCAATGCATTATGGCTATCTCGCCAAGGTCTCGAGCTGGAAAGAATTCTCATTAAGAGCAATATATTACCCCGTACTGCTTTCATTTGGATGTCCCGCTGAAATTACATTACGTGTCAACAATGCTTGTGTTAGAAGTAAGCAGTCATATTTACAGAGGCTAGCTTTATTCATTCGCCGGCTGACACTTGGAGATTAAAAGAGATACTAATATATCTGATTAAGTCATTTTAATGGGAAGACTGCTCTAAAATGTTGACTTTTAATATACAGTGAGGAATTGAGTTCTCTACCTTCTGGCTTTGATATTAGTTTTACGTTTTGCCACCAACTTGATAGTTTGGGATTGTGGTAATGATACTTTTGTTAAAAAAAGCACTGACCCCCAACCCACCCAATTTGATTCTTGTCCAAATTGGATGTATTTCCTAGTGTCATGATTGATCAATCCTAGGTTTATTCTACAACATCATGAAGACATGTTGTGTTGTCAGGTTTATCATGCTTTGTGTCTCTCTGGCAAAGCGCTGGCTCAGGGGGGGTTTTCATTAATGACATGGTTGTAATTGTTTGTTAGCGTGGTGTGATTTCCTATCACCATGTGAAGTTGGGAGGTTGAAGAAGGAAGGAGGCATGTTGTCAGGAAGACAAAGTGCTGTGATTTGTCACCAGCCAAATGTCTTGTAAAAAAAAATATGTACTCACCCACATCGTCTTCGGGGAGGGGGTTGTAACGTCATGGTAATTTAGATATTGTATAACTCCTTCAAATGCTATATTCTTTCTCTAAACGGAACATAAAGGAAGCCTAGCAGTAAATGAATAGTTCTCTCGTCTGTAAACATAATAGTGAGTTTGTCCCACACAAGTGTTCTTGAGTGAAAGTGGGTTTTTGGAGGAATGACAACTTGGTGATCTGAGAGATATTGTGACAATCAAGCAATAGAGACAAAGTGTTTGGAGAGAATTAATTATTGTGTGCAGCTGTGTGTGCCATGTGTTTGTATCAGTGAAGTTGCAAAGGAAGACAGAAGTGAAATCACCAAATGTAAAGTAAACCTTTATTTTTAGATTTTGGTAAGATTCCCCCACTTCCTTAAATGTATTATTTTTAACAGAAGCTATTTCACCATCTGATGAGAAGAGATATTTCAAGTATAAGTGGAAGACCGCATGTGACCAGGTAGTTTGGGGTAAATCATGAATCATATCTTCACTTCATCACGTTGTTGTGGTGCCCATGTATGCACTGTATAGGATGGGTTTGCTCCTCTTTCTACCTTCGTGTTGGTTTGGTAGGGGGTAGATTCCCTCTAGTTATCAAATTAATGAGTTCCAACCAGGAAACAAGCCAAACAAAGGAGAGGTGTTACAGTATGCCGATGTCTCCAGAGGGTGCTACTTATTGTCACAATTCCCCCCCCCCCCCCCCCCCCGCTCCAATTCATGTATGCATTGCTTATTCTCAGTCTGGTTTTGCACACATGGGTGGTGTAATCAGCTAAATGTAGCTGTTGCTTTCTTATTATTACCTGGGTGCTTAACACACATTTTTTCATCCTTCAAGGACAAATGGTGTACGAGAAGGCCGATCCCGTGTGAAGTCCCTGAGCTCTCGGCGAGCAGCAGATCCTTTTTCAGCGCCAGCTGTTCTCTCAGATACACTGGGCCGCACTGAAATTCTCTTAATATAATTCTGGGGACTCAGGAGAATAGCGCAAAACATGCGTGCCAGAGAAGAGAGCATTGAATTTTTCATCAGCAGGCCTCAACTCGCTGAGTTAGTGGGCAGCGCTCTCATTCATGAGCAGATGTTCAGCGCAGTTACACTCTGCAGTTAATGTGAACTTATTGGCCTCTCTGCCATCGGCTGCAAGGACGTTGGCAGCGACCTGGCATCTGAGAATTACTCCCGGTAAAAAGCGCAAGCCAGGGAAGTGTAGCTGTGGCCTTTATTATAGCCACTTCCTAGCCCAGAAGCTGTAGCTGTAGCCGGAGAGCAGGGGAAGGCTCTGACAGGCCATCAGTCTTAGGCTCGACAGTGATGAAACACTCTCTGCTGTTTGCTGGGGGAATAGCAGTGAAAATTCCTGAAGACAAGTTTATCATTTATTTCTTAAGACAAACTAAACATGAAACCCACACCACTTGCCAAGAGAATGCGCTGCGTGATAGGCTTGCACAGGAAGGTACAGGTCCCAGTTGTTAGTCAGTGGGTAGGAGGGATATAGTGATTTCGATACCCTTGAAACTGAAAATTCATGTAAACCAGGCAGCTGTGAAAGGGTAACTTTCTCTCTGTCAGGCCCTGGTTGGTTCATGGTAGAGCCCAGCTGGTGCTGAGGTCAGCCCGGTTGTTTAGTCGTCTGTTGAACCAAGCTTCTCCAACTGGGTTTGATGTGGCTCTATAGATATGTAAAACTTTCCTACAAACTCTGTAAAAGGCTTGCTAAATGATTACGTAAAGGCCTATTAACTTATCAAGATGAGTAGGTGACTGCGTTTAGTAGGTAACATTCTGCTCGCCATGGGAGCAGTGTGAAAGTCATTGCAGTAAAGTTGTGGATGTGGGACTTTAATAGGGGAAAGACAAGCACTTGTTTCTGCTGTACGTCTCATTCTCACTTTCCAATTGGTCGTTTTCAGGTTGGGTTTATGAGAGCAAAACTAATTAGTGTTTCTAAATTCAGCAGAAAAAAAGTCAGTTGGGTTGATTGTTCTGGTTTCCTCTCCTGTGTCAGGCGCTCAACAATAAAATAAGACTCTAATAATTTTCAATCTGCTCGTATTTTTAAACCAGAGTTGAATGTCATTCCCGGTCTCCTGGCTTTTTGTTTTTCAAGATCAGGGAACAGCGGTTGCCCTCTCGCCGTGCTGTCTTTGTGATTCGTGGGAAGTTTAGGATGGGGCTGGTGGAAAAAACAATGCATGGTGTTTTAGGTGGGGTTGTTTCTGCTTTGATTGTGAACGTCCTGCTGACAGGAGCGGGGTAGTGAGTTTACAGTAGCTCTCTGACATTCCCAGTTACCTTTATTAAGAGAGCTCCAGCTGCAGCGAGCCCTCAGGAAGCACCAGCACTGAGCAGAGCAGGCCCATGGGCCACGGTCCGCCGGGAGAGGGAGAGGGAGAGGGAGAGGGAGCCCTGTTTGAGTTGGCAGACAGTCCCCTCTCCTCTCTGGGAAGTTCTGCTGCCTCTGCAGAAAGGCCAGTGGCGGGTGACTCTTACGGGACACACAATCGTGATTCCAAGGGCAGGATGGGCTTTTTCCACCTCTCCTTCCTTTCAGGAAACACATTTAGCCTTTTCTTCCCTCAATGTTTTAAAAAGGACAGAAAGAGGGGAGGTGGCGGGCGGGGGGTGGGGTGCAGACCGAGCGACAGAAGTCACCCACAGGATGTTGGTGTTAATCTGTGGCGTTTATTTGAGATGTGGTGTGCAATGTTCCAACAAGCTATTTTAGTGTGCTGTGTGTTCTCTGAGCCCTGCTGGGGTTTTATTTATATTGAATCAAAAAAGGTTTATAGGTCTTTTAACAACGTGCTGTAAAACTTACACTGTTTTTATTTTTCCTTCCACACCGGAGGGATTTGTCTTCAGAGGGCATTAATTAAGCAGAAGGAGCTGTGGATCTAGGGTTAAGGAGGAACAGTGTTTAAATGCAATTAGAGCACAGCTAGAATACATTTGAACTCAATTACAGTTTTCTGAATGTGCCATTATTTGTTTAATCAAGGGAATTCTCGTTTGAGATGCTAAATATGTATCCAAAGATATTTTAAACATGGAAAGAAAAATAAGCTCTGAGGAACAACCTACTTAATGCTGCTCTAATGAAGAATTGTTTGAAAGTGACCCCTCTCTCTCTCTCTCTCTCTCTCTCTCTCTCTCTCTCTCTCTCTCTCTCTCTCTCTCTCTCTCTCTCTCTCTCTCTCTCTCTCTCTCTCTCTCTCTCTCTCTCGCTCTCTCTCTCTTTCTCTCGCTCGCTCGCTCGCTCACTCGCTCACTCACTCACTCACTCACTCACTCACTCACTCACTCACTCACTCACTCACTCACTCACTCACTCACTCACTCACTCACTCACTCACTCACTCACTCACACACACTGTGTCATATTACGCTAGTAAATACTCTTTCTCAATAAAAGGGTGGTACCAAACAGGAATTGAATACTGTGTTGTTTGTAATTTTTTCTCCTTTTCACTTTTATTCCCCCCTCCCTCCCTTCTCTCTCCCCCCCCTCTTCCACCTGCTTGTGCTTCCTCCAGCTAGGGGACTCCAGTTGTGATGCCCTTTGGAGACAGAGATCAAAGTAAGTGACTAGAGTAAGACCCCATTGACACAACAATAGAACCAGAGACAGTCTCCTGAAAGACATGACAGAACTACACTCCAATACTACATCCATGGACGAGAGTTTCCCTGTATAGAGTGTTTTCAACTAAGCATAGGAATAGTTAAGTGAATCCACATTACACTTGATTGAGCTATATCTCAGAGAAACATAATACATGCAAATGTTTACATCTGATGAAAATGGAGGTTGCAAAACGATACATTTGATTTTGCGTACAGATGTTGGATCTTAATTTGATCACTTTTTTTATGAGAATTTTCCTGCACTTGTAGAGTAATCAAGGTTTAAAAATGCTTCCAAAGTTTGTAATTTCCATTTAAAAATGTCAGACTTGATTTGCCATTACGTACAAAATGTTTCAACCCCTACAAACAATATCCATGAATTATAATCCACATAATAATTCACGTATCCTGTTGCTGCAGGATTCTTTTCCTGCTTTTGAAAACTGGCTCAAATTAAGATCCTATATCTGTAGTAACAGGTGCTATTGTAATGGATCACTCGGTCAGTTGTTTTTTGCCATTTAATATTTACATTACTTTGAATGATGCAAAAATGTTAGTGACAATTGTTCCCACCACATTTCAATGAGATTACGTTGAACCAACGTGGAATAGGCATTGAATTGACATTTGTGCCCAGTGGATTGTGACTGAATTCAAGGCAAAAACATGACCAGATACTGTATGCAGGTTCATGTCTGTAAGTCTCCTCGCACCGTCTCCCAAGTCATTTACACTGTGTGTGGTGTATAAACACATCCAAAACAAACAATGGCCCAGAGCAGACTCCACACTGCAAAACTATTTCAAAGCCTGGAGTATACTGTAAACACTAAACATGGCTGACCTTGCTCCCGACCACACCACCTTCACGCCGGGGAGGCTCAGACTTAAATCTAGTGTTTGCGTTAAGAGCTCATTTTGACCTTGTCGAGACATGTTGTTGGTTACATTTATCTGTTCAGTCTCTTGTCTGTTTCAGTCGGATATTGGTCAGGTTGTATTCTGTGACCATATGGCCATGATCCTCAGTCTGCAATCGAATACTTACATTTGACTTAAGCCTCCATAGAGAAATCCTGTCACATTTCATATGGTAACACTGTCCAGTGCCTTGATGTGGAGATGAAACACAGTTTATCTTCCACTGGGTTGGATAGTGTTGTTGTTGGATTAGAGTAGGGTATCAGACATCAGGTATGAGTAGAGGTTAGCTCTGCTAGAGACAGTTACTGTCCCTGACTGCTGGGCAGAACTATACTGGCCAACACTTCATTTGGATAATCCATCAGTAGATGCTCTACAGACTATCAGTAACATTTAACTATCTACCAACCCTAGACAAAACCCTAACCTTAACCCCTATCCTAACCCTAAACTTAACCCTACACCTAACCCTAACCCTTACCTATAGGAACTATACTGGTTTATATGCCAGGTCGCAGTTGTAAATGAGAACTTGTTCTCAACTGACCTACCTGGTTAAATAAAGGTGAAATAAAATAAATAAAAAAATATGAACTATACTGGTTTATATGAACTATATTGGTTTACATATCCTCTGCTGTGTTACCCTCAATGGAGTCGGAGGGTTATAGTTGGAGGCTGCGAACCCCTCCTTAATAAAGCCCAGCTGTGGAATGATCAAATAGTGGCTCTAATTAAAGTGCTGGTATTCACCAATATAGAATTCTCTCTGGAATTATAACAACCTGTGATGTGTGCAGTGGAATGCATTGGGCAGGTCTTGGGGAATGGGGCTAGCCAACATGTTGTTCACATAGATGTCAGATGGAGACTAATGAAGGCCAGACTGATCCTTTGGATGTAGGCCTTAAACAAATAAACCCTCTCAGAATACATTAGAGACACGTTGCAATGTTGTAGGCTATTTACGCGTTGCAGATTCTTTTGGTGAGTGTTTTGGTAGCTTGATGATGTGTTGTTGTTGTGATACTGTTATCTTGAGGTTTGATGTGGCTGGTTGAGTCGGTAGTCATGGTGTTCCATTGTAATGTTCTAACATTTTATCAGTTTAATCAGTATTGTTGTGTAGTGTGGCATGATAAGCCCAGGTGCATCCGTGTCATGTATAGTGTGCTTGCAAAAGACGTTGATATTGAATGGAACAAATTCATGTTGTGCTATCTGATAATGTAAATGAGCCATCTAAATATTTCCCCCACCTTCTGAGGAGGAGAGGTATTTACATAACCAGTTTGACTTTTAATAGGTGTGGAAATTCAACCGTTTCTCTAATTTTCCAATTATTATTATATTTTTTTAAGGTTTTAGGATAAGAGGTATGCTAAATGTCATTTTGGTATCACAAACATTAATCTCATAAATTAAAGATAACCCAAAAATAAAAGAACGCTCATTGATAGTTTTGTGTCTGCCAAGTATTTGATGAATGTGACAGACAATCCTTTGCATGTAAATGTATCCAAAACTTGAATATTGAATATTTATTAGAGAAGACAAGGACACAGAAGTGAAGTACTGTTGAATCCATTAAACCCAGAGCTTCTGAAACAGTACCATTAGTAACTATTAGTAACTATTAGTTACTATTAGTAACTACTTCTCAGCCTCGTTAGTGCTGCTCTTCCCACTAAATGCAGGCTGATGATGGGAAACAATGCCATTTCATTACTGCTGATATTGCATGATGTGTTCTTCATAGATTTATGGTGAAATAATCAATTAGCAATGATCATTGCTGATGTATTTAAGCTTACTAGTCTCGCATGGAATATTATCTGGCGCTTTTAAAAAAAAACACTTTTTACTATTATGTCTGTCCAAGTACATTGTGAATCCTATATACCCTTGATAGAGATTTGATTATTGGAATCAAGTAATTGATTCTCAATATAAACTTATGGCAATTTTGAGGAGGTCTTAGGTTAAGTGGATACTTTCCATAATGTTGTCCCTTAGATTACATTTTTCCATGGCCGTATAGAAATACGTATTTGAATATTCTTTCAGCACTCCTTGGATGACTGAGAATATACACATTGATTTCTACACTTTGTCACTCAAACTAATTTCTTACAATTAACTGAGCATTTATAGACAGAGTATTTGACAGTAGTTGTACAGCTAGCGACGTGTCCCACCGCCTGACCCTCTTGACTGTGGACATGCAGGTCCTCGGGCCAGACAGCGCTATTTGTTAACACACAGAGAGGATGAGGCGTGCGGACCAAGGCGCTGCTCGGGTCGTGTCTTGCTAGCAGACATGGAGCTACGACATGATGTGACAAGCAACAGATGTGCCACACTGCCTGGAATCAAACGAGCCATCCAACGCTGAGCATGCAGTCATGTTCCTGTGAACTGAGTGCTGCGCTGCTGGCAGTAACAGGCAGATGAGACAAGGCAGTGCCAGCGCTGCTCATTGTTTCCTGTCTGAGCTAAGGGAGGACAGGCCTGGTTACTCAACCTGGTCTCAGACCATTTCGTATTATTCTCTAGGTAAATCCGAGACACTCCAATTAGTATGATATGTTACGTTTCGTATGGTATGTATTAATTTGTGGATGGCCATCACCCATTTCACATGATCAAATCAAATTTGATTGGTCACATACACATATTTAGCAGATGTTATTGCGGTGCAGTAGTATCTAACAATTCACAACAATACACAAATCTAAATGTAAAGAATGGAATTAAGAAATATATAAATATTAGGACAGGCAATGTCGGAGTGTCCTTAACTAAATACAGTAGAATAGAATACAGTATGTACATAATGAGATGAGTAAAGCAGTATGTAAACATTATTAAAGTGACTAGTGTTCCATTATTAAAGTGGCCAGTGATTCCCTGTCTATGTATATAGGGCAGGAGGCTCTAAGGTGCAGGATTGAGTAACTGGGTGGCAGCCAGCTAGTGATGGCTATTTAACAGTCTGATGGCCTTGAGATAGAAGCTGTTTTTCAGTCTCCCGGTCCCAGCTTTGATGCACCTGAACTGACCTCGCCTTCAGGATGATAGTGGGGTGAACAGGCAGTGGCTCGGGTGGTTGATGTCCTTGATCATCTTTTTGGCCTTCTTGTGACATTGGGTGCTGTAGGTGTCCTGGAGGTCAGGCAGTGTGCCCCTGGTGATGCGTTGGGCAGACCGTTCCACACTCTGGAGAGCCCTGTGGTTGTGGGCAATGCAGTTGCCGTACCAGACGGTGATACAGACCGACAGGATGCTCTCAATTGTGCATCTGTAAAAGTTTCTGAGGGTCTTAGGGGCCAAGACAAATTTTCTTCCGCCTCCTGAGGTTGAAGAGACACTGTTGCGCCTTCTTCACCACACTGTCTGTGTGGGTGAACCATTTCAGATTGTCAGTGATTTGTACGCCGAGGAACTTTCCACCTTCTCCACTGTGGTCCCGTCGATGTGTATGTAAACTTCCGACTTCTACTGTATTTAACCATACCAAACATAACATATCATACTAATTTGAGTGTCCCGCATTTACATTTACTATGTTATGTCTGGTCTATTAGACAAGGCTGTACTGGGCCGCTCTCTGAAGCTGCCTGACATCTGAGGTCTGGACAGGAGCTCTGATCTGATAGACTGTACTGTACACTCTCAAAGGCCCTCACAGACATTCTGTATGAGGCACAGTCACAGTGTGAGGCACCGTCACAGTGAGACAACAGCCGAGAGCAACATTTTCTTGAGTTCTCTTTGTTGAGCTATTTGACTGAGAATAACATCACTTGTTGACATAAAGAATACATTTTTTGTTGTTTACTTGTTAGTACTGTAATATGGTCTCCCCCAATTTATGGTTTTCAGGTTATGTATTTAATAAGTGGAATGGCTAGTGTCACAGACTGAGAATAATCTGTCTCTCTGAGAGGAAGGGACCTAAGGCACTGTCATACTTAGCCTATCCACCGTTTTGTCTTTTTGACTTACTGTAAAAGTGCAACAAACGTTGGTGACACGAGGAACAACGTTAACGATATCCTCTGCAATTTAATCGGCTGATCGGCTCAGGCCTGTAAGCAAACTCTGTGGGCTTGCGTAAGTGAGGGGGAGCAATAGGAATATATCATCTCAACAAGTGAATGGATGAAGGCACGCTGACAGCTGCTTGACTGATCACTTACTAGAGACTGTCACCCTGCATCTGTTTACCACAGCACAGCCACATGATGCTGGAGCTCCATGTGTGTAATTGAGCTATTTCCCTTGGCTCCTCTGTAACCTGTGCTAACTTATAGTTATGTCCTTCAGCCTCACACACTCACTGCTGCTCAACTTCCCGTCATAGCGTAGGGGGAAAGTTTTTATGATCATAATCACACCTAGCCAACACCGCTATGTAAATATAGTATTATCGGCGATTCCCATTTGGTTAAAGTGGCATGAACGTGGGTGATACTTACATCTCTCGGTTCTGTCTGTGACACGGGCAAAATAGGCTACAGTTAGGAATCAAGGCTGACTTGCTTTTAGGTAATAGAGGTAAATGTTGCAGGAATCTAATCATGTACAAGACAAGAAGAACAACAGCTATTTTCAACATTCAAAAATGCCGCTGATGTTAAGAATTGAACCCACTATCTGTTGCAACTCCAGTTCACACATGGAAATTTAAATGGAATATCTAGATCTGAATTGTGTTATTTCAATATTCAAATATTAATACAAAACAATTGAATGCTGCATGGCTCTAACTATTTGCATTCAGGCCTGTTTGTTATTGGAACAGAGATGACTTGGTAAAGAGAGAGGGGGAATTCAGTGAGTGGCACGCAAACAAACCTTTTATCTTCCTATTGTAGGCAAATTAAACTACAGTGTTGATGTGCCTGTACTCACATACAAGACACTTTATACTTGTTTTAAATAGCAGAACTATGTAATTCAGTATTCCGTTGTCATATACTGCAAGGCCTGAAAGGATCCAATATACTTGAATGCCTGGCTAGTATGAAGAGTCAACTCAATTCCACTGTGAAATTATTTTGCGGGGTTCCAGCATAATAGATGCTATTGTGTCCCCACTGTAGATGTTTGTTTGAATGCTCCACTCACTCTCCCGCTCTCTTGGAAAAAACACATGTTACACCCAACAAGCAACCCTTTTCTCCTTCTCTCTTCCTCTCCTCTGTTAGCGTGGGAATGAGTCTGTAGGTCAGGCATTGGGAGGACAGACAGACAGACAGACTGGGGTGGGGGTGGGGGAGGGGGAGAGAGAGAGAGTAGGACCCCTCCACTATTTGACAGTATTAAGCATTGTGAAAGATTGCCAGTGTAAGCTGCGACATCTGTAGCAAGTATCAACATGAACTGTAATTAAGTAGAATCAGTGATTTTTTGAAAAATTCTATATGCTACGTAATAACAGGGCAGTAATGAATCATTCAAGGGAAGGGGTTGCAGCCGGACCCTTTATCTTCTGCGTTTAAATTTAGCCAGTGTCATTGTCCGGCACTTTGATTAATTGGTTATCTCTCTTGACTATACATCTCCGTGAAATATCTCTTTCCGTCTGTCAGTAACTGCACATGGAAATGGGTTCTATATTTCCAATCAGGTACTGCAGGGGGGGAACACTAGATCAGAAAAGAAAATAGCCACTAGGATGTACTGATAACCGTAGAACACCGTTAGGACCGTGACCCAATATGGAGACTCCTTTAGAAGGTTCCTCCTCTTTTATCTGTTGCGTTAGGCTTGTGCACATTGCTCCCCACCCAAAATGACATTGAATGATTCTGTATGATAATAGGATAGAGAGCTCATACATTTGTATGATCATACTGAAGGAGCTGTATTAGTGGTGGCTAGACCTGAGCTGAGAGCTGAAAGAGGCCTGGCCTGCACAGTGAATAGTGACCAGTCAGCCAGAGATTGGCTAGCCTGTCAAATAGAGATTAGGCCTTCATTTCTTCATCTAATCCCTGTAAATCTCTCACGGAAGAACTTTGTGAACGGAGAGCTGTTACTGGAGCGCGGCTTTTACAGCTTGTGTCTCTTCCTTTATCTCTACATGTACACCTCAGTGAACAAAACAACCTGTTGTTTTCAATTGCTGTGGTCAATTCCGACAGACATGTTTGGATGACAGTTTTCAAAGAGCCATTTAAATTGGAACATTTTCTCCAAGGTTTCCATGGTAATTAGGTGATTGATTCTCTATTTTCTGGATGGTGGAGCATTTTCAGGGTAAACATCTTCTGTAGAAATGTAGCAACACCACATAGTCATTAAGAAAAGCAAGTTAGACTGGGCTTCGATAGCCATTTATACTGTGCAATCTACCTAAAGGTTTCCAGTTTAATATCCCCACATTAAGCTATTAGGGTTTCTTAATATTAAAAATTGCTGTTAATTCTTTTCATTGAATTATTAATTGTATGTGTTGAATTATTGACTGAAGTAAATTTCTGATCAAATTAATATTAACACTCTCTGAAATATTCATGACCGATGTTAGAAACGATGAACTTGCAGACCTATAAATGCAATGATAAACAGAGACAGGAAAGGAAAGGAAAGTCACAAGTCAAGACTGACCTCATGGTGATTTGTGGATACTTTTCCCTAAATCTTCTTCTAGGGTCAGTTCATATAGGATAGCTATGTTTAGTTGGCTGTCTGTGTGCTTCCTGTCTGACCAGTGTCATGGGGTGGGTGCAGCTCAGGGCATCAGGTCATGACAGGTGGGGGGAACTGGATGACTTGATGACCCTTCGTCTGCATGTGATCTGTAACATCTGCATATACTGTATTATATACTATTCTATGGTATCTTAGTCACTTAATAATGTCTACATATCTTGCATTACTCATCTCATATGTATATACTGTATTCTGTACTATTCTACTGTATCTTAGTCCATGCCGCTCGTCCATATATGTATATAGGCCTAATTCATCCCTTACTAGATTTGTGTGTTTTGGGTATATGTTGTGTAATTGTTAGATATTACTTGTTAGATATTACTGCATTGTCGGAGCTAGAAGCACAAGCATTTCGCTACACCCGCATTAACATCTGCTAAACACGTGTATGTGACCAATACCATTTGATTTGATTTGATTTGATCTCACCTGTCTGCGGCTGACCCCAGATCATTCACAGGGCAGGAGAGAAATGTTGCACAGTGTAGGGATAGGCCTTCTTTCAACTCTCTGATTGGCAGGTAGAGGCCCAATGAGATCCATTGTTCACTGTTCTTTTAACCCCACAGTTTGTCTGAGAATCCAAATATTTGGTTGAATAGTGTTGTTGTTGAAAACACAATTTCATTTTAGAATTTTTCCAAGTATTAGCAGTGAAATATATTTGAACCAATGGCTTAAGGAGAGTTTAATCTACTCTTTTGTCTATTTTGATTAATCTGTTGTTTTTTTATAATACTTATTCAGCAAATATATAATACATTCTTAAAGTTCTTTACTTTGTTCTTACAATTGCCCCATTGTATAAATACAATATGGAAATCTGAAAAAAATAAACCATTACTGTAACCATAATGAAAAGCACCTTAAAATATGGTTCCATTAATTATGTTTTAAATGTTAATGTCAGTTGAGAACATAATAAAGATGGCATGATAGACTCACTATTCAACATCGGATAGCCAGGGAGAAGCAAATTATTTCAAATATTTGATATTTAAATTATTTTCAAATGAACAGAGACATGAGCAGAGTGAAAGGCGAGTAGTTTCCCCTGGTGATACTCGGGGCGCCTTTGTTTCCTTGGTGTGTCTCCGGCTCATTAATGTTCTGAGCATGTGAGAGAACCAGCAGCACTGTACTCCATAACCCATGGCACTGTGCTATGTGAGACCCCGGGCCCCATGCATACAGGCAGCACACACAGAAATCCCCCAGCCGTTTACAGTCCACTGGTTCATTCAGGAAGGGATGGCCGTCGAGCTGTCCTGATTAAAATGACAATAGTCTAATTAACTCGACCTCGGTGTCAGTGCACAAAACAGCTGCTGGCCCGCCACTTTCTGTCTGAAAAGCCTTTGTCTTCACGCCGTCCAAAAATAAGAAGTTTTTCAGGCAAACGCCTCAACCCCTTCGATGAGATTTACTAATGGCAATTATTTTTTATAAGCTAATTAAATCTATGCAGTTTAAAAAAATGTTCTTCTGTGGAATCCCTGAGGGATACGTCATTTGGGGAACAGTATTACAAGCACCTTCAAGCACTGTTAGTCGTTTAAAATATTATATACCATTTTAAACCGGTCTGTTTGTGCTCAACCTGATTTTATTTCAAACATGGTTAATTACACTCACTCTCCAGTGATCTCACTCTCTGAAGAGACAGAAGACAGTGGGCTCATCCCTCTGGTCCCCTCGTCCTCTGCCCCCTAACTCCAAGCTCTGTGAACAGACAGACAGACCACATAAAGACAGGCCAGAGATGGACGATTGAAGCAAATGAACCCATTTTATAGCAATGTTGAACATTTTAACCAGATAACAATCCATCTTTCATGCTCCACAACAGAGATATTTGAAAGAGGGATTTCACTCTTGCCCTACGATCTATTGCCATTATTTGATACTCTCATCTAAAGGAGGCAGGAATAGAAAGGGAAAAAAAACACTACAAAAAACTTTAATGACCAAACTGGAAACGGCTTCCTCTTCTGTTATCCTTCTGCTGGTGATTAAGGTCTATAGGGAGATAATTATGCTTTAGTTTTGAGTTAATGAATCGAAAACTTCTCTCTTCTTCTGAAAGGAAGGGCAGATCTTTTGTGCTGCTATCTGAAGACATCTTCCACCCTTGACAATGCACACTGAGAATTGGTTTTGTTTTAAGGTTGGAGTCCCCCACCCACCCCCCCACTCCGCCTCGCCTGTCAGTCTAGGGCTGATATGAGGGATCTCTCACTGAAGCCAGTGTCAATGAGGTCGCTCTCTCTTTTTCTCTCACCAGTGCTGGTGTCTGGTGGAATCTGAACGTTGTGTGTGCGCATGCAGGTACAGGAGAAATCATCAAATGAAAACATCACAACATGTCCTCTGGGATGTGTGCTGAATGGACAAACAATAACTCCGCCTTCCAATTACTACAGTACGCAAAGAGCAAAATATACAAAGGTAAATACCTCACCCACTGGTCTCGAAGGCCCATCTAACAAGGGCTACCAGAAAGTAACCACAAATGACAACTACTTGTTAAATATATTGAACAAAAATATAATCGCAACATGTAAAGTGTTGATCTAAAATGTGCAGTTTTGTCACACAACACAATGCCACAGATGTCTCAAGTTTTGAGGGAGTATGCAATTGGCACGCTGACTGCAGGAATGTCCACCAGAGCTGTTGCCAGAGAATGTCATTTAAATTTCTCTACCTTAAGCTGCTTGCAACGTTGTTTTTGAGAATTTGGCAGTACCTCCAACCGGCCTGACAACCGCAGACCACGTGTAACCAAGCCAGCCCAGGACCTCCACATCCGGCTTCTTTACCTGCGGGATTGTCTGAGACCAGCCACCTGGACAGCTGATGAAACTGAGGAGTATTTATTTCTTTAATAAAGCCCTTTTGTGGGGAAAACCTAATTCTGATTGGCTGGGTCTGGCTCCCCAGTGCGTGGGCCTGGCTCCCAATTATGTGGGCCTATGCCCTCCCGGACACACTCATAGCTGCACTCCTGCCCAGTCATGTGAAATCCATTGATTACGGCCTAATGAATTTATTTAAATTTATAATTTCCTTATATGAACTGTAAGTCAGTAAAATCGTTAAAATTGTTGCATGTTGCGTTTATATTTTTGTTCAGTATATAATTATAAACTGAGTGGTTCGAGACAGAATGCTGATTGACTGACAGTTGTGGTATATCAGACTGTTTACCACGGGTATGACAAAACATTTATTTTTACTGCTCCAATTACGTTGACAACCAGTTTATAATAGAAATAAGGCACCTCTGGAGTTTGTGGTATATGGCCAATATACCATAGCTAAGGGCTGTGTCCAGGGTTGCGTTGTGCATAAGAACAGCTCTTAGCCGTGGTATATTGGCCATATACCACACCCCCTCGGGCCTTATTGCTTAAATGAAAGGCACAGGTTTGAATTTACTATGGAAAACACAGGGGCCACATGCATCATTTGGCATTTAACAGCCCAGGGAGACATCTCTTTTGAAATGAATGGAAGTGAAGTGTGGACTAGCCACCATTTGGTGCTGTGTAGAACAAGTGGCGGCCAGAGAGCACATATTTAACTGTCCTTGTGGAAGTTCACATCTGGTGTGTAGAGTTGGGCGACTCGACGGCAAGGCAGTCCCTCCCCCGACGACACTCTCACATTTCATCATCTGTTCTCCAGCACCGGGGAGCTCCGGCATAAGTTGGCTGCTCTGGATCCATCTGTTGTTATTATTTTCCACTGATAATTGGCTTGAACAATGGAATGCCTGTGTCTCCCTGCCTTTGAAACCCTACACCCTGTTTATTTTCCAGAGGTCTCATTTCTGCTCTCTCCATCTCTTTCTTTCCCTCTGGCCCTCCTTCTATCCCCCCCCCCTTATTCCCTCCCTAGCCCGGTGTCTGCACACCCCCTCCTTCATTTCTGCTTCTTCCCCTTCTACTTTTGAGAGGGGCTTGCATGAAAATGACATCTTTGACTGGGCGCATCAGTATGTGTCACTCAGCATCTAAAGCTGGGCTCCAGATTTTCTTCAGGGCTCGGCTCCCATTCTCTTTGGTTCACTTGAAGTTTTAGTCATGAAGCCTGGCAGATTCAGGCAGACACTCCAGGAGTCTCGCTCTGTCGTGAGTTTCAGCATTTATATCCTGAGAGAGGGGGATAGAGAGACGGAGAGTGA
Source organism: Thymallus thymallus (assembly GCA_023634145.1). Classification (NCBI taxonomy): domain Eukaryota; kingdom Metazoa; phylum Chordata; class Actinopteri; order Salmoniformes; family Salmonidae; genus Thymallus; species Thymallus thymallus. The sequence continues at coordinate 36,089,509 of CM042410.1, read as the reverse complement.
GAGGGAAGGAGGAGGGAGGGAGGGAGGGAGGGAGGGAGGGAGGGAGGGAGGGAGGGAGGGAGGGAGGGAGGGAGGGAGAGCAAGAAAGAGAGAGGGGGATAGAGAGACAGAGAGTGAGAGGGAGGGAGGGAGGGCACGAAAGAGAGAGAGGGATGGAGGGAGGGAGGGAGAGAGGGAGGGAGGGAGGGCAAGAAAGAGAGAGGGGGATGGAGGGAGAGAGGGAGAGAGGGAGGAAGGGAGGGCAAGAAAGAGAGAGGGTCTGTAGATTGTAAGAGCTGGATATATGTGGCTGTTCTAAATCACTTTATATGTTTTTTTCCTGGCTTTAGAGACCCAGCCTTGATTTCCTATATGTCCACTAGGATGTGTCCATAGGGGTGCAGCAGGGAGCAGAGAGGTGGATGAATGAAAGCAGTAGCAGTAATGATACTTTTACTGGAGATAATAGAAAATCATTTTCAAACCTACTTTAACTCAATTATAAATTTGAACTACATTATATGGTTTTAGTTAGTGGATATATCCTTTTGAATTTTTTATACAATATATAGTATGTAACGTTTGCTTACACAAGTTAAGTGGGTAGCTGAAATTTGAAAAGTTGAAGATTAGGTATTTGTTATTGATGTATTAAACGCAGACTGATAGAAACAAATTGTATTTGAAAAAAGTCCTACAGCATTATACTATAGCCATGTGTTTGCATGTGTCTTTTTTGTTGTTGTTGTTGTTGTTGTTGTTGTTGTTGTTGTTCTGGACCGGTTGTGTGACCGTTCTGGTGTTTGTTCATTTATTTGGCATGTGGAGTACAGATAGGGTTCTCAGCAGGCACTTGCTCCGCTCTGACTGGTCTGTCCCAGTACTTCATTTGCTGAGTGTTTGTGTTTATGCAAAAGGTCCTCTTCCTGCATATTTGATCTAGAGCAAGGCTCTGGCTTTTGTTGTGTTTAGACCACATACCTCCAGTCCCTCTGAACACTGCAGTCAGGACTCCCTTCAGCTCTCTCACACTACAACTACTGCTACTACTACTGCTAGCACTGACAGGCTTTTCTTCTGTTTGAGAAGTGGATTGTAGAAGTCTTGTTAAACCTGGAGGAATCTACATGAATGTTTCATTAATGTAATGAAACTAAGGCTCATGGGTAAGTCAGTAAAGATTTTCATTGAGCCTTTTCTCCTCTTCTCTCGCCTTGTATGGGTTCACGTTGGACGTGTGCATGCTGTGTTCTGTAAGTGTTGTACAGAACTGTGCCGTACGTAGAGAGATGCGTTTCTTTGAAGAGCTGAAGTTATTCTGGAGGTCCAGGGTTTAGACTGAAGGCTAACTTCATACAGACTTAAGGGCTGCCTGGCCGGTGGCCCACTAGTGCTTGCATAGAAGAGGCTTGCGTTGTGTGAACTTCACTCCTGTTCTCTAGTTCAGTAGGCTCGAGCTGTGTGATAGTAAAGTAGTGAATGTGCTACTCTGACGGGTGAGGGTTCCAGTTCCTCTCACCTTCTCTCCCTCCGTCCGTCTTTGTCCAGGGAAATGGATTCTGCGGTTATTGATATTAATAGCACACAGGATATGTGGTCGGTGAATGGAGGAGCAGGACACAGAGACTTTGGAGTGGAAACGTGATATCGCAGGAGAGAATTGACAGTCCTCCTGTTTAACAGGGTGGAAAGGAATTGGCTGTAGAAATAGCGTTTCATAATCTGGCTGTAGGTTAGAACCGTTTTGCTGTCAATGTGGTGTAGGATACATATCTCCGTCTACACCGTTGTATTTTTCTGTGCTCGGAGGGAGACTGCGCACCGTCCAACTCTCTCTCTCTCTCTCTCTCTCTCTCTCTCTCCCTGTCTGCCTCCCTCAGTCCCAGCTAGAACTTCTCGATTGTAGGAGAAACCAAATGACAAAGTTCTTTTTTTTCTATGTTTGCTTCACGGATCAGTAGATTAGAATTTGTGTAGAGACAGAGTGAAGTAATTTGGGTATCCAGAGGAAAGGAATTCTCTATTCAAAGAGCTCTGTTAACATTTAAATAGTGTAAAGAAATGCGCTGCCTTGTTTGTTCTGGGTTTGGAGTGAAATTCCACTTCCTTGGTATTAAAGCGGAAAAGCTCTTTCTGTGTACTCTGTGTTTTGTTCTTAGCTCAGCAAAACGTGAGGGCAGGTCCAAAGAATCTCTGGGATCAGACAGGCTGACATTCAGCAGGCTGCCTTTTCAGCTTACAGAAGAAGAAAAAAACTTTAAAGGGTTTGAGGGAAGTTGGGTTTAATTGGTGGGTTTTGAGCCTGTTTGCGTGTCAGAAAGTTCTGTTGTTTACCGTCTTATGTGAGTGTGCAATATAATGCCACAGTCCTTGCCAATCGCGTTGAGAGAGAAAATATGCTTGATATTATGAAGTTTGTTTTATGAGACGTAGTTACGTTTTCATTGAATCAGTCTGTCTTAATAAAGCATGAAAGAAATGAAGAAAAGAATACTATTCAGTCAGCCCTTTAGTGAATCCCAGCTGTAAACAGCTGCATTTGTTTCAAAAGTAGTCATGCCTTAGATCAGGGGTTCCCAAACTTTTTCACTCAGGCCCTCCTTTCAGCATTGGGGAACATCCCGTGGGGAACATACATTTTTCTCACTCGAACATTAATACAAAATCTATGGACTAAAAAACCTATCTAAAAAACGTTAGCTGACATAGGCTAGTTGATCTGGAAATTTCTGACAAGTTATAAATACAGTGCATTCGGAAAGTGTTCAGACCACTTGACTTTTTCCACATTTTGATACGTTACAGCCTTATTATAAAATGCATTAAATAAATAAAAATCCTTATCAATCGAAACAGAATACCCCATAATGACAAACCAAAAACAGTTTTTTCAATTTTTTTTGCTAATTTATAAAAAAACATAAACATTTAAATAAGTATTCAGACCATTTGCTATGAGACTCGAAATTGAGGTTAACGGAATTGTCCGTAGAGCTCCGAGACAGCATTTTGTCAAGACATAGATCTGGGGAAGAGTACCAAAACATTTCTGCAGCATTGAAGGTCCCCAAGAACACAGTGGCTTCCATCATTGTTAAAAGGAAGAAGTTTGGAACCACCAAGACTCTTCTTAGACCTGGCCGCCTGGCCAAACTGAGCAATTGGGGGAGAATGGCCTTGGTCATGGAGGTGACCAAGAACCCGATGATTAGTCTTGACAGAGCTGCAGAGTTCCTCTGTGGAGATGGGAGAACCTTACAGAAGGACAACCATCTCTGCACAACTCCACCAATCAGGCCTTTATGGTAGAGTGGCCAGATGGAAGCCACTCCTCAGTAAAAGGCACATGACAGCCCGCTTTTCAAAAGGCACCTAAAGGACTCAGACCATGAGAAACAAGATTCTCTGGTCTGATGAAACCAGGCTTGAACTCTTTGGCCTGAATGCCAAGCGTCACGTCTGGAGTTAACCTGGCACCATCCCTACAGTGAAGCATGGTGGTGGCAGCATCATGCTGTGGGGATGTTTTTCAGCGGCAGGGACTGGGAGACTAGTCGGTGTCAAGGGAAAGATGAACAGAGCAAAGTACAGAGAGATCCTTGATGAAAACCTGCTCCAGAGCGTGCTGGACCTCAGACTGGGGACAATGACCCTAAGCACACAGCCAAGACAACGCATGTGTGGCTTTGGGACAAGTCTCTGAATGTCCTTGAGTGGCCAGTCAGAGCCCGGACTTGAACCCGATCGAACATCTCTGGAGAGACCTGAAGATGGCTGTACAGCGACGCTCCCCATCCAACCTGACAGAGCTTGGGAGGATCTGCATAGAAGAATGGGAGAAACTCCCCAAATACAATGTGTGCCAAGCTTGTAGCATCATACCCAAGAAGACTCAAGGCTGTAATCACTACCAAAGGTGCTTCAACAAAGTACTGAGTAAAGGGTCTGAATACTTATGTAAATGTGATATTTCCGTTTTTTATTTGTAATAAGTTTGCAAACATAAAAAAAAAACTGTTTTTGCTTTGTCATTATGGGGTATTGTGTGTAGATTGATGGGGGGGAAAACAATTTAGTCAATTTTTGAATAAGGCTAAAATGGATTAAGTCAAAATGTGGAAAAGTCAAGGGATCTGAATACTTTCCGAATGCACTGCTCTCTAAGGTATGCAGTGACTGACATGACAAGAGGAAAACTGATGATGCACTACCCAATTTTGAAATTGAACCTTGTTAATTTTACTATTACAACTTTCAAGAGTAAGTTGAAAGCAAGACTGGGTAAAAAAAAAAACGGGGAAAAAAACGACCCCTCGCGGTTTGGGACCACTGCCTTAGATTGCCCTGTGTTTCAGAGCACAGACAGTGGCCGTGTCCGAATACCCATACTTACGTCCTAAATAGCAGACGTTTAACGTTTTACTCATGTACAGCACAGACCTGGAACTGTTGGGGTGTTAGGACCTAGTTCAACAATTTGTGCATCCATCCGTGAGTAACTCTGGTCCGTAATCACTCATTCACTCATTACTTATTTATTCATTCAGGTCTGTATATACATACTCATGTACAGTTGTTATATCATATCACGTGCAATATTGCAAGTCATTCTTGGACTTAACTTACGTAGTCATTCACTCAGGAATGCATTTTAGTATCCTGTCAGTTGTATCTTTTTTTTTTCATTGCTTTTAGTATATCGAATGTGCAATACGTGCAGTTATCTGTAATTAAACCCTGCACTAAGGACTGTATTTTAAGGGAATTACTATTATTACCCAAAATTATATCATACACACATTTAGCTATTTAAGTATCTCTTCCTGTCATTTACCTGTACAGTTATTGTAACCATGCAAATATTCACTTACCTGTAAATTTAACTGTATATTTACCTGTACAGTTAATTTAACCATGCTAAATTTTCACTTACCAGTTCATTTAACGAATATGTATATTAAGTAAACTATTATTACCCTCACTCATATCATACGCATTTTTAGCTATTGAAGCTATTGAAGTATTTCTCTGCCATCGACCTGTATAGTATAGTTAACCATGCACCATCCACCAATGTATAGTGTACATATTCAGCCAACAACCCATACTATTCAATGTCTTTTTATAGCTTTTTTAGCACTCCAGACTTCTTGTGTTTCTATACTTTTTCATACTGATGCTCTATGTATCATGTATCGTGTATCTGTCTTTTGTGTATTTTTCTATCTATCTATCTATCTATCTATCTATCTATCTATCTATCTATCTATCTATCTATCTATCTATCTATCTATCTATCTATCTATCTATCTATCTATCTATCTATCTATCTATCTATCTATCTATCTTCAGTATGCCCAAAAAAAAAAAATATATATATATATATAATAGTATGCAACATTTAGAAAATCCGATGTCATACTAATTTCGGCTTTGACAACAGCTGATCAATTAGATATATGGATGCGCAACTGAAATCAATGAATAGCGAAGAACATCACAATGGCACATTCTCAGAATGCAAAAATAGAATGAGTTCTAGAGTGTGAATTTTCGAAAATCGAGTTTGGTTTAAATGCCAGGATGTTATACTCATAACATAGTAGTTTTTGTTCTCCTCAACATGATCACTAATATTGCATCGTACTAGGCTACATCTTTGAAAACAGAAGTCTATTATTATTATTCGTTTTTTAAGTGAATTTATTTTTTCTAATTGAAAAGTGTTTCTTGTTCTCTTGGCCTACGCCAGAGCTTTTAAACTAAATTCTAAACCATCTTTTGGTTTCTCAATGTGTCGTGACCGGGGACTCGGGATCTGGCTGCATTGTTGATGTCATGTTAATCAGGCCTTTTGATTTTAACATAGGATTGCTTTAGTTTTGTAGGCTAGCCTAACTATTTAGTTATTTAATTGATGGATCAACCCTTAGCAGTCATTCTGATCTCGTTCCCAATTATCAATGCTTTAGTTTATTATGTTGCTGTTCTGAATTCACACCCGACTGTCCATGTTTTTTTTGTACAAAAGCCTAGATTTGAACATGTGAAAAGTAAAAAGTGTTGGTGTGTGTACTTGGCTATGTCATTTAATTTAAATATACACTACCGTTCAAAAGTCCTGCTTTTTATTTCCTTGTTTTTTAAAGAAAAGCAAATTTTTTGAGCCATTAAAATAACAGCCAATTGATCAGAAATACAGTGTAGACATTGTTAATGTTGTAAATGACTATTGTAGCTGGAAACGGCAGATTTTTTATGGAATATCTACATAGGCGTACAGAGGCCCATTATCAGCAACCATCACTCCTGTGTTCCAATATCACGATGTGTTAGCTCATCTAACTTTATAATTTTAAAAAGCTAATTGATCATTAGAAAACCCTTTTGCAATTATGTTAGCACTGCTGAAAACTGTTGTGCTGATTAAAGAAGCAATAAAACTGGCCTTCTTTAGGCTATTTGAGTATCTGGAGCATCAGCATTTGTGGGTTCGATTACAGGCTCAAAATGGCCAGAAACAAATAACTTTCTTCTGAAACTCGTCAGTCTATTCTTGTTCTGAAAAATGAAGGCTATTCCATGTGAGAAACTGCCAAGAAACTGAAGATCTCGTACAACGCTGTGTACTACTCCTGGCTCTAACCAGAATAGAAAGAGGAGTGGGAGGCCTCGGTGCACAACTGAGCAAGAGGACAAGTACATTAGAGTGTCTAGTTTGAGAAACAGACGCCTCACAAGTCCTCAACTGGCAGCTTCATTAAATAGTACCCGCAAAACACCAGTCTCAATGTCAACAGTGAAGAGGCGACTCTGAGTTGCAAAAGAAAAGCCATATCTTTCTCTTTCCAGTGTCTGTGTTCTTTTGCCCATAATCTTTTCTTTTTATTGGCCAATCTGAAGTAAGGCTTTTTGTTTGCAACTCTGCCTAGAAGGCCAGCATGCCGGAGTCGCCTCTTCACTGTTGACGTTGAGACTGGTGTTTTGTGGGTACTATTTAATGAAGCTGCCTTGGATTAGCTAACACAACGTGCCATTTGAACACAGGAGCGATGTTTGCTGATAATGGGCCTCTGTGAAATGGAACCAAATTATCTGTTTCTGTCTTCAGTCCTTTTTAATTAGGATAGATGGGATAGATGGGCTACGGTATAGGTTGAATGTAATAGTCTGACTATAACCAGCATGAGTAGGCCTACTCTATTCAGAGTTTAGAGAAATTAATCAAATTGGAAATAAGCCATTATGTCTGTTGAATTTGGAAAGATCCACACGCACTCGGCCCTGCCCTACTTACTCAGCCAGTTAGGAGCCGCTACGGCGTTGCGGCCGTGGCATACTGCATACTTTTTTACTGAACAGTATGTGCTAAATAGTATGCAACGGTGAGTAAGTATGTAGTACGCTAGTATGGATATTTGGACATGGCCAGTGAATCTTTGGCACATACACCCAAAAAACAAACACTGTCCTGAATATAGATATCATTGACTCTGCACTGCCTATCCTGTTGGACAACCTCTTACTATCTGTTCTAAGCTATTAATATTCATCCACCACCCATTTACAGGACGAATGTTAAACCAAACCAATGCTACGTTTTGTTTTCACATAATGCTGTCTAGTTTATGGTATGATAAATAGACTGATCTCTGTAGAATGATGCAGCTAGCGTCACTAAGTGATCGAAACATGCTGGCTAGGCGTAAAGGACAGTGAGTGAGGAAACTCTGGCATGTCCTATTGATAGACAGCCATCGAATTGGGCATTCATTAATATGGTAATGTACGTGTGAAAGTTCATTAACGACCCGCCACAGAAGTAGCCACAAAAGTAGCCACATATATCGTTTTAAGCATGCTCAGAGTAATTAATGGAATAACTTTACTTTGTGGTAAATATTCATGGCCTCTTCTTTTCTGTCAGAATGGTGTGAAGAGAGTAGAGAGGATGTCCATTAGAAGGGCTGAAGAGCCGTCCAGAGTGGATGTGGGGCCTTTTGTTCGGATTGGGTGCGTTTCATTGGAGGGGTATTAATTCATATTTTGAACATGCGATCCTGCAACAAATCCAGAGGCACCATTGATAACATACCTAGAACATGAGAGCATATTATAGAGCACACTGTGAAGCAGTAACCTCCTCTCGCAGAGGGGGTCAACTTCGCAGTTCTGTCTTTGTTCACATTCAAAAACATAGTCATACCACTCAAATAGTCTGAACCAAGAAAAAAAAGACATTCCGATGAGATGAAATACTGCGTATTTATGCATATATCACAATCAAGAACAAGAATGTCCATGTAGTTGAACATAAAGATAACGCTAATTTGTCGGTACAGCCAACTCCATTTAACACAACGTACACTGTAGGAACAGAATTGCTTTTAAATGCTTTTAAATCATTGCAGTCTTTCTGGGTCTTTATCTCTCTGTCTTTCCAACACATATGACGAGTCTAAGAACTCCCATGATGACAAGGCTAAGAACTCCCATGGTGACAAGGCTAAGAACTCCCATGATGACAAGGCTAAGAACTCCCATTGTGACAAGGCTAAGAACTCCCATGGTGACAAGGCTAAGAACTCCCATGATGACAAGGCTAAGAACTCCCATGGTGACAAGGCTAAGAACTCCCATGATGACAAGGCTAAGAACTCCCATGGTGACAAGGCTAAGAACTCCCATGATGACAAGGCTAAGAACTCCCATGGTGACAAGGCTAAGAACTCCCATGATGACAAGGCTAAGAACTCCCATGGTGACAAGGCTAAGAACTCCCATCGTGACAAGGCTAAGAACTCCCATGATGAACACTTCTGTTGTCCTTCTCTTTCTCCTCCTCACACAACATACATGCACCTAGATATCTGTTCAACACTTTGGCAGCGAGCATTTTAAGATGCTCCTTGACTTTCTTTTGTCTTAGGAAGTTGTTTCATTTTGATTCATGTTCTTAGCCGAGCCCTCTCACTGAGCGGTAACATAACCCACCTGGGTGGGTAATCATCTCAACCAGGAGTTATTCTGTTCCCTCAAATCTCAATGGTGGAGTGTGTGATGGGCTCCACAAACCCAACTGGGCAGAGCAGCATGCGCTTGTCTATCCACACCCTCAGCTCTCGGCACTCCCCACCGCTCTAAACGCTACTATTGCAGCCGCGTGCAGTTTTAAATTGACACAATTATCCATTTAAGTATTACAAGATGTGCATTATATTGAGGAGAGGGAGAGAAAAAAAAGCACCAACACAGCTGCTATCAGAGTTATGTTGTTTCTTCTTTTTCTCCAATACACATTTTCCATCATTAAAGTGATGGAACATTTATCTAAATGGATGTTATGCATTGGGTAAACTCATTTAGTTCCCAGGGCCTTTTCAGGTGATAGGGATTAATGATGTTTGGTAGTTTGAAACTGAAAATATCTGTCATTTGTCACCACTCGCCATTGATTTACGATGTCATTGATGCTATGTTAATTTAAGTTTAATGAATCAGAATAATAAAAGAGTTGTGTAAGAATTGTTAATTTTGTATGATTTTCGACCCTCGTCGAGTTCAAACTGTGTTTAATGTTGACTAATGTTTTCAACAAGGGCATTTAACAGATAATTCATGCTGTAACTGGGCAAAGCTCAGGTTCATGTGTTTTATCTGTGCGCAGTCTGCTTTAGATAAACACTTTAGACCTGCACAAATGCCTGGCCACAGCTTTGACTGCCAAATGTAAACGTCACAAAAGAACAGTGTGAGAGAGTTGGACATTTTTTCATATTTGGATATGCTTTAATGCTTTTATTCAAATGCTTCTGAGATATTACCCATAGTCACTTTTCAGTTTACCATAAAAATACGATTGCATTTCTTTTCTTTGGGGTTGAGTGCTCAGTATAGAGTGCACAGTGCATGCTGAACAGCTAGCGCCTCCAGAATCTTCTATAATTCCAGTAAGCGTATGACAGGTGTGCTCTTCCACCAGGTGGAGTCATCTTTGACGTTTCTCTGATAACGGCATGGAATATAAAAAAAAAATGTCTTGCAAAGATTTGTTCATTTTCATTTAACAGCTTCATTGTTTGTTTTATCATCCTCCACGCTTACAGTATTGTGAACAACTGTACTTACGTTATCAACCAGATGGAAATGTACAGATGCCGGGAGACAATGAGCCTAGGATAGCTACGTGTGACTTGTAGCCTTCTGTTTGATGCTGATGGTTACACAGAAGGTAACTCTATACATCTACAACCAATCTGAGAAGAGTCCAAAGAGAGATTTCTGACACCATTAAATGGACAGACAAACAAAAACAGCCGGAAGTGTTTAGAATTACCCAGGAAAAGTGTTATTTGTGTAATTGTGATCAATCCTGATCATTAGCAATAGAAACAGTTGAGTGGCCTCATACAGCAAACTGTACTAATAAACATTGATTTTGTCTGTTTATCTTTCAGTCATTTTATCTGTGGTGATTGGTGATGACAAATACTGTAGTTAGTGGCAGTGATTATTCAATAACAATCTCTAATTCCCATGTCCTCTGTCTTCAGGGCAAGAGGCTGAAGTCACTACGCTGGAACAGAAGATTGCTTTAAACAAGCAAGTAAGCAAGTCCTTCTAGAAGGTAAACACACAATTATTCATTAGATTCCAAACTCAATTTGAGGGTGAATGTTGTATCGGATTGGCTTAATAAATAACCTGGTGCAGTCTGGTTGCTTTGTTTGTACATTTGGTGAAACAAAAACCTTGCTCTGAAGGTTCACTGTCAAACATTTGAAAATCTACATGGTGACTGTAAGTGCTGAAATTTCTCATCACGATCGTTCTATGATGAATCTATGTATGACTTATTTTAGTTGATGTTATACAATACAGTTTGTTCTGTAAGCAGAAGATGAGGTCTGTAATGTGTAGTGGTAGTAGTTAATGTTTATGGACTCCCCAAAGGGCATTTTACTTAAAGCAGTTATAGGAATGGGATTTCTATTTTTCCCCTCAATACTGTCCCTCAGTCATGATAATAGTATATCAAAGTTCCTTATAAGAAAGAGTAGATTAATACATTGTTAGATATCTACTAATTTATTTGGCCAGGTGACATTGTGTACCTTTGAATGCTCACCTGTTTACTTCCCTTTCACGGATCTCTTGGTGGATCAGTGTGATGTGTGTGTGCTCCTCACACCCCTGTCCATATCTCAACATGCTGTGGCCCCAGGATGTGAGCAGGCAGGCTGGAGTGATCCAGTGGGGCAAGTTGGGGGGTGTTAACACATCAGGAGCTCTGGGCTTCAGAGGAGCAGAGTGTCTGTGTTCTGTCTCTCTCAGCCCAACAGACAGTGATGGGCTTTACTATCCCAGGCCTTCAGCTCACCCCTTTAGGTTTACTCCTATAGACTGTTAACAGGGAGATGCCAAACTACTTCCATAATATTATGTTGTGACTAACCGCCATAGGCCAACACTTCAGTGGTCTTAATTGTAAGTTCCACCGTATGTAACAAAGTTGTGAAAATTAGCTTGAAGGCTTATTGCATTTGTGGAAATTGAGAGACAACAACATTATTTGGAAGGGAAATAGGTTCACCAACAGTCAGATATGTTCCTCTGTTAAGTTCAGAGGGACTCCACATGTATAGAGTCAATTTCAGGATTTTCAATTACATTAAATATTTTTTAGGAAAAGTTAAATAATGGATGTTGAGATAAAAAAATAATAATCTAAAGCTAAATTTGTAGAATTGTTAACAAAAAGAATGATATCAAAAGCGAAACCCCAAAACATGCAAGCAAATCATTTTAAAGCGAGAACAAATTATTTAAACTGATGTTAAAATAGTTTTCAGTTTATCACAACTCAGGATATGACCCAGATGCAGACACAGGAGGCGGATAGTTCGAAACTCCGAATATTTATTATCACAAAGGGGCAGGCAAAAGGCAGGTTGAGGGCAGGCCAAGGTTCGTATACCAGGTCAGAGTCAGGCAGGTACAGGACAGCAGGCAGGCTCAGGATCAGGACTTCAGACAAGACGCCGACTTCAGACACCAGGGTAGCGTCCATAAAACTCTCGTCGGCCCCAGCGTCAATGAGCATCCGGAGAGATTTGGACTGGTCACCCCACAATAGGATGGCATGGAGAGGGGTATGAGTAATGGAGGATTGGAAACTCCCCATACGTACCTACTGATGAGCCTGGTCTTTTAATGGACAGGTAGATATGTGATGTCCTGTAGTTCCACAATACAGACAGCTCTTGGTGCTCAGTCTGCGTAAGCATTCATCAGGAGACAATCTAGCCCTGCCCAGTTGCATGGGTTCCAGAGAAGTCGAGTCGACAGCCCTTTATGATTCCCAAGGGAACTCAGGTGACATCGGATTCTCCCGGTGTTGTAGACGCCTGGGACTTCCGGGATTCCTCGGAGGCTAGGTGGGAACTGTGGATGAGCGATTGTGACCAGGAACAGTGCTCCTCTCCCTCCTACGTTCTTGCAGCCGCCCATCGATCCGTATGGTCAAGGCTATGAGAGAGTCGAGGTCCATGGGAAGCTCCCGGGCTGCAAGCTCGTCTTTAACCACCTCCGATAATCCATGAAGGAACGTGTCGAACAGAGACTCCGGGTTCCAGGCACTCTCGGGTCAAAGTCAGAAAATCCACCACGTAGTCTTGACACAGTTGAAGTAGCTTCCGAGCCTCCTCACTCCCGGACAACGGAGAATCAAACACCTTTCTAACCTCCACCACAAACTCCTCCAGACTGAGGCAAACGGTGGATTGTTGCTCCCACACCACCGTAGCCCAGGCGAGTTCCGTGGACCAAGTCTGCTCAGTCAGTCATGGCCAGTTCGTACTATTACGACTCAGGATATGACCCAGATGCAGACACAGGAGGCGAATAGTTTGATTCTCAGAATATTTATTAACACAAAGGGGCAGGCGAAAGGCAGGTCGAGGGCAGGCAGATGTTCGTAAACCAGGTCAGAGTCAGGCAGGTACAGAATGGCAGGCAGGCTCAGGATCAGGACAGGCAGAAAAGTTAGAACCGGGAAGACTAGAAAACCAAAACTTGAGAACCGGAGAAATGGGAAACACGCTGGTAAGACCTGACAAAACAAGACAAACTGGCAACAGACAAACAGAAAACGCAGGTATAAATACACAGGGGATAATGGGGAGAATGGGAGACACTTGGTGGGGGGTGGAGACAAGCACAAGACAGGTGAAACAGATCAGGGTGTGACACAGTTAAACTTTTCCAACAACCAACCCTATTGAATCAATTTTGCCTACGTTCTTGCCTGCCGTTACTACCTTTGGATAGGTTATTCTGATCTTTGCTTTCGCTGTCTGTTTCTTTGCTTTCACTGTCAGTTTTTTTTATTGCGGGTTTTGGCAAAATAAATCCATGAAGGCATGTTTTAGATGGAGGCATTTCCATTGGTCCACTAGTTTTGTAGTGACAGTTCATCCTAACCCAATCAATGAGCAGGATAGACAGAGGAGTGTGGCTTTTTCTATTGTCTACTTAATAGTCTGGGTCATCACAGAGATGAGGCTGTTTGCAGCTGAAACCACCTCTGAATACACCAACTTGCCCAATGAATTTCTCTAGCTTAAATAGCCAGCTAGACCAGAACATTTTGCTATGGGTAATTAAGATACAATCATATATGACTGGTTTGACTGTATGCTTTCCGTAAACCAAGTAATTATTCTGTCCTTAAAGAGCGTAATGTGATTTCACTCTCATTATGAATGTCTCTAGCTAGATAAACAGCTAGCCACAGTAAGTTATATATGTAATCCAGAGTTCCTGGTATAAATACAATGATGTACAGTAGCTAGCTAGTTAATTGGAGACATTCGTCATGGGACTAAAATCAAAATGGCCTATTCGAATGTGACAAGCACTTGGTTTACTAAAAACATATGGACAAACTTTTCACTATAGCCGGCAATGGCTAGCTACAGGCATGCAGTCTTGCCTTTAATTCCATTTTGCTTGCTAGTCAGACAACTAAGCCAGCCAACTAAGCTAACGTACTTCAGAATTGTCAGGGGTCAATAATGAACGGATATTAGAAGCGTATCTATCGTAATACATTTCATGACAAGCCATTTAACTAGTTAGGTAAACCTATTAGTTAAATAAATATAAATAGAATAGAAAACAGCAACCCTCCCCTGTCTATCCTGCTCATTGATTGGGTTAGGATGAATCATCACTCCAAAACTAGTGGACCAATGGAGAGGCATTATCTACGCCTCCCTCTAAACCCCACCTTCACACATAAGTTTTTGCCAAAACTCAAACAAAAAAATAAGTGAAAGCAAAGAAACAGAAGATGAAAGCAAAGATCAGAGTAACCTAGCCAAATGTAGTAACTGCAGGCAAGAGCGTAGGCACAAAGGATTCAGTAGGGTTGGTTGTTGGAAAAGTTTAACTGAAAACAAGTTTTGTATCAGTTTTCAAGTCATTTGTTCTTGCTTTTAAATGAGAGTTTTGCTCACACTTTAAAATGATTTGCTTGCAAGTTTTTTTTTTTTTGCTTTTGATATCATTTAAAAAAAATGTGCTTTCAATTATTTAGTTTTTGATCTCAACGTCCATTTTTTTCACATTTACTCGAAAATATAATCTTTACATTTTAAACTTTATTTTTCATGTTTAGGCTTTATTTTACTTTGAATTCAATTCTTAAGGCATGAAATTGACCCCATACACATGGTTGTGCGTTTCTCGCTATCAGAGGAGGAAGTGAGTGTTGTGTTTGCCCTGCCTGCCTTCAGAAGAGGCTGGTGGGAGGAGCCATAGGAGGACGGGCTCATTGTAAAGACTAGAAGGGTATTAATGGAGCGATATCAAACACATGAAACATTTGGAAACCACATGTTTGACTCCATTCATTCCACTCCAGCCATTGCAATGAGCCCGTCCTCACACCAGCCTCCTCTGCTATCACCCCAGTGTGCTAAACAGCCGTATACCCCCATCTGATCGAGTTCAGCCAATCACTTCTCCATTTGGAAAACAGAGAACCTCGGACCAAAGGGAAAAAAAACGAAACACCCTGCCTGGTATTTATCTTGACCGCATTCTCTGCATAGTGTTCTGAAGCAGGTCCTCTCCAGGCCCACAGCACAGCTGCAAACTCCAGATGTAATATCAGGACTGAAATCTTTCAAATAATTGAGTAATTCATGTTAATGTGCCAAAATCTTCCTAATTATTGACACAACTTTCCAATGTGATTTTGATTGCTAATGCAGAAATCCCTGTGGCAGTTTATAGGATTAACATGCTTCAGCTGTTTTGAAGTATAATGTAGTTGAACAAGGAAGAGATGCTCACATTATTTTGGAATGAGAAACATTATGCTTTGTGTGTGTGTGTGTGTGTGTGTGTGTGTGTGTGTGTGTGTGTGTGTGTGTGTGTGTGTGTGTGTGTGTGTGTGGTTGTGTGCGTGTGTGTGAGTGTGTGTCTATTTCCTTATATGTTGGTGATGTTCAAGTCAAAAGACAAAGCCCTATTACAAGATGATGTTCTCCCTCAGAAGATCAGTGTATGTTTCTGTTTAGATGCTTTTGAAATGTTTGAACTTAATTTGAAGAACATATCATACAAACAGTTTCTTTCTTTTATTGCTGTGAAATTGAATGGCTCTGAAGATCAAGTTACTTTGCCAATCTCCTGCTTTTTATAGAAGTATTAAGGATAAACAAGTCAATTAATGAGTCCAACCAAAGAAAGGTTGCATGTAGAATGTTGCATGTTGGGAAGAAGAAACCTCACATAATAGTTCTCTTGACTGCATTTATTGCTTACTTTTAAAAGCAATTTCTTTATATCAGCATCAAGCTGAAAAATTGCCATGTATTAGTATTAGGGTTGGTAAGCTTCTAATTCTGTGGCATTTACAGCTGGCTGTGTTTCCATGCATTTATAACACTTTGATTCTTAAGAGTTCCTTTAATCGCCTTTGCCTAGCGCCGAACATAATAAACAACTTGCTTTTGCTGAAGTGCCACATGGGGGAGATTGCCGACAGGAAAGTTAAACGTTTCTGCCACAAGCACTTTTGTCACTGTGTTTTTCATGCTCTCTAACTACCGTAATCTACTCTTTCAGTGCTTGGCTGCAGTACAGTAGTTAAAAAAAAAACGGTGACAGGCAAAATAGCTACGAGCCTTCTCTAGTCGATTGTCTAGCTGTATGAAAATTAAATGTTATCATGATGGGTACAAAAACAGTACAATGGAGAGCAACATAAAAAGCAACACTGGGTTTTATTTGTACCTGTTTATCTAGATCACCGGATATGCCAGAGCCTACTAACCTGTCTTCTCTCTATCTGGTGCTCTGTTTCACCAGTCACAGCACATCAGCTCTTATCAGAATGGGTTCTGGGAGATATCCAGGCTCTTTATTGTCTGGCTAAACAGGCTGCACAGGTAAAAATGCTATGCTGTATTCAGAATACAGCATAGCATAGTGAATAGAGCAGCATTCTTTTCTCTTGCATCTCCTGCACTTTCATGTGAATTATCTTCTCTTGTAAAGTAGAAAGAATTGTACTGATAGTGTTATCATAGATGTGTTATCTTGAAGCTACTTAAAATAACTACCTTTTTAGGGGGAAATGTTTGGCAAGTTTCAATCTATTTTTCTATCCGCATCACACAGACATACTTTTTTCTTTTT